>JAUESF010000002.1:4981-24797 GCA_032274765.1 Malacoctenus tetranemus | reverse complement strand
AAGTCCACCTCCCAGAGTGATGCTTGTCGTTGTTGTGGCCGAGTGGTTAAGGCGATGGACTAGAAATCCATTGGGGTGTTCCCGCGCAGGTTCAAATCCTGCCAACAACGGTGGTTTTTGATGTGTCGTGAAAGTGTATACTATACTATACCACCATCGCTGTGCAAAGGCTAGATCTTGGCTGCTGTGCCGGCATTTTTGAGACGGACAGTGCGAGAAAGGGGTTGGAGCAGTCAAGAGGAGGGAGGAGTGAGTGAACGGACACAGTTTTCAGTGCCTCTGACTCGCTGTGTGCAGTGACTCCATGATCCAGCCTCTGATCAGTGAGTCCAGACATCTGAGGCTGCCGTGATCGTCACCAGATCACAAACAGGTAATTTGGCTCTCAGTCAATATCTTCATATCTGTCATGGTTCACGTGTTTTGGTTCACGTGTTTCCCTCTGAGTAGCCTCTTCACTGCTTCAACATACACATCTATATTTATAAATCCGTCTCAAGTCAGCCAAAGATGCATCAGATGTCAAGCATTGCATCTGTGATCATTGTTGTTCAGTCGTGTGTGTTCTTTCACCGATTTTGTTGAACTTTCAGTTTTGGATGGATGTTGAGATACCTGCTTTCTTTGCTCCTTGTAGGGGATGTAGCTCAGTGGTAGAGCGCATGCTTTGCATGTATGAGGCCCCGGGTCCAATCCCCGGCATCTCCAAGCAGCATTTTCCACCAAGGGCATGTTGTAGATTCACGCAATCAGGTCCTAAACAAGGCAGCAGGAAAGCTTTGCCAACTTCACCATGAATGAGCAGACACAGTGTCCAATGGGAGCTTCTATCAGTGACTCTCACATCAACACGTCTCTCCCCACTTGTGTTTGTTCTCGGATCACCACGCTGACGCCACATCCTCCTGTCATGCAAAGATTTCATCAGTTGGACGATCCATGGTTTGACATATTGAGAAGCAGTCCAGTCACAAACAATGCGCATGAATGCACCATGCTGTGACTCCATGATCCAGCTTCTGATGTGTGAGAAGTTCCAGTTGATTTGTATGAGTACGTGTGATGTTCTGTGATCAGGGGACTAGCTCCTCCCTCCTGTTCCCCTCAGAAAGTCTTGACGAAGGTGCCATGGTGGGATAAGGGGGTCAGTGATGAACAGGATTCCTGGAATGAAGGAGTGGATTCTGACAAGAGACATGGTTGGAGAATATAAGATGAGGGACACAAATAGTCTCACACACTGAAGATGCATGTTAGACATTGAGTCTATGAGTTAATGAGTTATTTGAATGTATCAAACTCACAGGAGACAAAGAAGCAATGCACTGCGATGGCCAGGAATCGAACCCAGGCAGCTCTGCTCACCACTACACCACCATCGCTGTGGCAAGACTTCTAATTGGCTGCTGTGCCATCATTCCAGAAGGAGCGAGGGAGGAAGGAGGTGGAGCAGTCAAGAGGAGGGAGGAGTTGGCGATGGATTTGAAATCCATTGGGGTCTCCCTGCGTAGGTTCAAATCCTGCCAACAACGTAATGGACTTCAGATATATTGTTGCTAATACAGAGATTTTTCTTGTTACTGTTGTATGTGGGGTTGACAAAGCCCTGTCTGTTTAATGTGAAGTTGCACCAATCCTTGCTGTGATTTCTAATCTGGAGCATCTTTGGATGGATAGACAGCAAGATTCTGCTGTGGAGCATGCAGAGAGATTCTTCCAACGGAACAAAAGCTGATCTGTCTGCAAAGCACAGGCTGAAAAAATCTACTATTTGTTGCCGTGACCGAGTGGTGAAGGCGTTGGACGAGGAATCTAGTAAAGTAGGAAACTAGTAAAGGGTTCCTAGCAAAAACACTGGACAATTTTGTCCTGCAAAAGTTCAGTTCCTGCGGCATGATCAGGGACTGCCTCCTCCCTCCTGTTCCCCTCAGAAAGACATGACTCAGCTGTCATCGCGGGATAAGGGGGTCAGTGATGAACAGGACTCCTGGAATGAAGGAGTGGATTCTGACAAGAGTCATGGTTGAAGAATTTAAGATGAGGGACACGTGGTCTCACACAATGTAGTTGCATGTGACGCATTGCTGCTGGATGTTGACCACGTTACATTCAGCGAGGAAATGTATCAAACACTCAGGAGACAAAGAAGCAATGCACTGCGATGGCCGGGAATCGAACCCAGGTCAACTGCTTGGAAGGCAGCTATGCTCACCACTATACCACCATCGCCGTGTTGGGAGTGGTGATGAGCTGCTCTGCCAGATTCGAATCCTGCCGACAACGGTGCTTTTTGATGTTTCGTCAAAGTGTCCGAGCAAAAACAGTCGACCCTGATGTCCTGCCAAATACAAACGGTCAATTACTGAGACATGATGGGGGGGATGCCTCTTCCCCCGAGGAGGACATCACCAAGGTCTCATGGTGAGATGAGGGGGACAGTGATGACCAGGATTGTGGCAATGAAGTAGTGGATTATTACACAAGGGCTCAGGCTGCTCCCTCGACAAGTGGTAGAGGAAAGAGAAGCAATTGACTGCGATGGCTGGGAATCAAAGCCAGGTTTACTGCTTGGAAGGCAACTATGCTCACCACTATACCACCATCGCTGTCCAAAGGCTGGATACTGGCTGCTGTGCCGGCATTCTTGAGATGGACAGTGCGAGGAAGAGGTTGGAGCAGTTAAGAGGAGGGAGGAGTGAGATGACGGACACAGTTGACATGGTGAGGAACAGTCCAGCCAAAAACAATGTGCATGAATGCACCATGCTGCGCCTCCATGATCCAGCCTCTGATCAGTGAGTGCTGACATCTGAGGCTGCTGTGATCATCACCAGCTCACAAACAGGTAATTTGGCTCTCAGTCAATATCTTCATGTCTGTCATGGTTAACGTGTTTCCCTCTGAGAAGCCTCTTCACTTCTTAAACATACACTTCTATATATATAAATCCATCTCAAGTCAGCCAAAGAGGCATCAAATGTCAAGCATTGTATCAATGATGATTATTGTTCTGTTACGGCCAGCGTTTGCCTCCTCCGTCTTCCTGTGTGTGTAGTTGTGGACAAGAGAGGAGCCTGTCTGCTCCCGCCCTTCTGCATGTGTGTTGAGTGTCTGTTGGCAGATGTGATTCGGTGGTTCTCGGCTCCAGAGTGGAAGACAGCAATGGAGGCTCGACGTTTCCTGGCAGTCTGGTTGGTGGGACGGCCATGGGGGAGGAACCATCAGCTAACGAGGCTGCTACAAAAAGTTGGCAGTAACAGACGACGTGGCGGCTGATGTGCAGTGCGCCCAGAGAACTGTGTGTTGTGACAGAGGCTGATTGCAACAAGTGCCGTTAAAACTCTGTGTGGATTTAGTTTCTCTCTTGGTTAGTGTCACTCGGACAACAGGGGTGCTGCGTCACAGTGTTTTGGTTGTACATGCTCTTTTGTTTTGTGTGCCAGGGGTTTGTTTCACCTATCTTTGTGTATCGGTATGTACCTGGCGTTTATGGTAGTGTAAAGTTCTCCTTTTGAGAACTCTCTTTGTGTTTTATTTTCTTTTGGTTGAGCGGCACCTCTTTGTCCATCTTTTGGGTTAAGCCTCACTTTTGAAACTTTTGCATTTCTCTTGATAACTTTTTGTTAATAAATCCCCTGTACTGTTACCACCTACTGCGGGTGTTATGTTACTTTGTTCCCTGTTGAGCCGGGTTTGCAACAGCTTGGTCGTGCGTGTTCTTTCACTGATTTTGTTGAGCTTTCAGTTTTGGATAGGTGTTGAGATACCTGCTTTCTTTGCTCCTTGAAGGGGATCTAGCTCAGTGGTAGAGCGTATTCTTCGCATGTATGAGGCCCCGGGTTCAATCCCCGGAGTCTCCATCAGCATTTTCCACCAAGTTGTCGGTTCACTCAGCAACACCAAAGGGTCATAAATCAAGCAGCAGGAAATACTGCGTCAACTTAACCGAAAGTGAACACATGGTTTCCAGCGGGAACTTCTCTCAGTGCCTCTGACCTCCTTTACTACTGACCTCAGCCCGTGTCTCTCTGCATCTCTTTGCTGTCCAATCACCATCCCGTACGCTGACGCCACATCTTCCTCTGATGCGACGATTTCATCTGTTGGACAGTCGATGGTTTGACATGGTGAGGAGCAGTCCAGACACAAAGTATGCACATGGATGCACCATGCTGTGGCTCCATGACCCAGCCTCTGATCAGTGAGTGCTGACATCTGAAGCTACTCAGCTCCTCACAAGCCCACAAACAGCTTGTCATTCATCAGGCTGAACCTTCCAATGGAGAGAAACAACAGCATTGTCCTGCACAGGAACCCACATCAACCAGTGACTAGATCTTTTGCTACATCTCGCAGGCTGCAGACTGTCAGGTGGAACTTTTTATTGTTTGATTGTGGAAAGTGTGTTGTCGTGGCTGGATGGTTTAAGTGATGGACTAGAAATCCATTGGGCTCTCCCTGCACAGATTGGAATCCTGCCATCAATGTACTTTTGCTGGTTGTGAGAGGGGGTGACATTATTTGTTCCTGGAAACGTTCTGTTCTCCTGACAGGTGGTCTTTGACTGATTTTGTTGAGCTATAAGCTTACGATTGGTGTTGAGATACCTCTTTTGTTTGTTGTGTGTAGGGGATGTAGCTCAGTGGTAGAGCGCATGCTTAGCATGTATGAGGCCCCGGGTTCAGTTCCCGGCATCTCCAGGTAACGTTTTCCACCAACCACATGTTGGAGGCTCACACTGTAAGGTCATAAACCAAGCAGCAGAAAATGCTTTGCCAACTTCACCCTGAATGAGCAAACACGGTGTCCAATGGGAGCTTCTCTCAGTGCCTCTGACCTCCTATACAACTGACATCAGCACGTCATTCATCAGGCTGAACCTTCCCACTCAGTCCTGGAGTCACTCTGTTTTCCTCAGCGGACAAGTTCCATTCATCACACATTGTCACACCTGAGATGGTTTGCATGCCAATGGTGGTCACAATGTGAGAAGTTCCAGTTGATTTGCATGAGGATGTGTGACGTTTTGTGATCATCATGAGCCTTGCAATTTTCCACCACTGAGTCTCAAGTCCACCTCACAGAGTGATGCTTGTTGTTGTTGTGGCCGAGTGGTGAAGGCGCTGGACTTGAAATCCATTGGGGTCTCCCTGCATAGGTTCAAATCCTGCCAACAACGAAAAGGACTTAACAGACAATATCGTTTCTATACAGATTTTTCTTGTTACTGTTGTATGTGGGGGTGCATCCCACTGGTGAAAAAGTCCTGTCTGTTGAATGTGAAGTTGCCCCAACCCTTGCTGTGATTTCTGCTCTGGAGCATCTTTGGATGGATAGACAGCAAGATTCTGCTGTGGAGCATACAGAGAGATTCTTCAAATGGAACAAAAGCTGATCTGTCTGCGAAGCACAGGCTAAAAAAAACTACTGTCAGTTGCCGTGACCGAGTGGTGAAGGCGTTGGACTAGGAATCCCTTTGGGTCTCTCTGCATAGGTTGGAATCCTGATTCCTCGTCCATCGCCTTCACCACTCGGTCTCGGCAACTGACAGTAGTTTTTTATGGCCTGTGCTTTGCAGACGGATCAGCTTTTGTTCCACTGGAAGAATCTCTCTGTGTGCTCCACAGCAGAATCTTGCTGTCTATCCATCCAAAGATGCTCCAGAGTAAAAATCACAGCAAGTATTGGGGCAACTTCACATTAAATTAAAAATCTTGCTACTGGTGTACAAAGCTTTGAATGGTCGTGGACCTAAATACATCTCAGATTTACTCATAGAGTATAAAGCATCCAGACACCTCAGATCCTCCGAAAGAGCGTTACTCACTGTTCCTAGAGTCAGAACCAAACAAGGTGAAGCAGCTTTCAGTCACTACGCTCCTCACATTTGGAACCAACTTCCAGATCGCCTCAGGACTGCAGACTCACTCACTTCTTTTAAATCAGGCCTCAAAACTATTTTATTCACTCAGGCCTTTCATCAAAACATTAAGAAAGAATTGAGTTCGAACTTGTGGAGACACCAAAAAGAAAAGAGGAGTTGTTTTAATTTTGTCGACATAACTGAATGTAAGTTTCAATGTTGTTTTGATCACAAGAGAGAAAAAGAGTGAAAAAGCTGGTTGATTCCACTTTGTGAAGGTCACGGAGTTGAAGCGAGTCACGCTGCGGGTTGATTCCACTTCACGAGGGTCACGGAGTAGAAGCGAATTACATTACAGGCTGATTCCACTTTGTGTAAGTCACGGAGTCGAAGCAAATCACACTGCAAAAACCCTGTGAATCCTCGGCACTGACAAGTAAATAGGATTGACGGAATCCTTGCTGGGCATAGAAAATATCCTTTAAGAAGAGAATGTTGATTCCACTTCGTGAAGGTCACAGAGTAGAAGCGAATCACACTGCAAATAGGCAAATTTGATTCCACCTTGAAAGTCAGAGAGTAGAAGTGAATCACGCTGCATGGGAGTCACAGCACACAGCGAGTCAGGGGCACTGAAAACTGTGTCCCTCCTCTCACTCCTCCCTCCTCTTAACTGCTCCAACCCCTTCCTCGCTCCGTCCGTCTCAAGAATGCTGGCACAGCAGCCAAAATCCAGCCTTTGCGTAGCGATGGTGGTATAGTGGTGAGCATAGCTGCCTTCCAAGCAGTTGACCTGAGTTCGATTCCTAGCCATCGCAGTCAATTGCGTCTCTTTCCACTGACAGGACCAAAAACTGCAGTCAGTTCTCTGATTTTGACTCGATATATGTCCAGCAGCAATGTGTGACCTGCAAGTAAAGTGTGTCTGATGACATGAATTACTTTTCATCTTGCATTCCTCAACTGCTCGTAGAGGGAGCAGCCTGAGCCCTTGTGTAATCCTTCACTGCAACAATCCTGGTCATCACTGTCCCTCTCATCTCACTTTGGTGATGTCCTCCTGGGGGGAAGAGGCATCCCCCATCACGTCTGAGGAATTGACCATTTGTTGTTCGCAGGTCATCAGTGTCGACTGTTTTTGCTCGGACGCTTTGACGACACATCAAAAACCACCATCGAAGCTGCGCGGGGAGACCCCAATGGATTTCTAGTCCATCGCCTTGACCACTCGGCCACGACAACCAATAAGTATGCTGAGGAACGACAAAGTCACATGTACTCATGCAAATCAACTGGAACTTCTCACATTGTGAGGACCATTGGCATGCAAACCATCTCACGTGTGATAATGTGTGTGATGAATGGAACTTGTCCGCTGAGGAAAACAATGTGACTCCAGGACCGAGTGGGAAGATTCAGCCTGATGAATGACAAGCTGTTTGTGAGCTGGTTTGGATCCGAGCAGCTTCAGATGTGAACACTCAGTCATCAGAGGCTGGATCATGGAGTCACAGCATGGTGCATTCATGTGCATTGTTTGTGGCTGGACTGCTTCTCAACATGTCAAAGTAAGGATTGTTCAACACATGAAATCTTTGCTTGACAGGAGGATGTGGCTTCAGCGTAGCGATCCGACAACAAACACATGTGTGGAGACACGAGCTGATGTGAGAGTCACTGAGAGAAGCTCCCATTGGACACTGTGCCTGCTCATTCATTGTGAAGCAGGCAAAGTTCTTCATGCTGCTTGGACCTGATTGTGTGAACCTACCACATGTCCTTGTTGGAAAAAGCTACCTGGAGATGCCGGGGTTTGAACCCGAGGCCTCATACCGCTCTACCACTGAGCTACATCACCTACAGATAGCAAACAAACCAGGTATCTCAACACCAATCGACAGCTTATAGCTCAACAAAATCAGTCAAAGACCACCTGGCAGGAGAACAGAACGTTCCCAAGAACAAACCACTGAGCTACATCCCCTACAAGGAGCACATAGCATGTTGTAGTCAAGACCACCCAAACCGAGATTGAGACAAAACCAAGACCACAGTGTATCAAGACCAAGACAAGACCAAGACTTTGAGGGGCCGAGACCAAGACAAGACCAAGACCGAGGCGGGGTGAGACCGAGTCCAGAGTCCCACACTGCACGACACACTTATGATAAAATGTGGGACATGCAGACCATAGGCACCCTTCAACCCCTTCTCTTTTGTTGACCTAAAAGATATGTATTTATGTATCATGAAATGTCTTGATCAAGTAATCAGAAGGCACTGCAGGGATGAATTTCATGTGTGTTGCTTGTTTTCTATAAGCAAACAAATACAAACACGAAGGAGCTGAAAACGCAACCTTCTTTATCTGTACTGAATGATTTACCATCCACCTAACAAATTACAATTTTTTGTGCAAGCAGTTTCAAAAATGATGACATCATATGCCAAACTAAAACTGCAGTGCTAAAACATTTAAGTCCATACACACAACAAACATATGTAAAAGACCACAAAAACATGGACTTTAAAGTAGAGTGTGATTGCATTTTAGAAATATCAGAGACTGTAACATTCTGTGACCTAAGCGTGCACGATGTGGTCTCATTATGATGCCCCCTCTACTAAAAACCCTCTGCACTGGTGCTGAGGAGGCAGGGACAGACAGCACCTTCAGTGCTAACTTGTGGAGTTGTGGGAATCGCTCATGGTTTTTGGCCCAGAAGATGAGTGCATTGTCAGTGTCAGAGTCTTTGATGGCATCAGAGTATTTTCTTGTCTGTGTTATCACACTTGAGTCCTGGGCTGAGTTGTGCTTCTTGTGAGCCTTGTAGCGGGACAGAAGGCGTGGGCATTTGTGTGAAGGGGGGGTGACAGCTGTTAACGGTGACAACAATTTCAAATGATAAATGAGTCAAGACTCAAGTTATTGGTTGTGCTCAATACGTTTCACGCAAAATCACAGCAATGATATTAACAAGTAACTCTAAAAATGCACAGGGAGTTGTGGTCTTGACTGGTCTTGAAATGAAAACCCGAGTCCGCCTTGTCTGAGACCGAGACGAGACCAAGACCTTCAAAAAGTGGTCGCGAGACCGGACTCGAGACCAATGCCGATCTCTAGGACTACAACAATGGCAAACAAAGCAGGTGTCTTAACATCCATCCAAAACTGAAAGCTGAACAAAGTCGGTGAAAGAACACACACGACTGAACAACAATGAACATTGATACAATGCTTGACATTTGATGCGTCTTTGGCTGACTTGAGATGGATATATATATATATATATATATAGAAGTGCACGTGTAAGCAGTGAATAGGCTACTCGGAGGGAAACATGTTAACCATGACAGATATGAAGATATTGACTGAGAGCCAAGTTACCTGTTTGTGAGTTGGTGATGATCACAGCAGCCTCAGATGTCAGCACTTACTGATCAGAAATCCATTGGGGTCTCCCCGCGCAGGTTTGAATCCTGCCGACAACGGTGGTTTTTGATGTGACGTCAATGTGTCCCAGCAAAAACAGTCGACACTTATGTCCTGCCAAATACGAACGGTCAATTCCTTAGACGTGATGGGGGGGATGCCCCTTCCACCCAGGAGGACATCACCAAGGTGTCATGGTGAGATGAGAGGGACAATGATGACCAGGATTGTGGCAATGAAGGAGTGGATGTGGACACAAGGGCTCAGGCCCTTGCCTTACTTGCAGATCACACATTGCTGCTGGACGTTTCTGGAGTAAACTTCAAAAGTCAAAGAACTTGCTGCAGTTTTTGGTACTGTCAGAGACTGCAATGGCTGGGAATGGAACCCAGGTCAAGTACTTGGAAGCCAGCTATGCTCACCACGACACCTCCATTGCTGTGCAAATTCTACATTTTGGCTGCTGTGCCGGCATTCTTGAGATGGACAGCGCGAGGAAGGGGTTGGAGCAGTCAAGAGGAGGGAGGAGTGCGAGGACGCACACAGTTTTCAGTGCCTCTGACTCGCTGTGTGCTGTGACTCTATGACCCAGCCTCTGATGAGTGAGTGCTGACATCTGAAGCTGCTCAGAATCTCACAAACCCACAAGCAGCAGGTGTTGAGATACCTGTTTTGTGTGCTGTCTGTAGGGGATGTAGCTCAGTGGTAGAGCGCATGCTTAGCATGTATGAGGCCCCGGGTTCAATCCCCGGCATCTCCAAGTAGAGTTTTCCACCAAGAACATGTTTCAGGCTCACGCTGTGAGGTCATAAACCAAGCAGCAGGAAATACTTTGCCAACTTCACCATGAATGAGCAAACACGGTGTCCAATGGGAGCTTCTCTCAGTGCCTCTGACCTCCTTCACACCTGACATCAGCACGTCATTCATCAGGCTGAACCTTCCCACTCTGTCCTTGAGTCACTCTGTTTTCCTCAGCGGACAAGTTCCATTCATCTCACATTATCACACGTGAGATGGTTTGCATGCCAATGGTGGTCACAATGTGAGATGTTCCACTTGATTTGCGTAAGTACGTTTGATGTTGTGTGATCATCATGAGCCTTGCAATTTTCCACCACTGAGTCTCAAGTCCACCTCCCAGAGTGATGCTTGTTGTTGTTGTGGCCGAGTGGTTAAGGCGATGGACTTGAAATCCATTGGGGTCTCCCCGCGTAGGTTCAAATCCTGCCAACAACGTAATGGACTTCAGATATAGTATCGTCCATATAAAGAATTTTCTTGTTACTGTTGTATGTGGGGGTGCATCCCTGTCTGTTAAATGTGAAGTTGCACCAATACTTGCTGTGATTTCTAATCTGGGGCATCTTTAGATGTGTGCAAGCAAGATTCTGCTGTCGAGCACACAGAGATTCTTCAAATGGAACAACAGCTGATCTGTCTGCAAAGCACAGACCGACAAAAACTACTGTTTGTTGCCGTGACCGAGTGGTGAAGGCGTTGGACTAGGAATCCCTTTGGGTTTCCCTGCGCAGGTTGGAATCCTGATCACAAGGGTGAATTTTGATGACGAGTAAAGGGTTCCTAGCAAAAACAGTGGACAATTATGTCCTGCAAAAGGTCAATTCCTGAGGCATGATCAGGGGACTAGCTCCTCCCTCCTGTTCCCCTCAGAAAGACGTGACAAAGGTGTCATGGTGGGATCAGGGGGTCAGTGATGAACAGGATTGCTGGAATGAACGAGTGGATTCTGACAAGAGTCGTGGTTGAAGAATTTAAGATGACGGACACATATTGTCTCACACACTGGAGTTGCATGTTACACATTGTTGCTGGATGTTGACCACGTTACATTCCGCGAGAAAATGAGTTCTTTGAATGTGTCAAACTCTCAGGAGACAAAGAAGCAATTCACTGCAATGGCCTGGAATCAAACCCGGCCCCGGCTTCTCCAAGTAGCATTTTCCACCAAGGACGTGTTGTTGGTTCATGCTCTCAGGTCCAAGCAGCAAGAAAAAAATTGCCTACTTGAATGAGTGAATGTGCAACACAGCATCCAATGGGAGCTTCTCTCAGTGACTCTCACATCAGCACGTGTCTCCCCACACGTGTTTGTTCTCAGATCGTCACGCTGACGCCACATCCTCCTGTCATGCAAAGATTTCATGTGTTGAACAATCCATACTTTGACATGGTGAGAAGCAGTCCAGTCACAAACACTGCGCATGAATGCACCATGCTGTGACTCAATGATCCATTCTCTCATGAATGAGTGAGTATGTGTGACTGTCGTTTCGGAGCACACGTGTTGGTTGTCGTGGCCGAGTGGTTAAGGTTCGAATCCTGCTGACAACGGCGGTTTTAGATGTGTCGTCCCAGCAAAAACAGTCGACACTTATGTCCTGCGAAATACAAACAGTCAATTCCTGAGACGTGATGGGGGGGATGCCTCTTCCCCCCAGGCGGTCATGACCAAGGTGTCATGGTGAGATGAGGGGGACAGTGATCAACAGGATTGTGGCAATGAAGGAGTGGATTATTACACAAGGGCTCAGGCTGCTCCCTCAACGAGCGGTCGAGGAATTCAAGATGAAAAGTAATTCATACCGTTAAACACACTTTACTTGGAGGTCACACAACTCAGAGACTGCGATAGCTGGGAATCGAACCCAGGTCAACTGCTTGGAAGGCAGCTATGCTCATCACTATACCACCATCACTGTGCAAAGGCCAGATTTTGGCGCATATGGAACAAACTTGGAGGATGCTATACATCTCCCCATGTTCTCCCCAGTTGATTCGGACAATCGGGTTTGATGGAGTTTAACAGCTGATTCCACTCACAAAACCAATTGTGCTCTGCTACAAAAACCAAAAGACTACAATCCCCATATTGGTATTGGAACACACTCCTTTTGCACTTTAAGGAAGAGATGCTTTATGCAGATTGAACTGCACAATAAAGTGCACACTAGACAGCTGTCTGGTTGAAGTGCCAAATGAGGCTGTGGACCAATTTTTGAAGACCACAGAAACGGAGACGTCATCAGTATTCTGGATCGGAAATCTAAATGCAGACTTTTTGGAGCCAGCCAAAAAGTGGGAAAAGTACATCATGGCTGACATGCCCAACATGAGGCTTCCAGAATATCCGGTGCACTGTACACTTCAGTATTTTAAAGATGTAGCTCAAGCAAATTCGGAAGAATGGATGAAACAGCAGCCAAACCAAGTCCAAATCGGCTCAAGCTGCATTGTTTTGGGACCACAAGGTGCAGCTATGAAGATAGAGAGAAACGATTGTTTGGATAGTGAATTCAGTGTCAAGAAGAGTGTACCATATGTGACCTTGTTGGTGTCAGAAGACTATGAGCAGAAACAGCTACGAGAAATGATGTTGGAAGCGGAAGAAGCAGTTTTTGAACCGATCAAAAAAAATCTTGCCCTTTGGAGAAGTAAGGATCAGAGATTTGTCAAAATCGTGATTTTGGCTCAAGGATGGGGACAGCCACACGCTGTGTGGATGACTCATGAGTCAATCTGCAACATGACTGAGGATCCAGACTCTAAGAAAAAGGATATGCTACAACAAGTCCCAGAATGTTTGTGGGCTCAACACAGTACAGATATTGGACGAGTGGAGTCGGCTCAACCAGTGAAGGTTGAACTCAGGAGTAAGACCTCCTTGGAAGAACCAGTATCCATTGAAAGAAGAAGCAATTCATGGGACTGAGTCGTCACAAATTGAAGGACTCTTGAGAGCAGATGTCTTGAAGATAACACGGAATCCACAGAGCAACACACCTTTGTTGCCTTTGAAGAAGCCAGATAACACCTATCACATGGTACACGGTTTAAGAGCAGTAAATGAAGTTGTTGCCGATTTGCCAGCAGAGGTGCCAGATCCACACACCCTGTTAGCCCAAATTCCATCAGAATCAACTCATTTCACAGTACTATATTTGTGTGGTGCACTTTTTAGTGTTCCACTCAAAGTTAAGGTTTATTTGGGTTCACCTATAAGGGATAGTTCTATAAGTACAAAAGGAGTCAAACGCAGACCTCACATTTTCAATAAAGTTTTGAAAGATGATTTGGCAGGACTATATCAGGTGTTAAGAAGTACTGTGATCCAATACGTGGATGATATTATCATCTGCTCACCAAATGAGGAAATATGTCACCAGGACTCAATTAAACTACTACAGATACTGGCAAAAAAGAAGCATAAAGCCTGTCAGAAAAAGCTGCAGTATGTTCAGGAGAATGTGGTCGACAGGGACATAGAAGCATTTCGGACAGTCAGTTGGAAGCAACTCAGAAGGCCCAAAAAACCTCGAACAGTCAGAGAAATGTTAACGTTTCTTGGCATCGCCAGCTATTCCTTGGCATGGATTGAGAATTATGCCAGTTTAACAGGACCATTGAGAGCAATGGTTAAAGATACAAGGAACGCTCAACTCCATTGTAACCTTTCATGGACCCAAGAAGGCCTTTGGGCCTTTGAGACAATCAAAAAGAGATTATAAGAAGCTCCAGCGCTAGCACTTACAGATTACTCCAAGAATTTCTTGTTGTTTGTGTCAACCTCTACTGGAGATAAATACGCATGTGCAGTTCTTTGTCAACCCAATGGGGAACAAGTCCTCAACCCATTTCCTACTATTCTACAGCCTTTTCAGAAATGGAATAGGGGTTACCGCCATGTTACAGAGCAATGGTAGGAGTGTCTTTGATGTACGAAAAAGCACCATCTGTTATGATGGGTTTTCCAATGTCAATTCTCACCCATCATAGCCTCAAATCTTTTGAACTACGGCAAATACACATTGACCATGCCTAGGCTGAGAGACTACCACAGGCTCTAGGAGCAGGAAGATGTCACTCGAGTGAGATGTGCCACAGTAAATGTAGCTGAAAGTTTGGCAACTCCAGAGGACGGTGAGCTGCACGATTGTGTACAGGAAGCGAAAAAATACTCAAAGCTTCAGTCTGATTTGCAAGCCCTCCCATTGCGTGAGGCAGCTGTGGAATATTAGACTGATGGTTCCTGTTATTGTGTGGGGGACGAACTAAGTGCAGGTTGTGCTGTGGTGAGAGCTGAAGGAACTGGATTTGTTGTTGAAAAAGCTGAAGTTGTACCTCAGCTTGCATCTGCACAACTTAACTGAAGCGTGTTTGTTGGCTGAAAACAAACGGGTGACAAAATATCCTGATTCAGCTTTTGCACATAATGTGTATCATCTATTTGGAGCCGTGTGGAAAAACCGGGGGTTTAAGAAAACTCCGATTCAACATCATGCTCAGATAATGAAGCTGTTGCAAGCCATGATGAACCCCAAAGAAATAGCCATAGCAAAATGTGCAACGCATAAAATGGACACATCGAGAGTCACAAGAGGGAACAACGTGGCGGATGAAGCTGCAAAAAGCAGTCACAGGTGCAAATCAAGCAGGTCAGGTTCTTTTGGTGACTCATGAAGTACATCTGGAGGATAAAATCACACCCAGAGATGTGATTTTGATGCAAGAGGCTGTTTCTGAAATGGACAAACAGTTGTGGCAAGAGAGTGGTGCCACACAAGACCCTACTGGTCTTTCGAGAAATCCTGAAGGCCTGATAGTAGCGCCATCAGACCTGTTGAGTTTAATGGTTTAGGGGGCACATGGGTTAGCCCATGTTGCAAGGGGGGAAGTAAAAAAAAATCACAAAGGAGTATGGATTTTGGGCACTATGTTTGCTTGAACAGATTGATTGTGTCATTGGCAGATGCGCAATTTGTCTGAAAAACAATGTTCGGAGAGGTGTGACAGTTCCTTCAGGTCCCAACACCAAGAGGTCCTATGCGTGAGCTGGTGATGGACTTTGTTGCCATGAAACAGTTGAAGGGAAAAGATACATGCTTTCTGTTGTGGACAGGTTTTCATCATGGACAGAGGCTTGTCCAACTAAGCACAAGGATGCTCAGTCTGTTGCCAAGTTTTTGTGCAGAGAATTCATAAGCAGATGGGGACTTCCAGATCGAATATTGTGAGACAATGGGAAAGAGTTTGTGGATAAAACAGTGAAATTGATTTTCCAAAAACTGGGAATCAAACAGCGTCTTGGTTCTGTTTATCATCCTCCAGTGTTTAGCAGCACTCCATTAGCATTAATGGTATTCCGCTCAAGTGAACTCAAGTGATTTACATGCAACAGCTCATGAGCTACTTACAGGGAGGCGAATGCCAACCCCTTGTTTGCGAACGAGTGGGAAAGGTCCGAGTTTGTCTCTCTTGAACGATGAAATGCGAGCATATATTACATCTATGGCCAAACTTCACAAAAGATTATCCATATTTGTTTCTGATAGGCAAAGGAAAGAAGAGGTGCAGGAGAGGCTCGATGAGCAAAGGAGGAACACAGTGCAACCAGGAGGCAAAGTCTTCGTGAAGGTGAAGTGAAGTGGTTCAACGAACGTTGGGAAGGGCCATTTGAAGTTGTTCGCAGTACCGGAACAGCGGTCCAAGTTAAGGGGTCTCCAACCTGGTACCATCTGTCACATTGTGCTAAAGCACCAATAGAGGAGGTGCCACTCTCGCAGAGCCAAAGTGTTGAGCACTCAAGAAATGGGGGAGAACGTGCAATAGAAGAAGTGCATGAAGATCACCCGAGGCAAAACACGGAAGAAAACATTGCCAATGATGTGGACAAACCTGATGATTCTGTGCTCGGTTGACAAACGGGAAAGGAGATTTGACGACATCGACCTTCAACATGTCCCGGGGACGACAGAGCCTGTCCCGGTGGAGCATGCAACATCAAAGGCTTTGAAGGGGTGTAAATCTGCCCCGGGAGAAGCCAGAGATCCAGCTGAGAACAGGGAGCCTAAGCCGATTTCGGCAAAGGACCAGACCAAAGCGACACGGGGATCAGAGTTGAAGCGACTTTGGGGAAGTCAGTTCAGCTCCCTTGCCAATGTACTTGAGAAAGTAGTAGTAGTAGAAAGGGAAATATCGAGTCCAGTGGGAAGATAATCATTTTGTGGGTCTGTGGTGATAGAGCATACATATTTTTACCATGCAGATGGACAGGTTGCTGCTACATGGCCACACTGCAACTCCCTTATGAAATCTTGTCTTTACAGAAGGGCGAAGCGCCAGAACAGGACTTGTCTAATACTATCCCTGCTCACTGTGTAATCGAGACTTTGATGAAGCCTCGAAGGGGGAGAAAGATGTAGTGTCTGCTCTTCTGCACTGATTGACCCTGCTCCTATTTGCTTACACACGGCTAACACGTGATGTTCGTATCGGTGCATGGTGCTCCTTTCTGTGGACAGAGAAGGTAGGAGGGCTGAGTTAATGAGCCTGTAGTCAGGGTTTTGTTTTGTCAATTGTCCAGTTGCTTTCTGTGCCATCAAAATAGCGATTCACCATGAATGCACCTTAAACTGCACTTTTTTGATTAGACTGTCAAACTGAGCCTTTCGTGAGGTCTTGGAAAAAACATCTGTTTGGGATAAAAGTGAGATTGTGGACATATTCTGAGTGATTGTTCAAAAAGGTCTCCAAAAATCACGCTACTTTCTGATTTTAATTGTTTATTGTCATCAGGGTTCTCGTTCTTGCCACTTATTTCCAACTTGAATAACATCAAGTTTGCCAGATTAATGAGGACAGTCAAGGACAGGGTGTTAGGGCTTGTGAGCTCCTCAGTCCAGCAGCATGCCACAGAATACAGGAGTGTCCTCACCACCAGCTGCAACAGTGTCCCCTGAAGTTTGTTTGGATGAACTTCGTTCACTTTATTGCTTCAGTTCATTCACAGATTAAAGGATAGCGAGTCCAGTATTCCCTGTACAGGTGATACATAGTTTTTGTTCAAATGAGGAAACTTACACAGGACCACGGTGGAGTGCAAAATGGAAGATGCTGACACACATAGAGATACCACTGCCGATTTAGAGTCCTTGATGACTATGAAGTGTTGGAGGGAGTCGGTGAGATTGCCGGCATGGGAAAATATGCAAACTGTGTATTGAAAAAGCTCTGGGAAGGATTTAAGCCATTCTCCCTGTAAGGACACATGCTCACACCTGTACCACTGGGCTGTCCTGCACACCAAGCGTCAGAAACATGAGTAGCAGCCAATGAGAACAAGTCACAGAATAACACACTGCTTTCAAAACAGTACATAGGTTTTTCCAAGAGAGGGGATGAAATGTGTAAAAATCCAAGCAATCACAATGAGCTGGGATTAAAAAAAAGTGTTGTCTTTCCAGTCTTTCCATCATACACAGAATTACTGATCCTGAATAACTCGAGGTAAAGAGATAATAGAGAAAAACAAAAACGGCAGCAGGTACCTACTCAAAACATACGGAAAGGAGAAGTTTGGGGTTGGAGGTACAAGATGCAACAAGAAACACAAATGTCATCACTTTCTGCGACGGAGGGAGATGCACTGCAGTTTTCTTGCCCGTGCCCTGGCATCAATGGGCCGCGTCTCAGTGAGCTTTGACCTGGTGAGCGGATAGGAGCTTGCGCAGTAGCTGGGTTTCTTGCAGTAATGGATCAGGTGACAGTCATGCTCGGGTTCTGGAGAGACACAATTTGAGTCAGAGAAAGGTAAATGTTTCCACAGTGGTTTCTACTTTGTGCTTCACCTTTTTCCAAAAAAGTTCTGGCAACTGTTCTTTTTTTCCCCGTTGCATGTCTGTCCACAGGGAAATAAAGTATGTTCATTGTTAAGAGTTCTCCAGTAAAAAGGGAGCAATAGAAGGAAACGTTTTCACCTGCTACAAGCTGTTTTCAGTTAAAATGTTGCAGTGCATATGCCAAGCCTGTAGGTGGCACATGTACACAAAATTCAGCCAAAGATCGTGCGGAAACAAAGGAGGAGGGCAGTGAAGCAAACCAAAAACGACACGTTGGTGCAGACTGATGACGATGTGGAACGTGTTTCAGATAAGAACATTTTACCCACAGAAACAACAGGGGACTATCGGACTTTGACATCAACATCAAACAGGCTGCATTTTGTCCACTCAGGGTCATCTCCAGCATCAGTTTAGCTCCATGCAGGCAGAATTTGAAGACTCACCTGGACTTTTATGCTTGTGTTCCTGTTGAGGCGGTTGGTCATCTTGTTGCCTCATGTTGTTGTCTGCTGCCTCTACACCTGCTTTGGTCCTTTCCTGTTCTCTGTTGATTTTGTTCAGGGCTTCTTTTTCCTCCTTTTTCTCCTTGTCTTTCTGGCTACTGTCCTCGACACCCTCCTTGGATTTTCCTTCAAGCTCTATCATCACACAAACACATAAAATCACCACAATAACACAGTATGAACTCAAGTGTGCCACAAAAACGATGGAGACACAGCGGACCAAGTTTCTTAAGATCCCACTTTGTGTCTCAGCTGTGTGGGTGCTCTGTGTCAGATCTGCTGAGGACTTAGGCAACACTCACCTAAATGAGTTTTTGGCAAACGTTAAAGTGCTTATCTGTCACAGAAGGACTGAAGGACTAGCTGGGAGTGCTCCATGCAAGTTTTATTGTCAAAACAAAGAAAACAGACAAGCATGATATCAGCGATGATGATTATGATGCTAGAATGTGGTCGAGAAGTCAGACTTTAAATTTTCATGAAGGCAAATGCGCGAAACTGACAAAAAAAAGCCAAATGAACGCAGTCTCGTGCGTTTGTTGGGTGCAGTCTGTACTGAGTGCAGACTCCACCACCGATTGGCTAAAGCAGATGAAGCAAATGACCTGAAAAATTCAGACCTCACCAATGACCTCACCACTTATTCACATGTTAGGCATGAGGATGACATCATAAATACCTTTGGCTGCCTGTGCTTTCCACTTTCCGCGGTTTTTTTGAATTTCTTGGTTCCACGTGCCCTTGAAGCTCTTGAAGTCCACCGTGGTCAGTGAGCAACTGCGTTCCGAGCCCACGCTCTTTATGCTCGAATGCTTCCCATCACTCCCACTGATACTGACGACACTGCAGAAGGGCACGGACGAAACCTGATGTGAAGCTGATACCAGCGTAAAGCTGCCCAGCCAGTTGTTGGCGAAAACAGATCACCAGAAAAACAAATTTCCAATGTCGTGACTTTGATTCTTTCAGTCTGACTATGTGTCAATTGTTCCTAAAGATGCTCTAAGAAGAGCAGCTCAAAAGCCTGACTGGGTCAGTCGTTCTGCAACAACATTTTGAGAGACCGTCACTTTTTACGATGTTGCTGCAATATCAGTTTGGAAGTCAGCCCTGGTCCTGGAGGGCCGCCCTGCAGGGTTTCAGTGTGTTCCAGCAACAACACAGCTTATTGCGATGAGCTGCAGGTTCTCAGGCTTTCCTGCACAGCTTCATGATGACACCAACTAGATTCAGGTGTGTTGGAGCAGGAGCACATTAAAACTTCTCCATGACCAGGATTGCCTCCCCCCTGTGCGTGCGAGTGAACACACACACACACACACACACACACACACACACACACACACACACACACACACACACACACACACACACA
>JAUESF010000001.1:23940199-23955904 GCA_032274765.1 Malacoctenus tetranemus | reverse complement strand
ACACACACACACACACACACACACACACACACACACACACACACACACACACACACACACACACACACACATTCATAGATACACACAGACATGCTCATTGGTCCCTTGATCTTAAGTGAACATGTTGTTTTAGTTCTGTGTGGAAGCTGGACCTGTGCACGACGGTGCTCCCTCAGATCGATAAACTGCTGCAGAGCAAATATGAAAGGTGGGTGCACGTGTGTGTGTTTGTATAAGTGTGTGTATACAAGTGTGTGTCCTGCTAAGCTCTGCCCCCCCCCTGCCCCGCCCCGCCCTGCCCTGCAGCTACATACAGACGGGCTGCTCGTCCCTCAGACTGATCATGAAACATTTCTGGCCGCTCATCTCTGACACGCTGAGGGCCACGCCTTCCGTGGGCGTCGACATCACGCGGGAGGAGCGGTGAGTTGCACACCATGATGATGACGATGGTGACGGTGATGGTGATGATGGTGACGGTGATGATGCTGATGGCACTATTTCCTGCAGTCACCAGAGGTGCCAGTTGTGCTGGAAGCTGCTGAGGAAGCTGACTCTGGTGGTGAGGAACAAGGCGGGGCAGGTCGGTCGCCATGGCAGCACCTTCAGAGAGCTGCAGCTGCTGATGGCGTCGCTCGACGACGCACTGTGATCTGCACGCGCGCAGTTCGACTTCTGCACTCCGACACCACGAAGCCTTGGAGGAGAGACACGCTGCTGCGGAGACTCCGCCCCCTAACGTGGTCACATGTCCACTGTAACTCGTGACCACATTGAACTGACTCGGTGCGAATGGACTCGTTTAGGAGAGGACTGAGGGGAGAGACACAGGAAGTTGTCCCCCCAACTCCACCGCCTGCTGATGATGCGCCTGCAGCGACGTCGAGAAGTGAGGGCGCTTTTCTACGACTCACCATTTCCTGTTTGAAATGTTTTGTTTATTTAAATAAAGTTCCACATTTCACATCGAGCACGAGACGGTCGGTAAGCCCAGACCACTTTATTAGGAACACTTGTGCAGAACCGCTGTGAGGTTCTGCTCCTGCTGATACTTTGTCAAACATTAAAGAGGAAGTCAAAGAAAAGAAACGTCTCCATGGTAACTTCCACCTGCAGCGTTGCAACAACAGGATGAAAACAGGATTCAGTTTGTTCTGGATGGTTTCAACAACTTGTATGTTTAGAATTTATGAAATACAAATTAGCTTAATTTGATGAACCTGATTATGAACCAAACGAGTGTGCAAAACCTTCACGCATCTTCAGTTGTGTTAAAGTGCAGCCAGCTGATCACTTCGTTTTTGCCATTATAAAGATGCAGCAGGTGAAAAATGCATTGGATTGTTAGAGTATTATAATCAGTCTGTGAGGCGTTCAAATGCACCAGTGAAAATTAAGTTATTTCCAGAAACCTTTCTATTCTTTTGCTCAAATGTGTATCGGCGAGGAAGAGAGCGAGGGACACACACTTCCTGTTTGTTTCGGACTTTATTACAAAGGAAAATACAAAATAACACAGTTGGTCAGACAATCGCCACGGGGCTACAGAGGTCAAAGGTCGGCACGTCATTTTGTTCCTCAGCTCAAATCAAACGTCTGCAGGAGTGGAGAAAAACGGTTCGCTCAAACTTGCCCGGGGTTTTATATTGCTGTCCTCTGATTGGATAACTGAGTGTCAGCGGAGTACCCTGATTGGTTGGAGAAGATGAAGCCTGAGATTTTTGCTCAGACTTCTGTTTGGATCCTTCATGTTAACCTCCAAGACAAGGTACCCGAGGCTCCTCTGAACGGTTCCAGGCTCCCTCAGAAAAACCGGAGCTTTCTGTTGTCTTTCATTCTTCGACACTAAAACTAAAGCCTGAAGAAACAATCTGATCAAATCTGGAATTAAAGAAACATAAGTTAGAGATGCGCAATCTAGTTTAGACGCAACAAAAATTCAACCCGAGTGTGACAAACTTCAGTCCGTCACATCTTTGTTTAGCTTCATGTGTCCATGAAAATGAAAGACACGAGTATAAAAACATCAGACTGACATTAATGAGTTAATGCTTGCAACCAGTCATACAATCAAATTACAACCTGCAACTGATAAAAATCAAAATTAAATAATTAAAGCAGAAAAAAGATCAAATAAAGAAATGTCAGATTTTCCTTCATGAGTTTCAGAAATCAACAGCAGGATGTCAGAATAAAAGAAATCGGATCACAACCCCAAAACCAACCGGAGGATCAACTTTGCTCTCTCTTTATCTGAACTTTATTCTGAAAAGCGCGTTGAGTGGCACCAACTTCCCACAGGAAGAACACTGAAGACGACCTGTGAGGACGGACCGAGGACAGAGAACGATGGCGAGGACTCTCAGAGGTACTTCAGATTCTGCAGTGGAACATAAATAAGAACCAGGTGCTGCTTGTTGGGGGCTAAAGGGTTAAAGTGCAACCAAAGAAATACTGTGGTGGGAAGTTTTCAGGGGGGCGGAGCTCCAAATCAGGTCCTCATCAGTCACCACGGCAACCCAAACCATTGCCCCCCCCCTCCCCAGAGTCCAGACCTGAGAGCGATCTGCGCTCCTGTTCGAGGAGGTCAAGGAATCCAAGGAGTCCAGGGAGGAGGAGGAGGAGGAGGAGGACCCGACGTCTCAGCGTCTCTCAGGCCGTCATCTTCAGTCGTCCTGCAGAAAAAAGTCTGCGTCAGTTGGAGACATTTAACCAAAGTCCCTCCACATCTCTTCACATCCCCACACAGCTGTACACGTCCCACCACGAAGTGAAAACATGTTGGTCCTCTCAGATCTCTCGCTCATGGTGGTCACCGGGGTTAAGGACGGTCTGGTAGGAAGTCTACACGTCTTTCTGGTCAGAGGACACCAACCAGTCTGGTCTACCTGAGGGTCCAACCAGTCCAAAAATGCACCTTGGAGTCGGGGGGGGAGGGGCAGTCTGCAGAGTCGATTTGGGAACTTTCAGTTCAGAAGGACTTAAAGACGTCCCCTGGACCTTGAAGGACGCACAACGGTTAAAACGGTCTACAATGAAACCTGGGGGTCCAACTGGTTTAGAGGGACACTGGGAAGTGTCCAGGGTCAACAACAATGTCCAAGACTCCAATGAGTCCACAGGGGACACCTGGGCTGATTCAGTCAACAAACACAACCTGGAGACTCTGCAGAGTCCACCAGGTCTGGGCTCCAGGGTCCGGAGGGAGAGTTGGTGGTCTAGTCTGGTCTACGAGGACACCTGAGAGTCTCCGTCCGTCAGTGTTTTCACATCGATCAGTGCACACACGGGACAAACCACCCCAAAATCCTTTTGCTCACCAGCAGGACAACCAGCGAGGCCACAGAGCAGTGGAGGGGGGAGGGGGGGGGTCCACATCCCAACACCAACTCACTCACTCACTCACTCACTCACTCACTCACTCACTCACTCACACACTCACACACTCACACACTCACACACTCACTCACTCACTCACTCACTCACTCACTCACACACACACACACACACACACACACACACACACACACACACAGCAATGGTTCACAATGTGTGTCGGAGGCAGTTAGCCTAGCTTAGCACAAAGACTGGGAACGAGGGGGATCTGCTAGCGTGTTTGTGTTTATTTTGCGTGTTGTGTGACGGTTTGTTGATGCTGTGTGATGATTCTGATGTTTCAGACGGACAAGCTTCACAGGTGTTTGTGCTGAGCGAGGCTCGAACTGCTTCCTTTTGAACGCAACTCCAACAGGCCACACAGACGTCACAGGGGGAGGGGCTTAAGGCTCCGTGGGCCCGGTGCCCCGCCTTGCAGCCACACAGATAGCAGCTCTGTGGTTAGATGTGGTGGGGAGGGGGTTGTTAGATAAGGGGGGGAGGGGGGAACCATGCCATGCTGAGAGCGTCCATGCCAAGCGATCCACCAATCGGGATACAGCCCCACCTACCTGCCCACCGTCCCCCACCAATGGGCTGCTTCTGTCTACCTGTCTGTCTGCAAACCAACCAATCAGACCACAGAATGAGGACTCAGAGGAGGCAGGACAGACGGACAGTGGGGCGCCGCCTCCTTTCTTACAGCTCACACCTGCGATGTTCAGGAGTAATCACATTACTCAGCCAGCCGCTCCCCTTCATGTCCCACAATGCACCACTGCCTGCCAGCAGAGCTTCAGCTGCACTGTGAGCTCGCACACTAAAGCTAAATCTGACAGTTTGGATGCATGGAACTTTCCTGAAGTTGTTCAGTTGTTTTATTTTGTTTTATTTATTTATTAACTGATAATTACAAGATTGAAACAGTACATTTACAATTGTTAGAATTAATTAGTCTTTATTCATCCTTTTTTTATTTTCTGTGGTTGGCTAATCTGAATTCAGGTTATGTGTGTGTGTGGGTGTGTGTGTACCTGTGGCAAGCTGGGACTGGGACCTCCTGCGGGAGCTGCTGGGGGTCCTTGAGGTGGAGGAGAGGGAGGAGCCTGCGCTGCTGGCCCGGGAGATGGGCAGAGGGACGGGAGTGACCGGGGGAGAGTCCAGCTGTGGAGCAGATGTGGAGATCGAATGTGAAAGTCATATTGTGGTTTTCATCTGGTGCTCTTATTTTGAAGGGCGCTCTCACCTCCACGCTGTCGTGTGTTGGCGAGGACGACGTTGAGGAGTTGTCGTGTCTGCGGGAGGACGTGGTGCTGAGCTCCACGCTGCGGACGCGCTGGGCGAACTTCAGTGAGCACACGGACTCGCTCACGTTGCTCGTCAGCGGAGACACCTGCAGTGACGGGGGGAGGGGGGGCGTCAGCAGGTTCAGGACTCAGAGTGTTGGGGGGGGGGGGTGGCACCAGGGCCCAACGCTTACCTGCACCATCATCAGGGTCTTGCTGTCGCCGCTCAGAGAGTCCTGCAGCAGGTAGGTGAGGCGCGAGTTCCTGAAGGGGACGTGCGAGTGCCGCCCTCGCAGCGCGTTGATGACATCGCCGAGCGCCGACAGGGACTTGTTGATGCACTGAGCCTCGCGCAGGCGGCTGCCCTCCGCCCCCGACTTCCCGATGCGCTCCGAGCCCGCCAGGTCCACCAGGTTCAGCTTCCCTGCAGCGCACACAGCAGAGAGTCAAGGAGCTGGACCAGGAGACGCCTGAGCCAGGTGATCGGGGCTGACGGAGGGTGAGACATCAACGCCCACCTTTTGTCAGGGGTCCTCAATCACACACGTGTGTGTGGTTGCATGTGTGTACCTTGTGTGCGGTTGCCCGTAGCGAGATTGAAGCCGGACACGGTGATGATGAGCAGCGCATGAGAGCGCGAGCTGTGTTCATTCAGGTTGGTGCACGCCGTCGCTCGGTTCATGTGACCCAACTCAAACACCTGAGGAAACACGCGTGGACGCACAGCATCAGACTCGTTCTCTCGGTCCCACCGTGACAGTCGCTCTGGCACCAGGCGCCCACCTTGTTGATGTCCTCGGGGCTCTGCACGGTGCACTCGGTCAGTCCGGGGACGTACAGCTGCCCGCTGCCGTCGGGGTTCATCTTGATGTCCAGTTTGTCGGTTGGGTTTTCTCCCAGCAGGTTCCTGCGGGACAGAGCGCAGCCATCAGCGCCCGAAGGTGGCGGCGACTCGGAGCGACACAAAGCGCGGCGGGGTCAGATAATCTGATATGATCCTGCTCGGAGCCAAACGCACAGTTACACAACAGCTCCACATTTTCAGGTCAACATACCGCGTGACATCATCAACCTTTACGTAACTGCTCTGAAAACACAGCTGCTCAACAGCAACAACTGACCACAGCTGCTCAACAGCAACAACTGACCACAGCTGGTAACAACCCAACAGCTGCAAACACACAGAAAGCTGCTAAACAGCTGCTAAAACGCCATCAACCGACCAAAGCTGCTCCCACATGAAACTCCAGACCCTCTGGTTCCAGACCCTCTGGTTCCAGACCGGGTTCTCACCTCAGCGTCTCATTGTAGATCTCCACCATGCTGACGGTGATTTTGTAGTCCCAGTCCGGAGCTTTGTCCGTCACTTCGGAGAACAGCAGGCGCAGCGCTCGCTGGTTGATGCCGGGATCGTCGGCCACGCCCTGCACACATGGGGGTTAGGGTTAGGGTTCGGGCGGGGGGGGGTGTTACATTTCTGCCCTCAAACATCTGTCTGCTCTCACAGTTTCACGCTTCTCAGGGTCTTTCGGTAACATTCAGGTGCAGCAGATTGAACCACAAACATCGTGTCCACACAGACTCTGGTCTCACCTCCATCGTGTAGGTTTTCCCCGACCCCGTCTGTCCGTACGCAAAGATGCACACGTTAAAGCCGTCGATGCAGGACGTGACCAGAGACTGGACCTCCTGAAACACCTGAGGACCAATCAGAGAGGAGGACAGGTAAGCGAGACCCAACGGCTCTCTACTGCCACCCACAGGACAAAAGTGACACCACCTCAATCTCGAACTGCTCGCTCTAAAAACAGACTGCTAATCGCGCTTGTGTGGGTCTCACCTCCTCCTGTGTGGCCTGAGGAGGAAACACTCGGTCCAGCTCAAAGGTCATGACCTTTCCCCTGTTGGTGAGGTAGAGCACGGCGTCGTCGTCCGAGTCGAAGCTCAGCGTGGTTTTGGCATCGGCGGAGTCCTGCTCCTCTTGGCTGACCGGCCGGACGCGGCAGAACACGCGGATGTTGCCTGGGAGGCCACAAGACGAAGGTTACCATGGTGACAAGTCACCCAGTTGCACGCGAGGGTGGTTGCAGCTGTGTGTGTCACCTTTCAGTCGGACCAGCTCGTTGTGACACTTTTTCCTCAGGTTCATCTCTCGCTTGTACTTTCGAAGAAGCTCCTGATTGGTGGAACTGACCTCAGTGATGACTTGACATATCTGAGACAGAGACAGAGTCCACAGTCAAAAGGAGACAGTTTTCCATGATTGTGTCAATTTGTCTTCATTTGTGGCAACGCCTGCGTGTGTGTGTGTGTGTGTTACCTCCTGCTTGGCTTCACTGATTGCTTTATCCAGCATGGAGGGGAACTCCTGCACCTGCTTCTTCAGGCAGTTATAGTCGCATGTGAGCGTCCTGAGCGCTGGCTGCAGACTCAGTAGGTTCATTCGTACACCTGCAAACAACAGTCATCATCGTCAAACACACATACACACACACACAGACACACACACGGGAAGAGTGGGAGGAGTCTAACCTGCCAGGTTCTCATGGACCGCCTTCATCTCACTCTCGGCCCGGATGAACGCCTCCTCAATGACTCGGTTCTTCTCCTCCTCCAGATTCTGCATCTCGGCCTCCAGCTGGCCTTGGGCCCGCTCCATCTCCCCCTCGTAGACCAGGATCTGAATGGGGGGCAACAGGGACATGCTGGATCAGACTGTGAGGCCGAGCGTCAGCAGCACGGGTGGATTTCTGTCATTGATCCGATGTTAACTTTTCATTTTTGTCAAAAAAGGAAAAAATGCAGAGGAGCAGAGAAGTTGGTCACACAGATGTGAGGTGGGACTCAACTCAAACAGCAACAAGAGTTTCATGAACAGAAGAAACTTTCAGTCTATTGAACATAAATAAATAAAAACAACACTTTGGGTTTTTAAAGTTGTTGATTCCGCCTCGGCCGAGCTTAGCACAAAAACTTGAACAAAGCTAAACTGTTCGCTTAACAGAAGAACTGAAAGCATGAGAAACATTAGCCTAACGTGATTTATCACACCTACAGGACACATTGGAAGAGTGTTTTTATCCAACACTAGAACAAAAGTTTTGCTGCACCAAGCTACAATAAAGCTATGCTTAAAGAGCCGTTGGGTTCAAACACAGGTACAATAGGTTTTGCACTGTGAAGTCTATTCTGATCTATTGATCTAAAGATGATGCAACGAGCTGAACAGTGACTCGATGTCGGTGTAATGATGAGGACACACCACAGGGGGCACTGGGATGGTTGCACAGTCACTGGTTCAGAGTCACTGGGAGGTTACTCGGGTAAAGTTACTGGGAGGTTACTTGGGAAAATGGGTACCAATTAGCCGACCTTGGAGAGCCTGCGGACCACCTCGCGGTCGCTCCGGCCGACGGCCCTCCAGAGGAGGCCGCAGAGGCGAGCACGGTCAGCGAGCAGCTGCAACCCAACGTGTGCAGAGAGGAAAGGGTTAACCTGAAGCAGCCTGAAACACCTCCACTGAAGAGGCTCTAACCTCCTGATTACATAACTGATTCCTCGTTAGGCCACACCCACTCAGAGAGACCTGGCGAACCAGCTTGGGTTCGATGCTTGACAGAGTTCGAAGGAATCTGGATGATCAGCAAGAATCCCTCACGCAGAGACAGACAGGAAGACAGAGACAGACAGGAGGACGGACAGACACCTGCGTCCTGAGCTGCGTGCAGCTCCTCTGGGACTCGTGCAGCTGCGTCTCCAGCTCCCTCAGCAGCGCCTTCTGGCTCGTCAGCTGCTCCTGCAGGACGCCGTTCTTCACCTGAAGCTCAACCACCACTTTGTGAGAGTCGGCTGCTTCCACCTCGGCCGCCTGAGTCACAAACCGACACACAACATGTCACACACACGTCAAATCAACTCTCTAAAGGTTAAAAAAACAGCGTTTCCTCACCTTGGCTCTAGGGGGCGTAACGGCCTGCTTGGCGAGCTCGTCCTGGCAGTCTTGCAGGCGGATGGCGAGCTTCTCCTCGGCCTCCGCCTGCCTCTGCTGGCACTCCTCCAGCTGCTGCTGCAGCGCCTCCATCCTGGAGCTCTTCTCCAGCAGCTCGCGCTCCAGCTCGGCCAGACGCCGCTCCCGCTGCCGGGCCTGGTTCTCCCAGCGGGACACCTCCCGCCGCAGGGCCTCCGCATCCTGAGCAGGGACACAGCAGCCAAGAGGGACGCAGCTCTGAGAATCCTTAGCAATGATGTGTGTACACCGGTATGCTGTTTGTGTACACGCTGTTCAACAACGTTGAATACCTCCATTTGTTGTGTAAACCAGTGGGTAAACCGCCATGTGCTGTTTATACCTCAAGTTGTGTATACCTCCATGTGCTGTGTATACCATCTAATATTGCGTATACCTTCTAATGTTGTGTATACATTCTAATGTGTATGCCTTCATGTGCTGTGTATACCTTCTAATGTTGTGTCTACCTTCCAATGTTGTGTATACCTTCATGTGCTGTGTATAACTTCTAATGTTGTGTATACCTTCCAATGTTGTGTTTACCTTCATGTGCTGTGTATAACTTCTAACATTGTGTATACCTTCATGCGCTGTGTATACCTTCTAATGTTGTGTACACCCACCTGGCTGTGGAGGCAGCGGCTGCAGGTGTCAACAGCTGCGTCGTGCTTCTGAAGGTCTGAAGTCCTGCATGACTTCAGCTCCTGCTTCAGACGCTCGTTCTCCACTTCCAGCAGCTCCAGCTGCTTCTCCAGGTCTGTCGCCCCCTACAGGAAACACAGACACCCACAAACAATTGTTCTTTGTCCCATAAGAGTCTGTCGCTCTCTGACTGTTCCTGCGTTAAACACTCGCTCACACAAACACTTTCACCCGGAGGACTTTCAGAGACAGACTTTCAGGTTCGACGGCTCAGATCAGTAACTGGTTCCTGATGTTTGACTGAGGGTCCTCACACAGCAACAGAGACAAATCTGTGTGTGTGTGTGGTATGTAGACTAAGGCGGTGTAATCTTTTTCCCAGAGTTCCTCAGGAATGCAGTCCAGCAGGGTCTCACCAGTTCAGAGCGGAGTCTCTCCACCTCCTGGGTCTGATCCAACAGCTTCTCCTCCAGCTCCGCCACCTGACAACACCACAGCCGCTCCGTCAGCTCCGTGAAGCACCACGAAACACAGTGAAGCACAACAGCAGCTTCATTCGATACACGCGGCGGCTGACATTAGGACCGGCTGAGCTGTGGCTTCATGATTGGCCTGACAGATGGAAATGTGTGCGTCTGCCAGCAGATTGTGACAGCGAAGCATCACGTTGACAGCTTAATGACACCGACAACACAAAGCTGTCAGAGTAGTTTAACATATCGGCTGATTCACTCTGACACACAACATCAAACTTTCCCTCTGCACACGCACACACCTGCAGCCCGACATTAATAGAACTTGTTATGATCTGTGATGAAACATGCTCGCTCCTTTGCTTCATTTACCCAAGTGATCTTACTATGAGCTGTCTGTGTTGGTAATTTATCTCAGCTCTTTTGCTGCACCTTCTCTCTCTCTAGATTATAGAGCATCTTCCTCCCACTAACTCAAACTTTAGCTCAACGCAGTAAGCGACTCGGTTATCAGACTGAACCACAAAGTGCTGACAGAACAGCAAACATGTCACAGCAACAGGACAGTGATACAGCTCAGGGAGCATTATCAAGACAGAACACACAGAGGACATGAAAAGGATTTGTACCATTTGTACTTGCAGTGAGTACTAATGTACTCGTACTACAAATGCTTAAATTCAGTAACTAGTGATGAATGTACCTGTGTGTGCAGCCGATTAACGAGCTGCTCCTCTTCTGCACAGCTGAGATAATCTGGAAGCACTCTCAAACCTACAAACACACACAACACACACACACACACACACACACAAACACACACACACACACACACACTCACTCTTACTTTTCATTTAATCTTCTAGCACAGATAATGTCGCCTGCTTTTGGACTTGACTCCTCACCGTTGGCAGATGGCTGAGACTGCAGGTTGGGACCTGCACCTCCTGCTCCTCCTCCTGTCCGCTCCTGGACGCTGTGCTGCAGCTGCTGCAGCAGGAGGTGACGGGCGACTTCTTCAGAGCGAAGGCGAGCCTGAAACTCACACACTTTGTCCTGTAGGGTCTGAACACACACAAAAACACAGACACACACACGATTCAAACACTGAGAGGAAAAAAATCAGTCAGCAGAATCTTAGCGAGTGGCTGGAAACATCTACACTGAAACTATCGCCTCTGTCTGCCTGTGGGGACGGAGAGGGGAACAGAGACAGACGGACAGGGGGAGAGAAGCAAGAAGGGGGGAGGTGGGGGGGGGGTTCAGAGGATGATGGAGGTCTTTACATTGGCAGGAGTCCACCAGCAGGACCAGGTGACTTTCTGCAGGACGGCGTGGAAACAGACGGAGAGAGAAATGAGAAGAGAGGAGGACAAGTACAGAGAGAAGGTGACTGCTGAGACCACCGAGAGTCAGAGCAGCAGGGGGCCGATGTCTGAAACACGCGAGACGTCCTCACAGAACCAGGAGAACCACACATACAAACACACACACACACACACACACAGAGGACTGATGATGTCAGTGCAATCAGGGGATGGGAACAACCACGTTTTGATAAAAAAACATCCATTCGCATTGCGTGTGCGTGTGCGTGTGCGTGTGTGTGTGTGTGTGTGTGTGTACCTGGATAAGCAGCTGCTGGCTGGGTGCCTTTGGTTCTGTACTCTCGGTCAGATGGGGGCGCTGTGCGAAGGCGGCGGAGGGCAGAGACAGGAAGGAGCCTTCGTCTTCACCATCACTCATCAGGAAGTCCACTGAACTCGCTACGGAGACACAGGAGGGACAGAAAGCCTTGTTGACCTGGTTTTACAGGACTCAGTCTGCACACAGTGAAACACACACACACACCACACAGGAACTAGGCGACCAAATTAATCCCCTCTTTTTGGCTGCTGCTCGCTGTAAAAATCTTATATCACATTTGAGTACCTGCTCAGAAACCTGCTCAGCATCACCATGGAAACAGTCTGACCAGATAACAGCTGACAACTCATTAACCTGCACTTACAAGGCTCGGTGTGTTTTCCAACCTCGGTACAGTCTGACACCTCAGACACTCATACATCCCACGTTTGACCTTGCAGACCACTGGACCCACATCGTTTCCATGGATACACTCAGGTTAAACAGGTAAACTGGTTAAGTTTGGGAGAAGACTGTGCGACATGTAGCAGGTCGGACAAGCCTGTGTTCAGGACTCGTGTTGGAGCAGATAAAGTAAAGGAGGAGAATGTGGGCGGAGTCATAGTGCAGAGAGAGAGAGAAGCCACTTTTACACAGTCCCCATTTTTATAGTTCTGTTTTGGCAGAAAGTCACTTTAAAACTAGGACATTTGGTCCCGACCGTCTGTGAATCCGTCTCACTGATCATGATCTTTGGTCCATAATGGCTCAGTGTGTCCCGGATATCACAGGGCTGAGGAAGCATTACACAGCAGGCCCCACAGGTAAACCTGTGCAAACAGGTGTGTGTGTGTGTGCGCGCGCGCACGTGTGTGTGCGTGCGCGTGTGTGCGTCATAAGTTTTGTGAGTAATCTCATCGGCTGGAGAACAATCTATGCTCTGTGAGGAAATAAAGCATTAATCTGACTTAGCCCCCCCCCCCCCCACACACACACACACACACATACACACACACAGTGGGGACACAGGCTGTGGATCAGGTCACACAATCGTGCAGGCAGTTCATGCTGACTCTGGTGGGCTGCATGGGTCACAGTTGTGTTGCAGAAGGAAGCCCATGGACAAGCTCGCTGTGAAAGGCTGACTGCTGTGTGCTGTTGGTGTTTGTTAGCAGCAGTGTGAAAGGTTTGAGCAGGTCGTTAGTTGGAGAGTTGAGCAACATTTCAGCTTCTCTTCACGTGCTGCTTTATTTTCACTGACACTGATTTTCCTGGAGGTTTTGGACGCTTGCAAACGACAAACGCAGCTTCAGAGAGACTGAATGTTTCTGCAGACAAAACACCTGCAGACGGACTGAGCAGCTTCACTGACACAGACGCTGATACAAACAGCAGCTGACAATGTTCTAACAACAGTTTCCTACATTCGCGTTTTTGCTTCTTTGTGGAGTTTTTAGAATTAATGCCAGTGTTTGAGTTTCTGTCCAAATCCTCTAAGCTTGAAGATGTCACTGAAAAATATTGATGAGTGAAGAATCAAAGGAGCTCAAAGTGTCTCTTCAGGTAGATTCAAGCAGCAGACTGAAAGCGTTGAAGCTGCAGCAGCTGAAGCACCTGAACCAAAGTGTGCAGGAAAAACAAACCAGCTGCACAAAGGCTGCGATGTCTGCTGAGAGGACGGCGTCCCCGGGGACGGAGGCTGAAAGCGAGCCGCGTCAGAGCGGCAGCGTTCATGGGAAGTAGAGCTGAGGCTGTTGCGCTCACCTGCCCGTCACTCGCTCAGGTTTCCCCGACGGCTCCATTCATTTGCTGGCAGGTGACTCACCTCTCCTCCATCTGCGCTCTGAAAAAATGCAGCCACGCTGGTCCCCGCTGTTTTCTACCTCCCCCCTCCCCTCTCCAGCTGACTCACCGTCCAATGAGACGTCTTTCTTCCAGAGCTCCTGCAGGCAGGGGGCGTGGCCGGTGTCCCAGGTTTTTCGTGTGCTGAACATGACCGCCGGGCTGAGCAGAGCGCTGGACCGCTGGACCGGCTGCGACACAAACAACCACAGAACGGCGTCAAACATGTGCAGGAGGAACTCTGACAGCAGCAGCAGAGATGCAGGACGCTAAGCCCCGCCTCTTTCTTGTTCAAGCCGGAAGTACGAGTCAAACAGGGCACAAATACTTTAACCTCAGTGGAGCTTTAAGAAAAAGTAAGAACTGGTCATTTTGTAAAAACGTGAGTTTTTTTCAGGTCGACGGGTTGAAATGAATCAATGACAGAACAAAAACTGTCACAGAATTAATCTACTCTACTGAGGACTACAAACTCCTCCATGTTTGTAGTCCACTAGCTGTGTGGACTTCCCAGTGCTCTCACAGGATAAAATGGAATTGAATCAGTCTTTGGGAGATAAAAATGAACTCGGCATCAAACCAAATGTAACCAAACTAAAATAGTTTTCAGTGAACGTGCTCATTACAGTAGAAACACCTGAGCTCTGTGAGCCAAGCCAGTAACACTGTAAATCCGCTCCATCGCTCATCGTCAGCACTCTGATGTTTCTGAAGCGGCCTCCCCGTTTTCAGCCCGACCGGATCTCACCCGTCCACAGCGAGCCCCCCTCCTCTCGGCCGGGGGGGCGCCACGCTGTCGGTCCAGCCGGCTCTGATTGATCAGCGTTCCCACCCAGCCCAGCATGCCGCCGCCGCCATCCACCGGCTCTCGGTAAACCAGGGCTGACCCGATCGCCGGGACAGCGCGCTGACCAGCAGTCAGCTCCTCTCTGCAAGGATTAGCAGGAGCTGCTAGCAGTGTAATCTGCTAATCCTGCGGGCAGGTGGCCTCTTTACCCTGCGGAGCGCCTCTCTCAGGTTAATGAATGACTGAAGGAACACAGCGCCGCTCCGACCCAAGAAACACAGTTCAGAGCAGGCTGACCAACTCTGCCATCTTTGTAGTCCAACGAGGTGCAAACGACATGTGAAACAAGCCTCCAATCGAGTTTCAAAGTGAAGTCAATTATATTTGTAAAAATCACCAAAACACGGCCGGAGAGGTCCGAGTTTTGGAGTGAGTACTTCGGGCACCAACAACATCTGACCTATCAGGCACTGACCTCAGAAGATGGGAAGGACAATGGGGTTTTAGCAGGTCAGTCGTACAGTTTGACCAACTATGGGCACAAAAGTGAAGAAGAAACCTTAAAATTAATTCATACATTTACAAGGAAACGATGGAGAGAAGTGAAGTCGGGTGTCACGCAAGATCTTCAATTCGCACCAGCTGGGGTCTCCTCCGACACCCATCAGGAGCCTTTTGATTCACGACCAATCAGAGCAGAACATCTCTGACCTGCAGCAGCTGATTCCAAGTGCTGCTAATGTTCAATGTTCCAGGGTTGAGCTTCAGTCTGTTCATTATTCCCCCGCCTAACTGCTAATTACTGCAACTGCACTCGTGGAAATGTCAAAGTCACATTGCAGGACATACTCGGCTGTGTGTGTGTGGGTGCGTGCGTGTGTGTGTGTGTAAACTGTTTACAGATCAGCTTCTCTCATGTTGTAACACCATTAGAGCTGCAACATTCCAGCAGTTATCTGCACGTTCTTTATGTGCAAAAGCCGATAAGCATATACTCACACACATGAACACAAATACACACACGTGCACGCACACACACACACACACTCACACACTCACACACTCACACACTCACACACTCAAACAAACAGACACGCACACACATGCACGTCATGTTTCAGTGCCCTGTGGGGACAGCACATTGACTTCCATTCATATTTGGCAGGCCGACTCTCGACCCAGCCGAGCCCGACATCCGTCTGCATCAGTTTCTGCACAATAACGACTGATTGACCTGCAGCTGAAACTGTAAACCCGAGAGCTTCTCCTCCTCCTCCTCCCTTTGCACCTCCTCCTCCTCTACTTCCACCCGCAGACAGTTTACGCTGTGCTACATTTCAAAAAACTGCTTGATGAACACACTTCACTCCACAAGCTAAGAATACCTGCCTGAGGCTCCACCCACACCTGCTCCGAGGATGCAGAGACGGACGCGAGAGCAGAAATGCAGAGAAAGCTCGAGCAGACACGATGCTCCGGCGAGTCTCCGGGAGATACAGGCCCGACAGAAACCAAACCGGAACAAAGAGCGAGGATTATCGGGCCGGGAGAGCACAGCGAGGACACGGCAGCGAGGGAGAGACGGCGCGGGAGAGACGGCTGGCTTCCTGCAGCCGCCGGCTCGTATTCAGGTCATGAAACAGAAGCCTGCCGAGCATCAGGTTA
>JAUESF010000001.1:23782519-23796593 GCA_032274765.1 Malacoctenus tetranemus | reverse complement strand
CCAGCGCCGACACCCAGTGAGGCTGCACGTCCAGGAGACCTTTACCACCTGCAGCAGGAGGAGGAGGAGGAGGAGGACGAAGAGGAACAAGAGGAGGAGGCTCAATCAAACAAAAAATGACAGACATACTTGATGTTTACAGTTTTGAATGTTTCATCGAGCTGATTTTGGACATAATTTCCAGTGTGAAAGCCACAGTGGGAGACAAAGTGTGTTTGCAGCTGTTCTGCAGGTATGAAAGAAGGAAAGAAGTGTTGGTGTGTGGATGGAGGACAGGAGGTTTGTGTCCTCACAAGTCTACAGAGGTGTCAGGGTTCGAGGTGAGCTTGGGTTTTTACCATTGACTTGCCAGATGTTGACCATCTTCTCCATGGCGCAGGCGAGGTATTTCCCCGTGACGCTCCAGGCCAGAGGAAACAGGGAGGGATCGCCGGGCGAGCCCAGACCCGACGAGCCTTCCTCCGAGGAGCCGTCGCTGCAAGAAGGAAGAGCCAATGAGACGTCTGTATTCACTCACTGACGGGTCATCGAGACTCCACGCAGGAAGTTTAGAGAGAGAGACAGGAAGTCATGGATCGGCAGCAGAAGTCTTCCTCACTCTTTGTTGAAGATGCAGGTCTGCTGCAGGGTGTACTGGCTCTTGGTCACGTTCCACACTCTGACTGTGCCGTCCGTGCCGCTGGTCGCCAGCAGGCCTTTTTTGCTGCACCATCCGCACGTGATGACCTGCGGCACCCACAGGAGGATTTCATGAGCCCGCACAGAAGAGAAGAGCGGTGCAGGAATCACCACAGAAGAAGACATCCACCCACCCGGCTCTGGTGGGCCTCCAGCTTGATGAAGGAGCACTTCCGCAGGTCCCCCGCCATGTCGGCGAAGGTCTGCGGGCGGCTGTGGTTGTTGTCGCGGTCGTGGGCGGCCAGCGTGCGGACGAGCTGCTGCGCCGCCCACTGGCGGTGCTGCGAGGAGAGCCTGGAGGACAGGCAGCAGGCCGCCAGAGCGTTGGCCAGCTCCAGAGGGCCTACAGCGGAGGGATTATGGGAGGGATGGGCATACAAATGCGCAATTAGACCTGCTCGACACGGAACAAAGAAGTGACAAGGGTGGTCAGTGAGTGAGGGATCTAAAACAGACAAAAAAAACAACATGATCAATGAGAACAAACAGATGCAGGTCTGGTGATGATGAACAACAACAACACAAGAACCAAAACAGTCATCCTGAGTTTCTGGGAGGTTTTTGATGGTTCTCAAGGGTTTTTATGGCTGTTTTGGGACATAAACCAAACTAAGCACATGAAAGGGGCAACAAGGCATGATGTCAGGTCTGGTGTGGGGGGGGGTGGGGGGGCAGTGGTGGTTCTGACGAGTTTTGGGTCACAGAGTTGTTGAGGGTTCACGTGAGCGATTAAATTTTGCATTTCACTTTATTTAAGCACCAGACGTTCGGTGGTTGTAGGAGGAACAAGATGAGCTCTGATGGTTCTTGTGTTATTGATGGAAACATTCAAGCTAAACTTCTTGAAATGTACAAGAAACATTAAGACAGAATCTAAAATCATGCATGAAAATGAGACAGTGACAACGTTCAGAGTAAAGAAGCAGTTTGCTGTCGCGTGACGCCATCGCGCTGCGCTCAGCCTACGGACCTCTCTTCTCCAGGTCGGCCTTGTCGTACGCCGGGCGCAGTCGGGCTCCTTTGTCGGCCAGCAGGGCGACCAAAGCCTGCGTCACCACGAAGTTCGGGGAGGTGATGAGCTTGTTCTCCTCGGCGACGCCGCGCAGGAAGCTGGGCAGGAACTTCCTCTGGATGGGATCGTCGACCGTGGTCAGGTTCATGCCGGTCGCCGCTGAGATCAGGTTCTGCAGAGAAGAAAGTGTCGTGACGCCATTCTGACGGACGCTCGCCGACTCCCACTGAGGCCGCCTGCTGCCGTACCTGCGTGCAGAGCTGCACCAGCAGCTTGGCGGCGTTGGGACTGTTGGAGGCCAGGCAGCCCACGGCGGTGCTCAGGTACGCCAGGCACGAGATGGGCTTGCTGGCCTTGGCGGCCCCTCGCGGCCGCTCGGCGTGGCCAGAGCCCGACGTGGGGCTGGTGGAGAGTCCGGCTCGGCCTGCCGCCGCCAGACACATCAGCCGGACCAGAGTCCTGATGTCGGTCAGACCGAGAGACTCCAGGCCGGCGGCGAGGCTGCAGCTCGAACCGCTGAGGAGGAGGAGGAGGAGGAGGAGGAGGAGGAGGAGGAGGAGGAGGAGAAGAAGAAAGTCGAGTTAATTGACGTCTGTTCAAACACTGGATTGATTTTACTCTAGTGCAAGTTACTGAAACTACTTTGGTGGTCACCACACATTTAATAAGGTACTCCTCTTACAGTGAACAGGAGTTTAGGAAAACAGCAACCATGAAGAATCAATAGTAGCGAAGTACAATTACGACAAAAAACATACGTACAACTGATCCTGCATTCATCGTGACACACAGCTGTAACAGACAGGAGAAGTGAGGTTGCCGTGGTTACCTGACTGACAGCAGCGACAGCGCCCTCATCACCATCGTCCGGGCCAGCAGGACCTGGGCGGCGGCGGTCACCCTCCTCAGCGCCATCACGCGGTCGTGAGGATTCTGCAGCGCCGCCGCCTGCTCGCCGAGCGTCACGCGACCCGACGAGCTCTTATCCACCGACGTCTGACAGCCTGAACACAGACCAGCTTCAGTCTTTCACTGTGATGTGTGTAAGTGTGTGTGTGCATTGTCTCACACACTGTCCCCTTGAAACACATGACTGTTCTACTGGCACGACAACAACGCCAGATGTTTTTCGTGGCTCCTCACCGATCTGCAGCAGCGTCTCCTCCATGCTGTTGGTGGCCGTCACCATGGCGATGGAGGCCCCCAGCGGGTCGCTGTCGGGGAACTGGACGGCCTCGGGGACGATGCGGCGCTCGCTCAGGCCGAGCGGGCCCGCCAGGAGCTCAAACTCCTCCTCGCCGGTCAGCTTCTCGTCCTCGTCCACGTCCAGCATGTCCCAGTCCTCTGCAGCCGGCCGGAGGAAAGAGGAAAACCGTAAACATTAGCAACTTTTAAAGAGGCAGGGACTTTAATAAAGTTAAATATGAATAGATTTGGAGAGTTTAAGGGCCCAAAATATACGATGCAATATATATATCACCTTCGTAGACGCTGTCCTGTTTGCCCAGCAGGTCTGGAGCCTGACCTTTGTACCTGAAACCCAACAAACAATAAAGTTATTCAAAAGATGAGATTTGTGAGACGAATGTGGAAAACATCAACACAGTGAAACACGACACTTGACTGTGTTTCTGTGGGTTTATTTAGGCCCGTAATGAACGAGGGGAAAGTTGATTTACTGCTCGTCAAATATGTGAATCAGTTTCTGGCCGGCAAGTTTTGTTTGGACAAAATGAGCACGATGCTTCCTACATTAGCTTGTTTAAGGAAGACACTTCAGTTTCTCTGAATTGCCTGCAGACTGAATGTGAACTCAAATAGATGCAAAAGTGAAGAGGCCCAGAGATGATCCCTGAGGAACTCTGACCTTTTTTAAATGACTTTTAAAGTTTCTTTGGAAAACATCAGAATTCCTTCCCCCCATCTCTCCACCTGGCCTGCAGGAGCACCTACCTCTCCACCACAGGAACTTTGGCTTTGCTCTTGATGGCCAGGTACTTCTCCCTGCAGCCGCCACACAGCAGGTAATACGGGTTCCCGCTGCCGCACTCGCCTCCGAACCAGCCGTCCACGTAGGAGCCGTTGCTGCGGTAACCCTGGCGGTTGGCGCTGCGCCCACAGCCCGGGTGGCTCTTCTTCATGTGCTGGTTGAAGTTGGCCACGTTGGCCTCGCACAACTCGCACACTACCACCTCGTCCCGGTCGTCCGTCTCGCACACGTGCTGCAACGGGCCAACACATTTACATCGATCAAAAACGATGCAAACAGAAAACAAACAACATTCATGCAGTGAAATCTGGGATGAAACATGACGAGACGTTTATGGACTTCCAGGCAGCAGGCAGAAGGTCCGGTTTACAAAGCATTCACTCAAACACTTATGATTTCCCCACCTATTTTACTGGAGTTTTGAAGATTAACTTATAATTTGTGTGCGTTAGCAGGTTAGCAGGTAAAAAAAAGAGGTTTAGAATGAGAACAAAAAAAAACAAACATGTCGTGCAGCAGAGAAACGAAGGGCAGCAGCAGTGCAGCCTGTGAGCTCCCACATAAGCACAGCAAAACGCTAAGACTCCAGACGTCCCCACTGAGCCTCGAGTTTCTACGTCCATTCAAAGTGTAATTCTAATCATAACCTGAGAACATGAGAAGCAGATTTTGTAGTTTTCTGATTATTTCCGGTTATTAGTTTTAATTGGGCTCACGTTTTAAACCTGATTGTTTCACCTCCTGCATGAATGACGGTAACTGTCTGTTTCTGTGCAGATGACGCTAATATGATTCATCCTGCTCGCACAAATACCTCAATCAAAGGTGTGTGAGTGCAGTAAAGTACACAGAGTACTGTGACACTAGAACCAGCTGGGTGAGGCGAGCTGTCTGCGCCCGGGCGTGTCTGTCGAGTGATGCCAGCGTGCAGGTGTGGGGAAGTCTGAGCGTGAGCAGTGAGGCAGCAGGGCAGAGGGGCAGAGGGGCAGAGGGGGGTGCTGGGCAGTTAAGGAGGGGGGGTTGCAGGGATGATGGCGGCGCTCTGGCCGTAGCATAAAGTCACACACACCCATGTTGGCCAGTCCAGTACCTCCGGGATCCACATTCCCAGAATGTCGGTGTCGCTGGCCAGGTCCTGGCCGAACATGGCCTCCATGGTCTCCTCGTCCAGGTCCATCTCCAGCTCCTCGTCCAGGTTGAAGTCGTACAGGGCGCCCGGGTCCTGCTGCTGCTGCAGGGACGACACCTCGCGCCGCGCCTGGCTGTGGTGCGCCTGCACCGAGCGGTACAGCCCGGCTGGAAGGAGGGGGGGAAAGACCCGGTTATAGGCGAGGGGAGGGGGAGCTGCACAGCAGGAGGGGCTCATCCATCCGTCCTGATATCTGTCACCTTCCTGTCTTTCATTTTGTACCAACCAACTCCATTCATCCACTCACTTTCCATTCATCCTTCACGTCGTGGATGCTTGAGTGTAGAAGGACAAAAGAAAGAACAGGTGTGTTCGATTTTCTCACCAGCGCGGGCCAGCAACGTGCGAGCAGCCAGGTCAAAGCGATGCTTGCGTCCGACAGCAGCGCGGCCCCTGAGGGGGGCGCCGCTGGAGGCCGACGCGTCCTGATCCAGACCCTCGGGACTGCAGAGGACACACCAACCAACAGTGGATTGAAGTGGGAGGCAAAAGGAAACTTTAAGTGCTTAAACTGATCCCTGTCACTTCATTTTGGATTCCTGTGGCCGATCTTGATATTGAGTGTGGAAAGACTGTCCCAGCTGTCTGACCTCTCACTGAAACCTTCCTCCATCTCGGAGGCGTCCGCGCTGGCGATGTCTCCGGGTGAGCACAGGTACGAGCTGCGGTCTGCCGACTTCCCCCCGGAGGACGCCGTCGCTCCCGGGCAGGAGGACGACGAGTCAGACCCGTCGCCGCCTCGGGTGTGCGGCTCGTCGTGGTCGTCGTCCGTGCCCGGATGCTCGATCATCCACATGGCGAGCACGGTGATGTTCTGAGCGTCCGCCTCGCCACGAGCGCCTGCAACAACGCCGCCAGGACACAACAGAAGCTTAAAGGGACAAATCGCTGCACAAACACAAGTGCAGATAGATTCAAAGGACGACCGGACGGACCGGTGGCCTCGAGCGCTTTGGTGATCTGGCGCAGGGAGAAGCCCATCTCCAGCAGCGGCACGGCGATGGCGGGCGGGGGCGGAGATGTGGACAGTCGGCTGCTGGGGTCTGACAGAGCTGGAAAAGATCAATTCCAGTTTATTGATTAGTCATTGATGGAAACTCCTTCATAGTCGGAGTTTGCAGCGCTGCGGGTGGAGCTCGGGGTGCACTCACAGGTCCCCGTCCGGTTCTGTGGGCGCCCGTGCTGCGAGTCGGGGGAGGTGAGGCTCTGCCGCCGGCCCACCTCGTCTGACGGCGACGTGGGCAGCGAGGAGACGGGAGGAGTCTGCGCTCGCCGGGTGGGAGCCAGCGTGGTGGTCGGATAGCTGGAGAACATTTGCCTGTCGGGACACGCAGCGTTAGAGCGACCACGGCAGCGGCACAGGTCAAAGGTCACGCTGTGGGGAGGAGGTCTGACCTGAGGAGGCTCAGAGGCATGACGCCCGGGGACTCGGACGCCGGCACCGTCTCGGTGTCTGTGACGGGCGTGGTGGCAGTGGTGGTGTCTTCCAAGGAGGAGCTCATGAAGGAGGTGGTGCTGGAGGCCGAGGGGCTGGTGGTGACCGGGGTCTGAGCCAGCTGCTCGCCCTCCGGGCACTCGCCCTCCCCTTCAGGCTCACTCCTCACTGGGTGAAAAAAAACATAAATACACGAAGACTTCAGGTCAAAAATCTGGAGCTCCGTGAAGTTTTTGAATTGAAATTTGCCGATCTGGACGACAGCGAGACGCAATAAACACAGAACCACAAAATAGGTACAAATCTTCATTGAACAGACAAAACCTGATTAATCTTCTGCTGCTCTGCAAAGAAAAACTGCTGCTCTGCAAAAACCTGCTGGTTCTTGAAACCTTTTGCAAAACCTGCTGCTGCTCTACAAAAGTTTCTACAGCCAAACCTGATGCTGTTCCATTAAACCTTCTGCTGCTCTGCTAAACCTGCTGCTGCTCACCTGGACCTGTTTCTCTCATAAAAGACCAGAGAGTGGAGAAAAGGCTGGAGAAAAACATCAATAGTTTTTTCTCTCCCCTATTTGTCGTCTCACTCACATCGCAGTGCTGTGACGTCTCTCTCAGACTTCAGGCTCTCACCTGGTTTGGTTTTTGCCGCGCTGGGCTCCTCCAGCAGCCCGTTCACCACCAGCTTGTAGATCATGGCCTGCGCCCTCTCCAGGTCGGCCAGTCCCAGCGCGCGCTTGATGGGCGACCTCATGACCGCCCGCTTCACCATGTGCCGCATGAGGAACTGCAGAGCCGCCCGCATCTCCACCTCCTCCTGGCACACCGGCGAGGTGGCGGCCGGCCCGCTGCCCGTCCCGGCGTTCAGATCGGCGTTGTGGCCGCTGGCCGCCGCTTCAGGCAACACCTGCAGGTCGGAGGAGAGGCGATGATTTGGTGTCATGTGACCCAAAAGTCTCAGTCAGTGATTAAAACCCTCAATTCTCATGAATCAGTGTATTTGTACTAATCTATTCAGAGTTCCTCTTGTTTCATGATCATTTTTGGTGATAAACCTTCACTAATGATTAATAAATCTGATCTGGAGTCTGCTGTCTTTAGTCTCTGACCAGTAGGTGGCGCTCTGCAGTACCTTTGGGATGAGCAGCAGCTCGGCGTACTTGCTGCAGCTCAGCAGGGCGCTTAACGTCTTCATGGCGCCCAGGTAGAGGTAGGACAGCTGCACGGCGTGGATTTCTGACTGCGTGGCGATGGTGGACGGCGGCGCCTCGTGGCTGCGGGCGCCGTGCTCGTGACCTTTCTTCCTGCCGCTCTCAGTCGTGGCGTGCGGCGACCCCGTGAACAGGTTCTCGTTCCCGCCGGCCACCGATGAAATCTCGCTCTCCGACTTGGAGTTGGGCGCGGCGTGCGCCTTCACCTCGTCCAGGCTGTGGGACACCCGCAGGTCGGAGGCGGTGCCAGAGGGGGCGCCGTCTTTCTGCTCGCTTCGGTTGTGCCCCTCGCCCTCGGCCTTCTCCTCGCCAGCGAGCGGCTCGTGGCCCGTGGAGGCGGCGTTGCGGTGCTTCTTCTCGTGACGGCGCGCGCTGAGCTTGGCGGCGCTCTCCTCGTGTATGCTGGTCAGGTAGGTGAGGTCGAGCAGCAGCGCCGCGGTCAGGCCGCGGAAACGGGCCACGTCGAAGGGCAGCGGCTCGCAGGGCTCCAGGTTGTAGAGCGGCGTGTCACTAGGCGACCAGAAAGTTGGGAAGCTTTAATCGCAGGTGAGTGAAGAGTGAGGAAAAAAAGACAAGGGAAGGAAACACAAAGTGAGGGAAAGAGCAGGAGAGAGAGAGAGAGAGAGAGAGAGAGAGAGAGAGAGCGGCGTGCAGAGAGGAGCGAGGAGGGCGGACAGATGGCGGGCACAGGAGACATGCAGCGGATCACAGTGAGAGAGCATGGACACTGAAGGAGACGGGAACACTGAGGTGACCTCAGATCAGCTCGCTGACCTCAGGAACATCAGGACACACAAGCAGCTGGACGTCTGGAGACAACGCGACTTGTGTCTGGTGTGGTGGAAGCGCTCCATCCAACAATAAAGCCGCACTCACTGTCATGTAAATGAATCCTGCATGTTGACTACAAGTGTTTCACGGGGGCGTGGCCAAATCATTTTAGCGCAACATGGGGCCTGGTCACAGCATGCATTGCTGTGGTCAAGGCATCTTAATACAATATGGGCGTGGCCAATGCATGCAGTGGCACGCCAAGTAGTTTGAGTGCAACTTGGGGCGTGGCTGAGTCATGCAGAGGTGGAGCCAAATGATGTGAGAAGATAGACTGGATAAAGACCAATTTATGCATGAAAACAAAGAGTCCAGTTACATCACTTTGAATAAAAATGACTGTGATCATCGAGCACGAATCGAAATGTTCAAAGATGTTCTGCAGACACCAACAGCAGAGCAACACGTAACACTTCAAGCAAGTCCACAACACCAGACAGTTCATTCATGTAGCTGCTGATTAATGAATGAAAGCTGAGTCAGCAGTTTGTTCAGCCTGTCACGAGTAATCTGTGTCCTTCATGTGACAGGGTGGTTTGTGACACAGACGTCATGAAGTCGGCGTGATGCTTCGACTGTCCGTACCTGATGGTGATCTCCGCCTCGTCCCACTGCACCTTTGCCGACGTGCTGCCCTCCTTGACCACGCCCAGCAGCGTGGCGTGCCTGCCCGTCTGCTTGTGGACACACCTGCCCCCGACGCGCAGCCCGGCGTCGGCGCCGCCGATCACCGCCAGCACGGGCCACACGTCCGTGCAGAGCGTCTTGAGGTGCAGCTCCGAGAGCTCGCCGAGGCCGTGCTGGCGCCCGTGGCGTCCCCGCTCCTCCTCCGTGCGGCTGGACGCCTCCTGGCTCTCCCTCTGGGCGTCGTGCTCCTCCCGGCTCTGCACCGAGCGGCTCTTCTTCAGCCGCTGGCCGCCGGCCGGCTCCCTGAAGCAGGGCTTGATCTTGTGGAGGCGCTCGATCATGGTCTTGTTGATGCGCTGCGTCCAGTGGTCGGTGCGGTGGAGGATGCGGATCAGCTGTGTGGTCGCCTCGGCCAGCACGGTCGCCATCGGGCTGCAGACCGGATCCCCCGGCAGCAGGTCCCGGGGCGTTCCTCGCATCTGCATGTCGCAGATCTTCACCTGGAGAGGACACACAGAGATACAGACACACACAATTAGACAACACACAGAGTGAAACGATTTAAAGCAGAAGAGACAACATCCGAGTAGCAGAACACAATTTACTGAAAACACAGTGAAAACAGTGAACTCCTTTCTCAGTAATGCATTCACAGCTGCTCTACAGTTGTGAGGAGCAGAACCAGTGGCTGTAGTCTGACCTTTTCTCCCGGGTTGCTGCTGTAGAACATCACACAGGGATACAGCTCTGTAGCGTCCACGTCCTCGAAGGCCAACTTCGGCTCCTGTCGATCACAGTTTACAATGTGAGCAAAGAAAGCACTGAAGGAACTAATATCAGTAACAATCTATTTAGATCCTGTTCTCTCATGTTTTACTTCAACAGGAGCCACATTAAACATATGTCAGAGCATGTGCAGACGCCACGGTCTCCCCATGCGGTCCAGGCTCCGCCCCTCACCTCTCCGTTCTTGCCAAACGAGATGGTTCTGGCCTCCATGTCCAAGACGCAGGTGATGAAGTCCCCCTGGGTGAAGCTGCTGAGCGTCAGCGTCTGCTCGCCGTTGTGGTACAGGTTCCCGCTGTACGCCCGGTACAGCCACATGTCCGACGTGGTGCGGTGGTTAAAGTCGTGCACGGGCCAGCGGGACACGCCCACGCAGGTGCCCTCGTTGCCTCGGTTCTCCTTCACGATGTAGAACTGCGGGCGGGAGAAGATGTTGATTTTACTGCCGTTCTGACGCCCTCGGCTGCAGCGTCGGGGGTCAGACAGTCACCTTCCACTGGTAGCAGCCCGAGGAGATGCCGGTGGAGGCGAGGCCGTAGCCTTTCCCACCGCTGCCGTGCGTCAGGCCCTGCCCGTTCTCCACCACGCAGCACTGAGCCTTCTCCGGGTCGAAGGACACTTCCTGGATCGGGAGGTTCTCGTCCTCCTCCTCAGCGTCACCCTGTGAAGAAACACACAGAACCTTCATGAATACAACTGGAGCATGTGCTTAGAAGCAAAGTGTCATGATGCGATGTCGTCGTCTCTGCTGCTGTGTAATTAAAGCTGGATTGAAGGGGACATGGCAGACGAGAGGCTGCACACCTGCAGTTTGAGTTCCTGGACCTTCTCCTTGATCTGGACAGCTTGTTTGGCCTGAGCGACGGGCGCCTCCCACATGCAGTCCGACAGCAAGGAGAAGAGACGCTCCACCACCTGGAAGACAAACCACAATAAGACAGACGGACAGGGAGCAGCAAGCGTGGTGCAGCGAGGCGAGACGCACCTGGGTCATCTGATCATCCTCCATGTTGGCCTCACACGCCGGCAGCACGGCCTCCAGCACGTGCAAGGCGAGCAGTCGAGTCCTCAGGTTCCCCACCAGAGGGACGCCTGCAGTCAAACAAAAAGGGCAAAGTCTCCACCTGTTCAAAGGTGTGCACACACACCTGCGTCGTTACACCGGGCGGGTCGTACCTGAGCAGCACTTCTGTGCCGCGATGTTCAGCAGGACTTCGGTCCATTTCGGGGACGCCATCTTGGACTGGATGGCCTTGGAGGAGACCACTCGCCTCAGGAAGACCAGGAAGTCCCCGAGGTGGAGCTCAGCCGTGTGCTGCTTACGGATCAACGCTGCAAAACCGTCAAACACCCACATGAATACGAGTACCGGCTCCCCGTTAGCTGAGCTGTCGGTTCTGTGCGAGTGTGTCGGAAGTTCATCAGTGCGAAGGAGGAAGACGCTCCTCACCTCGGAGGTCTTTCCTCTCAGAGTCCGCGTTGTCCTCGTGCTTGCTGTCCTCCGGCTCTTTGCCAGCTGACAGGACGCCGACGCCGGCCTGGGACAGCAGGTTCTTCAGCTGACTGCACAGCAGGTCCAGCAGGGACTGGACCACCTTCGGACTCAGCTTGTCTGCGTAGGTCCTGTACACAAACAGGGTCGTACAAGAGACAGACAATGAGACGGACGTTTATTACCAACTCACACTGCTAGATTTAAGAGATACTGACCAACAGGTTCCAACAAAAGTGACCTTTGACCTCTGGTTAGCCAATAAAATCCTATCCTCTGCCTATCTTACCCGGTGCTGATGGCCAGTATCTGCAGGAGTCTCGTGGACGCCACCTTGAGGGCCGTGCTGAGCTGCGACACTCCAGGTTTCTGCAGCAGCTGCAGCGGCTGGCCCAGCATGGTCTCGGTGCCGCACAGCTGCGACAGCACGTTCAGCAGCCCGCTGGAGATGGCCAGCGACACGTCCACCGGCTGGTAACGCACGCTCAGGGCGAAGACGGTCACCAGCAGGAGGCGCTGCTGGGCTTCTGCAAACGTGAAGGGCAGGTGAGTGGGACTGGCTGAGGAGGCGGCAGATGATGAAGCTTATTGAGGTTGCAGCTGGGAGTCGTTACCGATGTGGTGCTTGTTGGCCTGCAGCGCTCGCTCCAGTGTGACCGACAGCTGCTGGTAGATCTTATGAACCGCTGTCTGGATCTCCATCTGAAGGCTCCTCTTCGCCGCTTTCACGCCGTCCTGAAGACGCACAGCAGGCAGACAAACTCAGTCTACACATCGACACAACCAGATTCTCCCATCATGCACTGCAGGGCTGTGGGCCTCGTACCTGGTAATGGTGCAACTGCACGCTCTCCCTCTTCAGCCCACCGGTGCCCACCGTGCCGAGGCCGAAGCAGCCGGCGAGGAACTGCAGCCGGACAGAGGTGAGCAGCGAGGAGGACTGGAAGGCAGCGCCCGGCTGGCTGCCCTTCTCCTCCATCCCCGAGATCAGCACCACGATCTGGTGGAGCGCCTCCAGACGCAGCTGCAGACACCAAACCAACCAAAACATCAACATCGAGCAGCTGATTTTAACTGCGAGTGGAAAAACCTTGATGCATCTCAGTTTGCAGCTCAAACTCAGAGACCTCCTGCTGCTGCTGTCAATACAAACCTAATATAAGCTGGTTTTTCTGCTCGGCTAAGGTCATAAAGTCAGGGTGTGGCTCACCTCGGCTCGGCTCTGCTGCTGCTCCATGGCCTGGATGGTGGCCTGCGGGCTGGTGGACATGCACTCCTCGGGCTCCTTGAAGGCCGGGGCGAGGCCGACGTCGCCGCTGATGAAGCTCACCATGTTGTCGATGAGGGCGTGGATGCCCAGCGAGCGGCTCAGGTCCAGGTCCGACTCCTCGTAGGAATGCGCCGACCCGTAGCTGCGCTGGCGGCTCAGCTTGGCGCGAAACCAGGACTCGGCCAGGGAGTCTGGGGAGCTGTGGAGGAGGCCTGCGGAGGAGGGAGAGGAGGAAAGGGGAAGAAACCTTTCAGATGCATTAATGCCCAGAGAGCCGCCTGCTGATGGATGGCCGAGCTGCTGCTAAGCACTCAGGGGCGGATCGGTGCGGTGCGTTTACTGCTCGGTTACAGAGGTCTTCAGATGCTGAGTCGACATGCGGACACAAGCCTTCGTCAGCCATCATGAGTTCATCTGTAATGGACACTCTGAGTTTCCCTCAGAGGAGAATAGCTGCAGCGGGGGGAGTGAGAATGAAACGAGGGGGGGGGGGGACCAGGAAGTCAACCGAGGTGAACGAGGCCTCGCTGGAAACCGCTGACGTCGCAAACGCCGAGTTCTTAACGAGGAACGAGCCGTCGAGACAAACCTGCAGGAGAACGAGGGACTGTTTGTCCAACCAGCACCGCGCGCTTATTTCTCAATCCATGTTCAGGGCCCCGTGAAATCTTTGAGTGTTTATGGAGAAGTTTACAGTCTCTGTAGTTACACACTTGTACCAAAAGAGGGCGCAGAGTTAACAGCCTAAAACACATTAAACTTTAGTTTGATGAATGTAAAATAATTTATAGCAGTCTGTTATTTTTGATCCTCAATTTCATTTCTGTATGTCTTTCTCTATTTTTGTTATTCTTGACATTTTGTTTTGATTCTTAACATTTTATCTTGACTCAACTCGTTTAAACTCCTGAGATTTCCACTTTTTCATTAAATCTTTGTTATTAACACGATTTTATTTGATTTTTCTCAGTCTATATTTGGCATAGCTTCACTTAATCAGTTTAAATGTACTTTTAACTGATCAATTACACACTAAAATCACCAAAGAAAATCAACAACGCTCTCTTGTGTGTCTTTGCACCCATTCGTGTCTTTTATGGACTTATTTTAAACAGCCAACAACCCGACTTGGTGTGATGACTGCGGTGTGTGTGACTGCGTTGGTGCAGACATCATTGGGCCCTGCATGTCGACAGGCGATGGGATAATCGCAGGAGGCTGCAGTAATGACAGATGGATGGAGGAGGCAGCGGGGCGTGGCAGTCATGGAGGTGTGTGCGAGTCAACGAGAGGAAGAAACATGCCATCGGTTACTTGCTTGCAGCTCCTCTTGTGTTTTGGGCTCAGCTGCCCCAAAAGAAGCAAATAAACTGCCCCAATGAGGAGGACAGGGAGAGACAAGAGGAGGGAGTGTAAGGACGAACAGCACCTACAACATCCAACACACACACACAACATCTCACTCACCGCGCGCGCGCGCACACACACACACACACACACACGCACACACACACACACACACACACACACACACACACACACACACACACACAC
>JAUESF010000001.1:23738059-23758737 GCA_032274765.1 Malacoctenus tetranemus | reverse complement strand
GTGTGTGTGTGTGTGTGTGTGTGTGTGTGTGTGTGTGTGTGTGTGTGTGTGTGTGTGTGTGTGTGTGTGTGTACCTCCCCAGCTCTTCACCGATCTCATAGTAATCCTCCACTCTCTGCTGTTTGAACAGATCCATGATGTCTGCGGTCCGGACGGAGCTTCACTTCTTAAACTGTAAACACGCCACAGTCTGTTAGTTACTGACAGTTTGACGGCATAACAACATGGAGGTGAACACAACGCATTGGTAACGAGGTCAGAAAGCCGGTGATCTGGTCAATCGGACTGCAGCTTAATCGGATCGGTTCACATCGGAGGTCAATGTCGCTCTCTGGGCTTCTCAGCGGTAAATATGTCACCGTGTGAGACGCTCTTCATGACGTCCCTCCTCCGGGTCCAGCCGCACCGTGTCCGTCCCCGGTGTGCGTGCTTGTGAGCCGCTCAGACCACGAGGTGCCCGCCTGCAGCAACGCCTTCCTCCGCCTGAGCGCTGCGGGTCTCCGACTCCTTCATAAATAAAAGATCTCCTTCATAATAAAACGCTGTTATGACTCCAATCGACTGTCTGTTTTGCTTTCAAACGTTAGGTTCTTGAAGTTTTTTTTGTTTTTTTTGTTGTTTTTTTTTTTTCAAAATAAAAGCCTCCCATGGACTGAATGGCTTCTCCAGTGGACTTGATGGAGCTGCTGCGCCTCCCAGCAGCTGCTGTTCCGGCTGCACGCCGACACCTGTTCGCTCTGCGACAGGTGTGGCTTTCAAAATAAATCATTCCCTCTTTTTAGCATTCAAACAAATCAATTGACAAATTGTTCGTATTTTTTAAACAGCTGCTGGCTGAGTTCAGGCACCTTGCTGGCCTCGCATTGCGTTCATGGGGAAGTGGGAAAGTTCCGAGTGGGACAAAAGTTGTGCAACGGAGGATTTCAGCTATCTGTTTAACTCGGAACTTAAAATTATGAGCTGGAGCTGCAAAGAATTGATGTTCCCTCATGATGTTGCTGCAATTTAATATCAGCTTCTGTCATTCCTCCTGAGTGTGTTTGTCAGTCCTGAGTTGGTGTGTTTGTGGAGGCTTACACCTTTCAAAATAAAAGCTTAAAGTACCAGACAAGAGTGTGAAGCATCAAATGGGAACCGTGAAGTGAGCAGGCATCGGCACTGTAACCTGTGATGACGACCCGATAGTGAAATGAAGCCGGTAGAAGATGACGGAGATAAAGTGAAACAACGGCTCCATTCAGAGGGTGGGATTCAAATTGAGCTCCGCCCCTCGGTCCCGGAGGAGGTTCAGACCTCACCTGAACCTGCGTGCGGCTCCCTGCTGAGAGAGGGACGGACGGGATGGAGGGACGGGCGGGGACGTGGAGCTCTGAGCTGCAGCCGGAGGCGGCGGCAGAGGAGGGAGGCCTGAAGGAGCTGGTCCTCCGCTGGTTCACCGAGACCCAGGCGCCGCTCCTCATGCAGGACGGGAACTTCCCCGACTGGTTCCAGGGCCTCGCTGCCAGAAAGTGAGCCACACAGCAGACACAGATCTGCCCGTCGGGCCTCTGATAGAGGCACAGCAGGATCTAACCGACACATCAGGGTTGAACAGACTATTTGAATAGATCCTCTTCCTGCTGCCTGATGTTTTTACTCAGTGTGTTGATGAGTAACTTTGAGGACTGCAGTGGTCAGAATACATTTCCATCTTGTGCCTATGTTGTTATCTTTCCCTGTTGCAGTGTGACTGAGACTAACTGGGCTCTTTGCTGCAGGGACGCAGAGGATCTGCTGGGAGACAAAGACCTGGGGACTTTTCTCGTCCGTCTCAGCAACAAAGCCATCGGATACATTCTCTCCTACAGGTGAGCAAACTTGTGGCGCTTCAGCCTCACTTTCCTGCTTTTTATCGCCATCTGCTGGTCTTTATAATGATGACAGCTGCACCAGTGGCGGCCTGGAGAACAAAACCCAGAGAGGAAAGCAGTCTGTATCAGTGCCGGCTAGCCACAGCCTAAAACTGTCTTGTAATACCGCCTACCGCCACAGGATGGTGCCTTGAGTCACCCTCCATGTAGTCAGTCAATAAACAGAAGCAGCAGTTGACCCACATTAAACTACTTGGCAGGAATTAACAGCCAAACTCTGAGGAACAATGCCTCATTACTGCCACCAACCCGGAGCTAAGATGTAATAACTGATGTTGTTCTACTTCGGTGTGAGGTCGTAGAGGTCAGACCTGCTGGACGGTTTGAAGCTGTGTCATCTCTCTGGCTCCATCAGAGGCCTCGACAGGTGCCGACACTTCGTGATCAGCCAGAACCAGGAGGGACGCTTTGTGATATCGGGAGACCGGCAGTCGTACGGCAGCCTGGACGAGCTCATTCAGCACTACAGGCTCAGCCCCATTCAGCCCTTCGGGGAGCGTCTGACCTCCAGCTGTCACCAGGTGAGACAGCCGACCGGTGGCTGGATGCCTCCTGCGGGCCAAACACTCACAGAAATACATGCAATAAATGCTGCGGTATTCACCTTTAAAATGCAGAACAGCACATTTGAAGATCTGGTTTGTGCTTTGTTGCCCTCTTTACAAGTCTTGAGATGAGCGTCATGGCAACAAGGTTACTTGGTTTATCTTCAGGTGTCAACAGACGAGCTGTACGATGTGGTGAACAACAGAGCCACAGAGACAGGTGGGGTGAGCGTCCAAGCTCTGCGAGTGCTGTGGGACCACAAAGAGGAAGATCACCACCACCATCAGCAGCAGCAGCATCATCAGAGGACTCAGCAGCAGAGGAACGCTGCGGTGGCTTCGCCGCCTGCACTGCCGCTTAAGTCCCAAAACAGGAAACTGAAGGGGACGGTGTCCGAAGGTGGCAGTGGTCCGTCTCAGGTAGGACAGGACTCGACTGCCAGAACCAAAAAGAACCAAGTGTTGTCAAGATGGTCTGACACAGGAGAGGAGACACTTGAGAAGTTCATGTGTGTTGATTAGTTGAATGTCCCCCCCTGTCTGTCTTTCAGGGACTGCCGGCTGTTCCCAGACGGGGCTTCCCTCCAGGAGTTCCTCTGTCTGGATCTTCGCCTGACCCGCCTTCCTCTGAAACACAGCTCTACCTAAACAAGGACCCTCCGGTACCCCACAGAGACCCCCTCAAAACTTCTCACTCCAACCATCCAGGTGATCAGTGTCCACCAGGAGGCGCAACCTCCGAGCCTGAGAACAGGAGCAGGTCGCCGCAACCACTGTTCAGCGACACGAGTGAAGAGGAGGAGGAGGAGGAGAAGGAGGAGAACTCCCAGCAGCTCAGCAGCTCCACCTCCTCCCCCTCTCCTCCCACTCCTCCAAAAAGGGTCACCTGCCACACCTACTCCCTCCACGAACCTCGAGGGGGTCCGAGGGCCGAGCTGCTGCACATGCTGAGGTCCAACCCCCTGTACCAGTCTGCCGGGAGGCCCAGAGGGAGTCTGGCCCAGCAGGGGGACGGCATGTATGCACAGGTCCTCCACCAACCCGCGGAGCCACCTGACAACACCTATGAGAGGATCCCGGGGAGGGAGACCACTGCCGCCACCACCGCGGTGGGCCCAGGCAACACCTACGAGTCGCTGGAGGAGATTAAGACGAAGAGGTCCCAATCCACCTGGAGCAAAAAAGTAAGTCTGACAGTATCAAAAACAACGCTGGTGATGTCTTTGACCTAATAACCTATTTTTGTATTTTCTCTTTGTAGAAGCTGAAATGGAGGAAATTCCTCCCTGACTACACCAAGAAATAGGTGGGAGATGGCGCCTCAGGGCAGCGCTCGGGTTCCCCTTCACTTCTGGATATTCCAATGTTTGATCTTGGAGGAAGGTGCACTCAGACACTCCGGTTGTGACTCCACACCTGGCAATTTGCTTTAAACATGGACGAACTGGGACACCTGATGGTCTCAACTTAGGCATGGAGTCAAATATCATGCAAATAAGCTGCAGCTCATCCACTTTCAGCCTGACTCGACTCGACCCGATCACAGTTTGCGCTGAACTTTCACCTCAACGCCACGAGATTAGTTTGTTTTGTCTTCTACCAAGTACCATTGTTTTTTGAATATCTAAAGGGCCAGTTAAAAACCACTGTCTGCAGAGGTTTAAAAAGGTTTTTGATGACAGCAAATCCTATGTAGGCGAGCCTGGAGTCCTTTGCCAGGGGATTAGCATGTTAGCACGTTTTATGCTAATTTTTTTTTACATCTTCTTACAATGTATTCTCAAGTTTTATTGTGAAACTATTGTCTTATTGTCATCACATAAAAGACAGTTTTGCAGTTCTACAGTTTCATTTAGGACAGACTTTTTCACACTTTTCCAACAAACTTTCTGGGTTATAAAACAAGACTGCTACATTTTTCTTTTCCATTGTTTTATTATTTTTTTTAATTTAACATGTAACACTGTGAAATCCTGTCACGATTCACATCATTTAACACCATGTAACACTCTATAATACCATGTCACAACTGCTGGTACCCTGATGGGTCTTACTCATGGAACACGAGGGAATCAATGAATTTAATAAAAACAGAATAAAACAAGTACGACCATCAAATGTGTTTGATTCTCGTAGGCTTATGTTAAAACATATCCTGCTTCATTCATCAATTCTCAAACGTCCGTGAGACCAGAGTCCTTTTCTCAGCAGCTAAATTGGACAGTTCCCCCTCTGACCGCTGGGTGTCAGGGCTGTGTCCATGTGTCGCTGTGAGGCTTTCAGGGAGGCAGAAGAATAAGTAAGTAGGGAAGTGGAGCTTCTAAACAGATTCCCGTTGGAGTATTAAAACATAGAACATCTGCAGATTTTACCCGAAAACAAGCTTGATCTCGGACTGACCGCTGCTGCATAAGACGATGGGCACCAGAGATGACGAGTACGATTACTTGTTCAAAGGTAAAGCTGCTCGATGCGGGTTATTGTTGTAGCGGTTAGCCGGGAGGCTAACCAGGCCAGCTGATCGGCTTCCAGGCTAACGCGCTAACAGACCTTTGTGCTGCTGTCGCTCCTCGCAGACATTTTCGCAGCCTGTCAGCGGCTCTGACCGCTGCGGCCCCCCGCTAGCCACTTCCTTCTGACTGCCGGGTAACCGGGATGAGTCATTTCACAAGGTTGCGGTTAGTTTAGTTGAATTAACCAGGCGGGGTGGTCGCTAGCGGTTAGCCGGAGTTTAGCCTACCGTCAGTGGGCGCGGACACACCTTACCGTTAGCCCGGTACCGTTAGCGAGCAGGGGCGTACTCGCACACCGAGTTACCTCCACTTTAACAAGAGTTATCGGGTAACCGGAGAACCAGACGGTTGGTTTAGGTGGTTACTGACGCCGGTTAGCTTAAATTAATGAGAAACGCACAGCTCAAACTGGCAACCCAATCCGAATAAAAAACGTACGGAGCTGACATGTTTCAATGATAGAACCAGATGTTATAATTAACGTCTGTATGTCATTATTTAACGCAGGTAAAAAAAAAATTAAATGCGTGTATTTATAAAAAACCTAACACCACAAGTTCATTTCTAACACAAAACCTGACTTCCCATCCACTTTAATGGATTTGTTCAGAGTCTGAATTTTAAATCTGAGCCGAGAAAAAGCACGATTTCATTTTCTGGGGCAGCAGGTCACAGTTTTCTCACTTGGCTGATGTGTCTAAAGCGGTCGCTGTCAAACTTGCGACACCAGGAACAAACTTGGGTGAAGATTGCATATTTTTAAGAACCCCACTAAAACACTTGCTCAAATCTACAGCAGCTTTTATTTTGAAGCTTTGTGCTTTTGTATGCTAGGACTGACGTTTACTTTCAAGTTCTGGCAAATAAGCGATCATAGAGGTCACGCACGGTCGTGATTTAAACCTGGAAGGTCAGTAGGTGTCGACACCAACGTGGGAAAACGTAAACCTGTCCACAGTTTCATGGCCGCCGCTTCGGCCCAGACTCACTCCACCAGTAATCAAACATGAGCGACACGACAGTTTAACTGTAACTCATCCAACTTCCTGGTAAAGATGATCACAGATACATCCACAGCTGAAACATTCAGTCAGAAGGAGATAATGAGTCACTTAGTCTGAATAAAAGCAGCAGAAGAAGAAACGCCCTGAAATGTGGAATTACAGGAAATTCTTCAAACGCCAGAGTTAAGAGAGACAACTAAAACTCTGAGGGGTGTTGGCTGGCTACTGCCACCCTGTGGACACACGTGGTATTAGAAACATCACACATATTGTACCTTTAAATAGCCAAAGTGAAACATCTGTTCGGCCTAGATTAACTCATCGTTCCTGTAGTTTAGGTTAATGAGCAGTTTTAGGGTCAAAGTGACGTTGGCAGCAGTTTGTTGTGACGTTACAAGGTTAACGAGCATCTGAGTGACCATGAAGAGATTACGAGGGTGTGTTGGCGGCGCGGTGACGGCGTGTTTTCTGCCCCTCAGTGGTTTTGATCGGCGACTCAGGGGTGGGGAAGAGCAACCTGCTGTCCCGCTTCACCCGCAACGAGTTCAACCTGGAGAGCAAGAGCACCATCGGCGTGGAGTTCGCCACGCGCAGCATCCAGGTGGACGGCAAGACGGTGAAGGCGCAGATCTGGGACACGGCCGGGCAGGAGCGCTACCGCGCCATCACGTCAGCGTGAGTACCGAGCGGCCCCCTCTAACGCGCCCTGACGCCACGGGACCCTGACACCACGGGATCGATGATGCAGTCAGCGTGAATGGAAAAAAAAAATGAGGGCGAGCAGGTCTGGAGTCAGTTCAGTGCGAGCTCAGCGGCGCACTAAATACTTTAGCAGTTTATTTTAGAGCCGCGTGCGATTCTGAAAACCGTCTGGCTCGTTGTCTGACGACAGTGTAACCAGATAAAGTTCCACTTTGGTTTTATTCCATTTCTTGTCCAGAATCATCGCGTGAAATAATCTCATTTCCATGCAAATTTCACACCATCTATTCAATTTATTTCTTTTTTTGTGCTACCAGGTCGTTTATCCAGTGTAATCATGCGTTCAGTAAGAAAATATCAACATTTTAGAGAGTGGAGCTTCTTAGTTTGTACGTCGAACGTCTCTTGAAAGTTGCAAGAAGAACCGGCCCCTGAATGCCTCTCAGCTGGTTAACGTGCGCGTGTGTGGCGTGCAGGTACTACCGCGGCGCGGTGGGCGCCCTGCTGGTCTACGACATCGCCAAGCACCTGACCTATGAGAACGTGGAGCGCTGGCTGAAGGAGCTGAGGGATCACGCCGACAGCAACATCGTCATCATGCTGGTGGGCAACAAGAGCGACCTGCGCCACCTGCGGGCCGTCCCCACTGACGAGGCCCGCGCCTTTGCCGGTGAGACGCCAACAAGCCTGCGACCGCGGTCGCGCCCGGTTCAACACCCGTGTAACTGTAACTCACCACAACAGCTACATACGTCATCGATTAAAAAGTGGCATCACAAAATCAAAGTTTTGTTGATCTCAGACTGAAACCAGACCAGCTGTTGATCTGTCCTGCATTTATCTTTGTAGTTACTTAGTAACTGAAATACTTCCCCATGTAGTGACTGAGTAACTGAAGTATTTCCATATGTAGTTATTGAGTAACTGAAGCATTTCCCAGGGTTCTATATCCAAACTACACAGGTCGCACTTTGAGTTTTTCCCAGTGTATACTGCGTTATTACTGAGGCGAATGTAATCTGATTACTGAGTCTCCGTATCTCAATCTGCTGCCTGTCTGACGTGTTTGTTTCTCGCTGCAGAGAAGAACGGTTTATCTTTCCTGGAGACGTCAGCGCTCGACTCCACCAACGTCGAGACGGCCTTCCAGACCATCCTGACAGGTACGTACACACACACACACACACACACACACACACACACACACACACACACACACACAGGGCGGAGCAGGCCGCGTTATCTCACGTCCGACTGACTGTAAAGATAAAAGTGGATCAGCAGTGAAATGCAGAGAGATAACAGCCAATGAGGCGCCTTCATTCTGTTCATTTGTTTGATATGTTACCTTTGTGAGTCAGAGGCTCCGCCCACACAGACAAGTTTAAAGAGTTTCCTCAAAACAAGCGCCGACTTTGCGTGAACCGAATGCCGACACGTTAAGGAACTCCTTCAGATACCCGACAAAGCTGTCTCGGTGTGGGCGGGGCTTATCATGGGCCAGGATGCTGACCTGAAAGTAACCCTCCTCCCCCCTCTTTCCCCCCGCAGAGATTTACCGTATCGTGTCGCAGAAGCAGATGTCGGAGCGTCAGGAGAGTGACATGTCGCCCAGCAACAACGTCGTCAACATCCAGGTGCAGCCCACTGAGAACAAACCAAAGATGCAGTGCTGTCAGAACATCTAGCCCGGCCACACATCTGCTGCCCCCCCCCTCCCTCCTCCTCCCTCTCCCCCTCCTCCCCCCCTTCCCTCCGCTCTCAGCTCCCCCAGAGAATAGACTGCCTCGGCGTGCTGTTCGGTGCAGGAGGGACGAGGCCGGGCCTGACCTCCGCCTTCCCTTGTCCTCCCCCCACCCCAGGTAACCCCCCTCCCACCCACCCCCACCCCCCCTCCCTGCAGGACAGCAGGCAGCAGGCATTTCATATCACGTTAGAGTTCTTACTGTAGATGCGCTGACATGTCACGAAAATGTCTTAATATATGAATGTGATTGGTTTTTCTTCTTCTTCTCGCTCTGTGCTCCTCTTCCTCCTTTTTCATGACCTGTCTACTATCATATATCTACGAATATGAATTTAAAGCACATCGACGTCGCTCTGAAAGTGTACTCCTATAAATGAGCTTTTCCTCTGTCATTTTAGCCCCGCCCCCAGCCCTCCTCACCCTCCCCCCTCCCCTCCTCTTCTTGTTCTTTAGTGCAATGTACTGTTTTGGAAACCACGTGGTAGATGTACGGAGCGCGGCTCGCGGCCTGCGCTCCCGTAGTGTCTCGCCATTTTGATCTGATTGCTGTGAATACGACTCTAGAATCTTTCCGCCGAGCTTCAACGGGTGCCGCGTGGATGCTGCCGCCGCCGCCGGCTCCGCATTTCTAAAAGCGCCCAGCTGCGTGTTTGTGGAGGACTCTGGGTGCGTTCAGGAGCAGCTGGGAAACCGGAACGCTCAGACTTTTACATGCTTAACTTGAGATCAAAGAAGTCGTTTTGACTTGCCAAAACCAGTAAGAAAACGGTTTCCTAAAAAGACGTGAAGTTTTCACTATAAAGTCTTCAAAGCATAAAAATAAAACTAACTTAAGAAACTTGCACTTGAAACTGACCTGCAGTTCCCCTCTAGGCCACAGGGTGTCACTGTCTGTAGATAGAAAGAGTTCACTGACAGCATGTATAAAAGAAAAAAACTTGCTCAATGAACTGAAGTTGTCCAAACTAATCAGCAGTCAGATTTTCCAAAATAAGAGTACACAGATTAAAAGCAGGGCGAGCGTGATTCACACAACACTTTTTTACTTTTTTTGTGACAGTATTTTCAAGGTTTCAATGTTTTTTGAACACACGGTCAAACTGTTTCAGCCATCACAAAGTGTCGGTCCAAGTTTTTACTGTTTGGATCTCTTGAAGAGACAGAAACTGTAAAAATCGCTGTCACGTCCCCCTGCACTGTCTCTTTAAATCAATCCAAGTCATCTGTCTCCACACTGAGTATCTGAAGCTCTGCTGCGCTCCGGCTTTAGGAAGTTAGTGTAAAATAAAACACTGACCTGCTGAGTTTGGAGGTTTTGAAGTCACTTTTTTCACGTCACGTCGTTTCCCGCCTCTGGACCGTGACATTTCTGAGCGATGGATGGGGTTTCCCAGCTCTCCTGAACGCACCCCGTCTCTGCGGGGAACACTGTCATTGCCTTTGAGAGTTTCCGGAGGACCGCGGCTCGCTGTGGTTTTGGGGTTTCACGTCGTCCTCGTTTTGTGGCTCCCACATGAAGAAGAAAACGCACTCTTTCCCACATCCGACTACAACTATGCAGAAACTCGCGCGCCGCCGTCAGACTCTGATCTCCTCGCCAGCTACTGAAGGAAATCAAAGAGCAGCAGAAGGAAGTTAGGTCGTACTCACCTGTGACATTCCTCCGATATTCACTCATGATAATGAGAAAGTCTGTCGTTCGCTTTGCATGTGACCGGAAACGTGACTGCGTTCGTTTAGATGAACTCGTACTGAACCTTAAAGGTGCAGCCGGTGAGATTCGCAGCCACGAACATCCTGAAATCTAAAGATTTACAGGAGTTACCAAGCTGACCATCGAGCTGTGTGGGAGTACCACTTTGTGCCACAGGGTGGTGCTGTGACTCAGCATGACGGAAGCAGATCTGACACAAAAATACACAAGGTGCAAAATTGACTGAGGTTTTTTCTCTCCTGAGACTGGAGGCGCCACCTGAATCTCACCCTCTGCACCTTTAATGGGAGCTGATTTAGTGAACCTGCTGTTGTGTGTAGAAGTTACTCTCGCTGCTCAAACTGAGTTTGGACCTTTTTCGGGTTCGTGGAGCTCAAGAAGGAAAAATAAGAAATCATTAAATCTGTAAAAAGACGTTTTTGTTGAAAGTTTCTGATTGTTTTTGTAACTTTGGCTTAAAGCCCGCCCTCACACCCGACTGACAGTTCATAAATGGCCATAAAACACTGAAAACAATTGGAATATATAAAGAAATAAAATGATCAAAGGACGTCAGTTCAACTTGTTGATCACAAACCTGGGAAGTGCAAACACTTCCAGGTCGTCTGTTGATGAGCCTGAACCTCCTCCTGTCACCGAGTTCATCAGCCTGATGAGTTAAACAGATTCTGGCCAGCGGGGGGCGCCAGACACACCTCCTTTTGTCTGATGGACGTTTTCTGGCCTCGCCGACGTTGGAGCGAGTCGAAGGTTCAGCCAAATTCTTGCCGCCATCCTCTCACAGTGCCTCCTTCACCTCCCGCCTCTCATTCGCCCGCTCACGCCACATCCTGCGTTTGGTTGACCCCCCCCTCCCCCCGCTCTGTCCGGGCGCACGGCGAGCAGCTGCAGGGACGTCCCAACTGTCCGGCGTGATGCCACGTTCTGCTCTGTTAGAATTCCATCGTTTTGCAGGAGTGTTAAAGTTCCTTCAATAATGTAAACAGACTTTAAAAGCGCAGTCGGTGATACTTTGAGTTCAAATCAGCCTTAAAAGTCAACAAGCAACCTGATCACTCCTGTCATACCACATTGTACCACCAGATGGTGCAGTGAATCACTCAAACTGGTGAAAGGATCAACATTCAAATTATCAGACGCTGCTGCCACCTGATGCACAAAAGTGGCACTACATGAATCCCACCTGCTTCACCTGAAGTCGGTGTGACTGACGTTCAGACTCAAGTTTTGGATTAAAGATTGAATGTTAATAAAAACAATCTGGTCGCATTTATTTACAGTATTTGTTTCCTGCTAAGAAATAACGCCTGTCCTTCCATCTGATTGGTTGATTTAGCTCTGTCAGCCTGCAGGAGGCGGGACTTACTTAGTAAACAGCATAAACAAACTTCTTCTGACTTCTGTCTCGACTAAAAAAGAAACGTTGGACTAAACTGAAACCTGACTGAAGTCTGCACCGCCGTGCACTCGCCGCCCTGATGGGGGCGCCCCCCCCGATAGTTTAAGAACCCCCCTGCAGCTCGCCGCCCGCGTCCCGTCGCCCCCGTCACGTAAACGCCTACGTACACCGAGCTGCCTCTGACTTCACCTCACCGCACGGCTTTCTGTACGACCGCGCCTCCGCGTCGTATCGCCTTACGTCGCTGTCATCGCTCTCCCGTAAACGTGGCAGTTTTGGGTTCATCGAAGCGAAGAAACTCCTCCCTCACACACACACACACACACATACAGGAAACCAGTGTGTGGCCTGTTGAATTAGCAGCTCATCCCAGTTTGTGTGTGTGTGTGCGTGAAGGCCGATTGGTTAACCTGCGTAGCCCAGCCGGCGGCGCCAATGGCGTTTGTTCGAACAGACGGCGCCGACGGCCGGGCGCCGCCGCAGACTGTGGACGAAGTGATTCCTCTCTCTGCTGTCTCATGTACCTCTCATGTTGTTTCCATTGTTCTTTGTGTGTGTTGTTTTGTTTTTTTAACTGTGTTGATTTCTCCTTTTTTTTTTTTTTTTACGAGTTTGAATCTATAACTGACTGTAATTCCAATGTAAACACGTGGCAGTGAACTGATGTCATTGCAACCAATCTGAAGGGTTCAAATGTAAGAGGGGGGTCCAATGAATGGTTTTATGTTTTGTACAGATTGATAAATTGTACAATTGTGTCTATATCTTAAGTTATCGGTTCATCTTAATAAAGCGCACCATCATAAACCTTTACTTCCTGTTTGGTCCTTTTGTTCCGCGGACTCGCTTTGAGAAAGTGAAAGAAAGAAAGAATGAAGGAAAGAAAGAGAAGATTCAGGAAAAAGACGCAGATGCAGTTTTTTTTCCTCCTGAGCTAAAACTTTATTCAGTTTGATGTTGAAAACATTAAAAAGGAGAAACGGGCAGCACTCGACACGTCTACTGAAGCTTCACATGAGGGAACGAAAGGTTGGGTGGTCAACGTGTCGTCTGACTGAAAGTGTGGATATTAACCTTTAATCTGCACTCAGTGACTGAGAAGGACGAAAACAAAGTGTCTGATTTGTTTTGCTTGAATTCACTTTATCTCTTCATACTTTATTTTATTCACATTAAAAATGAAAAAATAATTATGGTAGTCATTTGAATTATCTTTGTTTTATAGGTAAAATTCTGTTGTCAGAAAAACAGCTAACAGATAAAAATAAATAAGTACAGTTGCTACATAACATTATTGTTCTTTAACTATTTTGTTGGTCATTTTTTCACATTTTATTTTACTGTATCAAAAGATTGAAAACAACAAAAAACATCATGTAAACATAACTTCTTTTTTTGGTAAAATCAGATTTTAGATAGATAAATAAATAAATACAATTACATTAAAATAAACACATGAGTTCAGGTGGAGCCTGAAAATGTGGAGCCCAGTTTGTTCTGAGTGGGCGTTGAAGGGTTAAACTCACTGGGTGAAGGTGACACATTTTACTGCGATCTCTAGTGGTCAGAGGTCAGAGTGACGACCGGGAAAGAAAGGAAGTGACGTCACAGCAGCCCAGCGCTGCGTGGAGGAAGATGAAGAGGAGGAGGAGGAGGGAGGGATTATTTACAGGATCTGCAAGCAGGAAGTGGCAGATCTGAGTTGGAAAAGCTTCTCTGAAGTTTCAGATTAAACTTTAGTCTCAGCGAACCTGAACCGTTTCTGCTTCCTTTCACATTGCAGCTGTTTTTTTTCGGTACGGCGCCCGAATTCTCCCACGTCCAACCATCGTCTCGCACTCACACCAGAGTACTCGAGCCCAGCGGCCTCTGACAGGCACAAACATCATCCAGAATTTAGGGGGAAACTGCGCCTGGACACGTACATCCGTGTAGCGCGAGAGTGTCCTCAGTGTACAATCATTTACTTCAGTTTGATTTGGTGACTGAAAACAAACGTTTGATTTCTGAGAGAAACCTAAAAATCAGGTGAAGAAGGAGGAAAAACCAGATGTTTTTCGTGGTCGTTTGCCTTTTTTTCCACTCGGGACTCAAAGATAAACACACGGGGGCGCTAAAACACAGGCGTCGTCCATCTTCGACATGCAGGTGGAATTACGACACAACGAAGGGAAATAAGCAGCAAAAACCAAACACGAGCGAACAGGAAGTGCGACTCCAGCGCAGCACCTTGTCTATGGCAGTGGTTCCCAACCTGGTGTCCGGGACCCCCAAAGGAGGGCGTCAAACATCGCGTGGACGGTCCGAGGCTCTGCCTGCTGGCAGTGCGTCTAGAAAAAACAACTGAGAAAATCTCTGACCTTGGAAAACTTCCTCATGCTCTTATTTTGAAGGGAGAATGGCAGGGTCCAGCAGTGTTGGCCTCGCTGTAATGTGACGTCACAGAGGGGGTCCGCAGGCCCGCGCTGGATGGAGGGTTGGGAACCACCGAGCTACGGTAGAAAAATGTCTTCAAAATGTAAACAGGAAATAAGAAACGATGTGTAAAAATGTCCGAACTGTACAGTGTGGCGAGGAAACGCGTCTCCTTCTCAGACGTCCTCCGGGGTCTCAGCGCCCACGCGTTAATGCCCACGTGATGCCTCGTGTTGCTACATGTCAGTCGTCTGACAGCAGTGACGTCATCGACCACCGTCTCTGAAAAATGGCGGCAGCGCGAGCACGCCTGAGAGGAGGCGCGCTCGCCGTCGTCCGTCCTCCTCAGTCCCTCTGATGAGGCTCCACACGTCCCACACGCGTACGTGGTGTGCACCAGATATTTTACAGTGAACTTACACACACACACACACACACACACACACACTTGAATAAAGAGTCCCAGCATCCATCCGTCCTCTTGATGTTCGCCCGGCTCCTCAGTTCCAACTGGGAGCCCCCCCCCCTCCGGGCGGCGCTTGATGGGGTTCAGAGCAGCGAGCTGGTGGGGCTGGCGGGCAGCGGCGGGCTGTGGCTGTGGGCGGGGCTGGGGCGCACCGGCAGCAGGTCGTAGTGTCCCGGGATGTGGCTGTTCCTGGGCAGGTCGTACGGGTTCTGGGGGTAGGACGGCACGGCCACGCCGCCGGCGCTGCCCTGCACGATGCTGATGGTCGGCTCTGTGGGCGGAGACCAGGAAGCAAAGGTTACGTCCAGGGAACCGGAACCAGTGAAACCATGAGGTTGAGGTCGGAACCGGAGCTGGAACTGGAACTAGTAAAAAGCACGGAACCGGAACCACTGTGAAGATGGAGTAGGTTCCACATCCCTGGTTATATCGCAGCCAGCAGTGGGAGGAGTCTATGAGAAGTGTATGAGGAGTGTATGAACTCACATTAAATATTTAATCAACAATTTTTCAGTTGAAACATTTTAAAGCAACACAAATACTCACTACCATGGTAGCTATTTAAATCTTCAACTAATCCATATGGAGGATCAGCGCCCCCTCCTGGAGGGTGGACCACATTAGGTTTTTTTCTATCGCTGCGGGGAGGAGATTCATTGACTCCACCCCCTTTCGGTAAGTACCCATGTCGTAGACGTTCTTCGCCGGCACCGCCGTGGAGGTGGTGGTGATGATGGCGGCGGCGGAGCAGCAGCGCACGGCGTGCTCGCGGTGGCCCGGCGACTTCATCTCCACGTAGCTGCTCTCCGAGTGCTTGCAGAGGCCGGGCGGGTCGCTGATGGTGGCGTACGGGTTCTCGCTGTTCAGCGAGCATGTGCTGGACAGGGAGCCCTTCGTGTAGTCTGAGGAGCAGAGCGAGACGCACGCCGTCACCCAGGGGGCGGGGCCAACCACCAGATAACAACGCGGAGCACAGTTTACCACCAACAGAGAGACTGTTTCAGTCATGACATGCTGAAATAAAACACGCACACTGAAACATGTGAGAAACAAATAAAACATTCACAACACGTCCTGAATGTTCAGCACATTCTGACCTCCAGGTGGCACCATTTCAACACAGTGAGTTGATGCAACAAGGGCGAAGTGTTTCCTTGCTGACTTTTCTCCTGCGTTCCTCGCTAACGTTGGAGAGGAGACGAAGGTTAAAACTGTTCACAGCCGTCGTCGAGTCGAACTGGAATGTTCCAGAAAGTTACGCTCGACAAGAGCCGAAGCTTATCTCACCGCTTCCACACCGAGGTTGTCTTCATCAAGTGGAACTGACAAAAACTAAAAATCCTTTCAGTTCACTGAAACTAGAAAAATGGAAATGTAACTAAAACTGTCTCGGCTCTTTACAACAGTTGCTCAGATTCACCAAGACTGCTTCTTTCCAGCTTGATTTTCTCTTTTCCCACCTGAAGGAAAACAGAATGTCCTGAACTCACAGGATGAGCCTCAAAACAAGTGCAATAAGTAACGTCAACATTTCTGTTGAAGGAGCTCGAGTGGGATCAGTTGGAAATGAAACAGCTGCATCGTTGGTCACGATTCACCAACAGATTCAGGTTAAAACGGCTGCAGAGGAAGGAGAAGGACATGAAGCATTCGGTCATCAGACGGGAGAGACTCGGGGCGAGATGCAGACACGTGGAGGAGTTCATCCTGCAGAGCAAGAGGAGAAGGAGGAGGAGCAGGAGGAGGAGGAGGAGCAGGAGGAGGGTGTGCTGCATGCTGCGCCTCCTTCGCTGCGGCTCCACGCGATCACACACACGGGACACACGTCAGGCAGCGCGGGGACGTCCTGCGAAACCAGACATGCACAGAGCCGCGTTATCAGGGGCGAGGCGAAGGCTTCTGATTGGCTGAGGGAGCAGCTGGTGCAGGAGCAGGATTGGCTGGGGCGGGTCGGTGCTCCTCCCACACGGTACCTCGGTAGTACGGCTCCACGTGGTAACTGTAGCGCCGGTCGATGCAGTAAACACCTGCACACACACCACAAGGACAGCAGACACACACTCAAACACTCGATCACCACATTCAGTCAGATTTTTATACCGATGAATAACTGTGCTGTTACTTCTGTTTGTTATTCGATGCAAGACGAGTTGTATAGTGACTTGTTGAATGAGACGCCATCTAGTGGCATTACATGGTATGACACGATAGATCGAGCTGCAGCTGGCTGGTTTGCTTTTTAGTTTGTAACATTTTATAGATCATTTTATTGTTTTGAGTCAGCAGTGTTAAATCAGCTTGTTAGTCCAAGAATTTATGCATCACTTTTCGTCACCATAGCAACTCATTGCAGATGAGACTCTCGTTGTTCTCGAGGTCCACGACCTTCGCGGCTCGTGTGCTAACCTTCACTGCTTCCTTCTGTAAACACAAAATAATAAACTGACCGAGCTCGTTCAGGTTACAGTAGGCTCCCCACTCGGGGGCGCTGTTCCTGTGTCGCTTCTTCGTCTTCATCTGGGAAACACACAGACCGACAACCCGTCACAGCACCGACAAACGCAAACTTCCTCAAAGATTTCACGTATTCACTCGATCTTTCTCAGACTGTCATTTCACACACGCCTGAATAAATCCCGAGTGTTCAGAGCCGTTTCACCACTAGGTGGTGTCCAGCTGTGGAGGCATCATGAAGACATAGAGAGCACCCACCTTGGCGGACCTCCTCTTGTCCGGCTTGGCGTAGTGCGCGGCGTAGCCGCAGGCCCCCAGCGTGCGGTAGCTGGGGTTGGAGAAGCAGCGGCCGACGGAGCTGCTGCTGGGGGAGGAGTCAGCGGAGGAGAGCAGGCCGGCGCACTGCAGCCCTGCTGTCAGCACATCAACACAACCTCTGCACATCACTCACACAGACCAACACGACGCACAACACAGGAGCCGCCGCCGACCGGCCGGCGAGGAGCAGCTTTTATTGTGGCCAAGCTGTTGCTTCCTGTTCCTGTGCGAGGGAGGGTTAAACCAGCTGTCGCCTCATTGGACGACGGCAGCGTCAGTGCAGGAAGGTTCAGGGTCTGAGGTCAAAGACAGACTGACCTCGCTCAGGTGAATCGTGGGTATTTGGAGTTGTTCAGGGTTAAAATATTGGAGCCAATCAGATGCTTCCAATCAGCCATCTTTGGGAAGCCTGAAACAGCAGTTAGCTTCCCTTTCTAAGGGCTGTCTGCATCTGTCTGTCTGTCTGCGCGTCAGTTTATCACAGTCAGTAAAGTTAAAAAATTCCTATCCATTTGTATATTTGTTTATTTGCTAATAATATTAATTGACTCTTTGTGAATCTCTTTAATGCATTTAATTAACCTTTTACTTTGCAACGACTCGTCTTGTTTTTGTCTCACTGTTATTGTTTCCTGCGACATTCAGTCTCAGCTGCTTCTGTTCTCAGATCAGTTTCCCAAGGAACACTGAGACCCCCTCAGGCTGACTGAAGCCCCCTGCAGAGACGCCCCCCCCCCCATGCATGAGTAACCACACCGCCTTCCTCCGTCAGGAGTCGTCGCTCAGCTCAGCCTCCGAGTCTCTGTGAGGGGAGGAAGTGGGAGGAAAGATGGCGGCAGCGGCGGCGAGGGCGTTACCTGACAGCGAGTAGTCGGTGGAGTTGATGTGCAGCGCGGGCGTGTAGGTGACGTTGGGCACGTGGTGGCCCTTCTCCCTCTGCCGGTAGCGGAACCAGAGCACCAGGCCCAGCATGGCCGTGATGAGCAGCAGCAGGAAGATGATGCCCAGCACGGCGCCCGTCGACTGGCGCTCCGACGCCAGCGCCGGGCTGATCTTCGTGTACGGGTTCAACTCCTCCATCATCAGAGCAGCTGAGCAGGGACGCAGCAGGAGGCAGCAGATCAGGCACCGCGCTTCAGTGTACCACGTTTACAGCTTCATCTCATTCATTTATTCATCATTTGTAAAATTAAAGAAATCACTCATTCATTTGTTTCACCAACGATCAGTATATTCAGTGTTTTGTTGATTTAACTTTTTGTTGATTTGATTTTTTTAGATTTAAATATAAAATGACAATGTAATAAAAGTATTAATCATAATAATAATCATAATTATTATGATTATTATTATTGATTATATTTGAATTTTTTTTGAAAGATCCAATTTATATTTTTCTTTTAAAATCATTTTCCTTGATATCTGTTTATTTGAATGAGAAAAACTGCATCTTTATTCAAGTACTAGTATTATAAAAGAGAACATAAATGAAGAAACTATTAAATATGCTGTAATATAGAACGTTACCTCAAAAACAAACATTAGAAAAAAAAGAACAATGAATCCAAACATAATTAAACAATAAGGCCTTTGTACTGAAACCAGTATATGTGTGTGTGTGTGTGTGTGTGTGTGTGTGTGTGTACCCTGGTCACAGCGGATGCCTTTGAAGCCGACGCTGCAGTAACACGTTCCCGTCACGTAGTCACAGGTGGCGTTATTCAGACACTCACACAGCTGCTGGCAGCCGTAACCAAACGTCCCCGCAGGACATTCTGGACGGGCGGAGTCAGGAAATGTTTTTATTAATTTTTCTATGTGTTTGTGTGTGTGAGTGTGTGTGTGAGTGTGTGTGTGTGGACTCACTGAGCTCGCAGCTCTGGCCGATGAAGCCCGTGCGGCAGGAGCACTGCCCGCTGATGTGGTCGCAGTCGGCCCCGTTCTGACAGCGGCAGACTTCGGCACACTGCGAGCCGAAGAAGCCGGTGGGACAGCCTGCAGGGGGCGACACAGAGCGGCGCGTTACACAGGTCTGCAGCAGAGTGAGAGCATCAGCATCTTCACTCAGTCTGCTGAGGAACCCACTGGTCCCAGATCAGCTGCAGAAACGGCTCGGATAATCTGATTGTAGCCACAGTGGAACCAATGGGGATCATCTCTGCACAGTCAACCAATCAGCTCGCAGATTCAGGCGGCGCTCAGCTAAAGTCAGGAAACACTCAGAAACTCAGCTGAAGTTTTTCACGCTGCTTCGAAAGTGAGACTGAGCTGTAAACACGTTGCATCCTCAGCAATGCTGTGCAGATTAGAAGGGTACTTTATTACAGGTACAAGTTTCTTAGAGAACTATTGGAGTTACTAAAATAGATGTGAAAAGTAACTAGTTACTTGCTACACTTCCTTGTTATGTCCTCCTGCAGTGTGTCTTGTCTTCATAAAGTTCCTGATTTACTCATTAAATTCAACTTAAGTTCATCAGTTGGTGGGAAAAAGATCCTGTGTCATCTGATAGTTTGTGGGAGGAAGATGCTCTATCATCTGAATGTTGGTGGGAGGAAGATGCTCTATCATCTGAATGTTGGTGGGAGGAAGATGCTCTATCATCTGAATGTTACCAGTTTCTGAAAGTAGATTTAAAAACTAATGACAATGAGATAGACGCAACAAAACATCTCAGGCAAACTACCAACAGGAGCCGACAGCTCTCTGGGAAGAAAGATGCTCTTTAAGGCAGCTAATGCTAATGCTAATTACTGTGGGGAATGAGGACAAATACACTCAGGGAGAAACTGAAGAAAAAACTGTTAATAACACACAATCTCTGTAACTACTGCCACTAGATGGAGCTGTAGGAGTGACATTTACAAGGTTTGTATGTGCGCTCTTTCGTGTGTGTTTGTGTGTGTGTGTCTTACGCTGAGTGCAGTACAGTCCCGTCCATCCCGGGCTGCAGTTACACTCGCCGTCTGTGGCGCTGCACTCGGCTCCGTTGTGACAGTTACACATGTGGATGCAGTCGGGACCCCACGAGCCCTGATGACACGCTGTCCCCCCCACACACACACACACGAATGCGCGCGCGCACACACACACAGACAGACACACACAGAATCACAGAATGTCAAAGTTTGCATTAATTCTGTCTTCCGTCTAATTCCACATAAAATTTCCATTTTTTACACTAATTTTGGACTAAATTCCTCCTGTTTCAAACTAAGTTTTACTTCCTCCTGACTTCCAGGGACAAAGAGGCCTGAGACGTGCTCGCGGCGTCCTTACGTTTGGAGCAGTCGTCGCCGATCCAGCCCGGGTAACACTGACAGGAGCCGTCGATGGGGTTACAGGTGCCGTTGTTGGTGCAGACGCAGAGCTCAGCGCAGGCTTTCCCAAACTTCCCACTGGGACACACTGCAAACGAGCACACACACACACACACACACACACACACACACACACACACACACACACACACACACACACACACACACACA
>JAUESF010000001.1:23697813-23712128 GCA_032274765.1 Malacoctenus tetranemus | reverse complement strand
CACCTGGAGACGACACGTTGGAGTTACACCTGAGGAGACGCCACGCTGCGATGGCTGCCGGGGTCAGCGCGTGTGTGGGGGGACAGTTACCTCAAGCTGGTGCAGGTAGTCGTAGATGTCTTTGACGTACTCCGAGCAGAGCTGCGGCTGGTCGCCGTCCTCCTCGTCCACGTCCTGCACGGACAGCAGCGCCTCTGAGAACGCCACGCACAGCTCCGCCTCCTCCTTCATGGACACATCGGCGGGCTCCTCGGAGACGGCAGGGAGCTGATCTGCAGCAGGCTGGCCTGCAGGAGGCGCCGGGCAGACTGCGGAGGCCTGGACTGCAGCTCTGATGATGGGAGCCACTGCAGCAGCAGGTCTGGTTTTTGGGACACATGCTGGTTTGGTGGAAGCTTTGGTGGAGCCGGTCCTCTGAGACAACAGTGGGAAACACAACCTCTTATGTTACCGTCAACATATTGCACTAAATAATGGCCAAACTCAAAAGGACAAACCTGAAGTGTTTATGTCATAAGTTGAAAAAAGCCACAAAAAATGTTAATTGGGATTTCTTTTCTTAAACTGAAAATAACCAGAAAATTGCAAGCGTGATCATTTACTCAAATAAAAAGGTTTTCAATGGGTCACTCAATGTGCAAGTTCCCTTTAAAACTAATTTAAAAAATAAATTGAAATTTAAATATATGACTATCACACAGATAGAACACTTTTATTTTGAAAGTGTGAAACTATGTCTCCGTACTTGCATTTAAAATAGTTGACTGGGAGGGGGGGGTCCACGTGACCCTCATAATGTTTATACAGCCCATGCACCGCCGCTCCAGCGGCTGCGGCACCGTGCGTTACCTTTGTGTGTGCCGTTGTTGTGGTGAAGTTGGTGACCTCTCCGAGGACAGCTTTCCTCGGACCCGCCGCCGGTTTGCCCACCTTAAGCGGGTTCTCCGCGGCCGCTAACCGCTGCACGGACACACCGAGAAGGGAGGAGGGGGGAGGGAATGAAAACAGCCAGATGAGCTAACGGCGTTAGCCTCCAGAGCTAACACCGATAACAGCCTACAAACAGCGGCAACAAGTCGGTAAACTCACCGCGGGACCAACTCCCACAGAGGCCATTTAAACTCTGAATCCACGGAGGGAACTACGGTGGCTTTAAACACACCGACAGCGGACAGCTTTTACTCAATTTACCGACAATTTACGTTAAAAATTCGTGAACTCAGGGATTCAACTTAAAACAGCGGCGAGGCCAGCGGCATTCAAATAGCGCTCCAAGGAATCTGATTGGACAAAGCTCTGACGTACGACGCTCCTGATTGGCTGCCATCGACACGTTGTTTTGGACTTTAAACGTTACCCATAAACATTTCCGACCACATAAATAACATTTATTCTAATAAATTATAGATCTGAAAGAAGCATATTTTTTTGAAATATGCAAGTTTATACTTGAAAAACGTTGTACTTTTTTAAGAATACCCTAATAAAAAATAAACCCAAAAAGAAAAACATTTAAAATAAAAATGATTTGCCTAAGATTTTTTTGGACATTGCAAGAAAGTTACATTTTTTACTGTCTTTTCATTTTTAAGGCTATAATGAGTGTTTTTGCCACAATAATTAGCAGGTTTTGTAGAGTTTGTTGCTTTGTAAGCGCAGGACAGCGTCATTTCTTTTAAAGTCCACCACAGCGAGCAGCTGCTTGATGAGAGGCTATAAAGATGAAAACACGTTAAAACCCTTCGACGGTACTAATTAGACAGGAACCACACAGCAGATGTCAAAACAAGCTCAGGAAACAAGAGTCACAAAGGAACTTTATATAGTTTTCAAGTATTCAAAACTGTTAAATAAGTACAAGATGTGTTCACATGATTTACATATTGGACAATATATGCACTGCCCACTTTAGTCATTTTTACAGGTTCCCCCACTAACCCACGCAACACGCTAACATGTCCTCAAACTATTCACATTGGGTTCAGTTTTTTCTCTTTTTTTCATGTTTTTGATTCAGCTGGAAATGGTGACAGCTGCTTATCAGACAAAGAGCACACAGACGTACACCTGGAAGAGTTTACAGTGCGGGATGGAGGAGGAAGAGGAGAAGGAGGGGGGGGAGGAGGAGGAGGAGGGGTCACGACGGTGGTTAGCTGCTGGTGATGTGAACAGTACGTAATAACACAAGAAGAAACATTCAGTCTCAGCTGATCCCTCTCCACAGAAATGAACTAATATACAGAAGGACCGACGGCTTCCTGGATTTTAGTCTTCACTGATTGGCTGTGCGACAGATTTTGGTCTACGTGTGTCTCTTTAAGGCACCTAACGCTGTTTGGGGAGACTCGCCGAGCTCCTGAAAGGGAGACAGGAGAGCGAGACAGGTGAGGGGAGAGGAGAATGAGAGCTGATTGATGCTGCGGAGTCGAACCAAAGTAGCACCACAGGAAGAGAAACGGGATGGGAACGGGCCCAGTGAGCAGCCGGTTGTTCTGTACATTACTTTCAGGGTAAAAATGCATAAAGGTCACCGCCGACCTCCGCCGCGTGTGCCACGTTACGTCAGGCTGCAGTCACGTCCCTCAATCCAAAACTGGACCAGCTTCATTTGGATGCTCAGCGCGTTCACCCAGACGCTTCCACCCTCAGACCACATACAAAGACGACATGTTGGAGCTTCTAGGAGGCATTTCTGAAGGTTTATCGCACAGAATAATGAAAAAAAAGTGCTAACAAATTTTATGCTTCGAATAGTTTCTGTTATATGGTTTTCCACAGGTGTAGATACTGGGACCCTTATAGTTCCTGTTTATACCAATAATGAGGCTGAAACTTTAAATGTCCCACTTGTAAAATCTTCAGGAGAAATTGTGACAGTCTATTTCCTAGATAGTCAGAAAATTAAGTTGTAAAGTGAGTTTTCTGTTGGATTTAGGTTTTGTGCAAAATGTGGGAAATAAGAAACAAAAAAAGTCAAATCATTTGATAAGTGAATGTTTCGACATGCAAGTGCTCCACAGGAGACACACTGGGACCTGTAAAGTTGAATTATCATCAGGGAATGGTGCTCAGGTTAGAAATATGCAAGAAATTTGGTGTGTTTTTACAGTCCTTCAAACAGGGCTCACACAGGGATCTGAACTGAGACCTGTGTTGTTCTAGTTCAAAACCAAGTGCTCTGTTGTTTATCCCAGTTTTCTGTCTCGTTCTGTTCTTCCAAACCATCAGCAACAAAAATAATTTCATTTTATTGTGTCAGAGGACTAAAACAACCCAGAACAGAGTCATACTCAAGCAGCCAGCAGAGGTGATCATCGTTGGAGGTGAAGCACCACGCTCACTGGACACTTTCACACTTGTCGGGTCTGACGTGATCCAGACCAACAGGCGTGTCAGGTGTGTATGCTTTAAAATCAGCATGTTAAGTTTGGCCACAGCTCAACACGGAGCTGGAGACCGATTCTAAGATGATTTAGTGACCTGACGAAGGACTTTCTGAGTGGGTCAAAGAATCATTGAGGCAGGAAGTGGATCACGATGAACTCTACAAGTGCATCTAATAGATGGGCCAATGACTATAGGTGCAAACTAACACTTGATGGATTGTGGCCGTTGTTTTAGTTGTGGTGAATAAATGCTACATGATGATCTCTGAGCAGGTTACAAAGTAAAGCACAAATGCATCATACAGCTCCACTTCTGTCATCGGTCTGTGGTGGGATCCGTCCGAGCGCCGCACCGCAGGGCAGGCGTGCGTGAAATAAACTGCTGTTTGTGACCGATTGTAAAACCTGGTGTGCTTTTTTAATTTGTCGCAGGTTTGCAGCTTCGTATTTACACGTTGCATCTCTCATATGATTGACTCACGTCAGCAGGGAAAAAACAAAAACATGGCACCCGCCTGTGCGACTGTGTGACGTCATAATGCCTCTGCGCCGACCTCAGACACCTTACAAACTATGAGACCAAAAACAAAAGGTTGAATAAAAACCTGCCTATGAGACAGAGGGCATATCACCATTCTGTACACTTTCTACAATATCCATGTCCGTTATGAATAGAACAAGTGCATTCACCTAAAGGGAGAGTTCACCGAAAACAAAGTCTCACTTCTCACTGAGAGAGGAATGGAGCGCTCCCTGCAGGGAGGAGAAACCATACGAGGAAAGCTGCTCAGGTCGGATCTTCTGTGAGTAGAAAACTGAATACATTTGGGTTTTCTGAATGTCTGTTGTGTTGCCGTAGAACCCAAACACTGGCCCCTGAGGGGGATGAGTTACCTCTGTCGACTGTCTCGCCTTCTTTGTGTTAAATTTCGCAACAAATTTAGTAGAAATCAGGGCAACACAAACTCTAGCCTGCTTGCAATCGTGCCTGATTGGCTGCGCGGAATCCTACTGTCCATATACGGTCATCAGGATGTCTGCTGCATGATTCAATTTAAAAAAAAAAGTGTCACATAAATGTACATTTAGAGGCAAAAGTGATATGAGCACTGACAGCCAGTACAGACAGACAGGATTTAACAGCCAGTTAGGTACGATTGGAAGCAGGAGTGGCCTCACTGTTTCCTCTTCCTGCCAACAGTCCAAACCAACCAGTAAATTCTGACATTTTTCCAAGTTTGCTTTAGACTCACTGCTTCCACCCGGTGGACAGAAGCAGAACTACTTTCATATGTTCTACACCTTTAATTCTAAACCCGACCTGAAAAGCTTCACAGGTACATTTTATTGAACTCAAGTGAGAAGGAGACTTTGGCTTTAGGTCAACAGCAGCCTTTAGCAACGTTCTGTGTTTTTCAGCAATTTTCCTGGTTTTTAAATTACTTTTTTTTTTTTTTTTACATCAACACAACAGTTGATCCGCAATGTTTGTTTTTTTTGTTGTTTTTCTTCAAATTTTATTTACAGGTTGACGCCGAGGCTTCACGCGTTGAGCCTCAGTGACTGATCCTCTCTCCTCCTGGAGGAGATATCGATGTCTATCGAGTCTTTGCCCACGATGAGCCGCAGCCGTTTCGCCGGAGGAAGTGGAATGAAATCGTCATCGAACTCGTTGTCAAAGTAATCGTCGTCGTCCCCCTCCTCGTCGTCGTCGTCCGACGACGGCTCGGCTAGCACCTTCTGGGTCCGATGCGCGCCGTTGCGGGCCTCCAGGTTCTGACCCACGTCCCCGTTGTAGGAGGACACGTGGTCGGACTTAGTCTGCCTGCGGGCGTCGTCCTCGCGCTTCAGTTGGATCTTCAGCTTAGTGGCGTTGGCGTGGACGGCCGGGGCGAAGCCGTTGTTGAGCTTGGCGATGTAGGAGCTGCCTTTGTCCTTGTCGTGGTCTTTGCTGAACTTGATGCTGATCTTGCTGGACGAGGCGGCGCCCACGGCGGAAGAAGACAGGTGGGAGGAGCCGACGGGGTCTTTGGGGTCGTTGGTCTTGCTGCTGCTGCTGTCCCGGCGGCGGCGCAGCGTCAGCTTGGGGATGCCCGTGTTGTTCTCCAGGATGAGCTGCGCGTCGTATCGCGTGATGCGCCGCTTCTTCTTCCCCTTGTCCTGCGACCGGCAGCTGCTCTTCACCTTGTCGCGCCGCAGCGACTTGCTGCCGTTGGTGACGCCGTTGTAGTCCCGGTGGCGGTCGGCGAAGCTCAGCAGCATGTTGCTGCAGTCCGAAAAGCCCGCGGCGTGCCCGCCGGCCCCCGGCAGGAAGGGCTCGCCGTACAAGTCCTCGCGTTTGATCGTCCGCTCTGTTCGGAGCCGCGTCACCCGCTTTCGTTGTGCGCGCGAGGATCTCCTGGCGTAGCTGGCGTCCACCGCCGCCGCCGCCTCCAGCCCCGCGCCGTGGCGGAGGTACTCGTCCATGTCGGCGGGCTCCGTTTTAATGACCACGCCCCCGGGGACGGGGCTCAGGCCGTCCAGCGCCCGCGGCTCCAGCTTGACGCCGGGCGCCGCCTCCTGGGCTTTGACCAGCGTCCTGGTGGACCTGCGAGTTCTGTAGGTGGAGCAGCAGCCGTCCTCGCCGCTCTGCGCCGCCGACACGCTCCCGTTCTCCTTGGCGGCGTGGCGCGTGAGGCAGCCCCGCGGCGGCTGCACCGGCTGCGGTCCGTCCTTCTCCTTTTTGACCGTGACGCCTTTACAAAGCGACACCTTCGAGTCCCTGAGACCCAGCTGGCAAGTCTCACCTTTGGCAGCTGCCGCCTTAGGCTCCACCCCTCTCCTGCGACTCCGCAGCTGGACTTTGCTTAGTGAAGGCTTGGATTGGGATTTTAGTCTCTTTGGTACCCTGTTATTGTTTACACGACCTTGTTTTGAACATGAGGTAGAAAGGGCTCGCGACACAGTTTGTCTGCTCTGAGTCCTGTTTTTATACTTCAGGCCAGATGATGAAGACGACGATGACGATCTTTTTCTGGCAGCTGCCGGAAAGGAAACACAGAATCACTCTGATGACAAGATCCTAACAGCATTCACTGGAAAAGCAGCACAGCATCTGCTTACTGATTTAACTGATCAACACACAACCAACAGTGTTAACAAATTGCATCATTTGAACAATATATACCCCATATATGAACAAAAACGTACAGAGACACACACATCTGCATGGCTGCCATTGTGAGGACTTTCATTGACCCAATACATTTCCTGGTCACCGACTCTAAACCTGACCAGCTCCACTGACTGTCTGACCCTGAAACTAACCACAACATAGTTCTGAACTTGACCCTAAAACCAAGTCTTCAAGTCCTCAGTTTGTAGGTTGGAGTTCATCCTGACAGGTAAACATTTCACAGTGGTCCTCACAACGACAGCAAAACACACAAACTTACACTGATGTGTTTTTGGCATTTCCTGAGAGTCGACGTCAGTGTGCGAGCCGACAGAGTGACTGTCCGAGCTCCGGTTTCCCTCCCCGAGCTTCTTCAGCCTGTTCAGACGTTTGTCCGTCTCCCTCAACCCGTATTTGCTGTTGATCACCGGCACCTCCACCGGCAGCCCAGCTTTAGATTTGAAGGCGCCGGTACCTCGTCTGCACAACATCAACACAAAAGAGCAGCAGGTCACACTCAGAACCCTTCAAGAGATTCACACACACTGTGGATGCAGACGAACACTGGTGGGAAAGCTTCATGATCTACAGTAAAGTGTTGAGTGGCACAAAGCTGCTCTTCACTCTTACATTTTCATAATCTAAATGTGCCTGACTGTTTTTGCTTCGTGTTACTGGGCCCCAAAGGAAGCTGAGGCTGTTCCACTAACCTTTCACAAGTGTAGCATTCACAAAACTCATTATTTTCCCCGAAAAACCCGTCTCCATAGTAACAGGAGATCTCCTCCCCGGGCTCGATGTCCCTCAGCACCTTCACACAGGCCGTGTCCCGTCCAGTCGACACAAACTGCAGACACACGTGAAGAACTGGGTGATTATCACAGATCAGAGGACAGATGAAGTCAGTCTGAGGCCGAGAGTCTCACGAGGGGGCTTACCTTACAGTTCGGCCGGCAGTCTGAAAAGAAACACACAACACTGTCAAACTGGACTCACACCAGACTCACAATGGCTCAAACTGGAGTCACACCAGACTCACAATGGCTCAAACTGGAGTCACACCAGACTCACACCAGCTCAAACTGGAGTCACACCAGAGTCACATTGAGAGATTGAATTCAGTCTGGTTCTGACTCAGAATCCAGAGTTAAACAGGAATAAAGCCTCTCCATCCTCACTGGGCTATGAACTGGATTAAGAGATGAGCTGGGTTCTGCGTACCGTGGTTGATGAAGGCGGCGGGGCCGAGCCACAGCTGCGCACAGTTCTTGCGCGTTGAGTACATGACGCTGAAGTCGTTCTCGCCGTGTCGCAGCAGCAGGTTCTCCTCGCTCTCCGACAGCTCGGCGATGCATCCCACCAGGTACTCAATCTTATCGTTTCGCTTCCTGCGACAAGAGGACAGGCGGTGAGGACTCTCACTGGTTTCAGCACCTTTGTTCTGATACCATCCCGCCTGAGGGGGGCGCTGCTGACCTCTCTGAATCGCAATTTGTCACTAACTGAATACATTCAAATCTAACTAGAAACGTTTGTGATTGTGACAGAGCCCAAACCATCATCTTGTTTTTGGTATTCACCATTAAAAGTTCTTAGAAACTTCTTTAGCTAGCAAGTCTAGCTTTACTTTGAAATCCAAACTGTCGACTTCCTGCTGGACGCTCACCATTCCTTTGTTGCCACAATTTTGGCTCCATTCTGCTCGGATGAATAGCGATTACAGGGGAGGATCTCGAAGCCGCTGTCTGTGGCGAACATCCGCAGGTAAACAAACACCTGAGGGTGAGAGGCGGAGTCAGCCCTCTGATTGGACAGCTGATGGAGAACAAACAAGCACAGTGCGTGTGTGTGTTTACATGCTGCTTGAAGAGCTTCTCCTGGGCCTTGGTCTTGTGGAGGAAAAGGTTTCGGGACCAGTCTCCAGTCGTCAGGGCTCGGAAAGCTTTCTCCAAGTTGTCGTGTTTCTTGAAACGCTCAATGATGTCCTTCAGCTCCTCCTGCCGCCCTTTGATTGGTCGAAATCTGCAACAATCGCAGCTGCATTGTTAGACCTCGAAACACTGAGCATTCACTTCTTTACAAACACTTTGATCAAATGTGGGATCAAACCTGCATAATTTACCAAAGTCACACAAAGAAAATCACTGACGAGAAGAACAAAAATAAAGTCAAAGAAAATACAAGACAAATAAAATCCATCTGAAATGTTTTGTCTTGAATCAAAACAATTGATAAAATTAATCAAATATCAAAATAAGAGTATTTTGAGTGACGATGTTAACAGGGCTCAATTCTAAGGAGTTTGTCCTCATATTCACAAGTATAATTTAAATGATAAAGTTGAAGTAATTGTCATTAGCATGTTAAAAAGTAGGGCTTGTATGCTGCTGTATGAGTAAAGTTGGGTGGACAGGTGGACCTGCTGACCTAGTGTTCATCTTGTGGGTCTGGAAGCCTAGGTAAGGGTCCAGGATGAGGCTGGTGGTCAGGTCGTCGTTCTCACACAGCTCCTTGGCAGTCATCCCAGAGGACGGCACGTAGCGCCGCTCCGCCTCCAGGTTGGCAGCGCTGAACCCTGCAACCACACACCAACGTTAGAGCCCTTTGTGACAGCGAGAAGAGGCTCGAGACTCGCACTGTGCTGTGATTGGACGAACACTCACTGCGGCTACATCTCCGATTTCTGGGGTGGCTTTTGCTGTGGCGCAGCGACGCCCGCTGAGGATGCTGGGAGCGAGTCTGGCTCTGGCTCACAGGCTGCTCGCCGGGCAACTTGTTTCCGTGTCGTCTGCCATTTAACACCATGTTCTTGGATTCGCCCAGCCACTTCATACCCACAATCCCCCTGGTTCAGGTGCATTTAGTCTCTGAGATGAAGAAACGCTGTCCAGGGGGGAAGACGGGGGTCTGAAGGTGGAAACCTGCAGGAGGAGAACAAACAAGGTGAAGCTCACAGAGAGACAGTGTGAAGTCAACAGAAAGACAGCGTGAAGTCAACAGAAAGACAGCGTGAAGGCAACAGCGACAACACAGAGATCTCACAGAGACACAACGAAGACGCTGCTCAGCTTCGACTCAAGACACAAAGTTCATTTAAAAACGAAAGGAAAACAGGAGTGTTCTGCCACGTTCCCCTCTGGAGCGTCAATTTATGGAGCCAAACACGATAAACCAAACCTCCTGTCAACACCGACAGTCTGATGTGTTGAGACAAATCACCCGTCTCATAATCTTTCCTGCAGTCTCTCAGGCTGCTACCTTTTACCTTGAACCATACTGAAAGATTCAGCACAGCGCTGATGACTGTTCTTCACAGCCTGTGTGAGGCAAAGGTTGAATTTTTCATGTAGCTTCTTCAAATCTGATGACGGCATAACTGAAATTCTTCAGGGTGAAGTTCAGATTCATCACTGCAGTTTACAGCCTCTGATCTGTGACTGTGAGTGAACAACTGCTGAGAGAGACTGAAACCTCGTCATGCTCAGACTGACTTCAGAGAACAAAGATGCAGGTCAGCTGACAAACACACAAGTCAGCCATACAGAAGACCACCTGCTGAAAATGCCATAAGTCCCCCTGATGCTCCCTCACAATTTTCCATCTGGACCAACAGAAACTTATGCAGCAGCTGCTCTGTTGACTCAGACCACACAGAGACTGTCACTGCTCCACCTCCTGTTTCACATGCTGCCCCCTACAGGTTGGAAGAAGTTCTGAAACTCCTTCAGTCCTCATTCTCCTCCATTTCTCTGCTTCCAACATCCCATTTGAGGAAGAAATCAGGCCAACGACACTTCAGGAGCCACGATAAGCTAAGAACAGATCCACCAATTTGCTCTCGTGTGAAACAACACTTACTGGAATGTTTTAACTCCACTGCTTCAGACTGAAACTGATAATGTTTTAGGAGGCATGAAGCTGAAACACACTATTACCTCAGCAGCTGCTCAGCAGTGACAGGACGGAAGGAAGACATCTTTAAAGACAGCCATACAATTAATTTACAGACTACATTTTGCATCAAAAACAAGCACACAGAAATATGTAGTAAAACTAACCTGGAACACTACTGAGAGAAAGCTACAAAATTCATCATTTAAAGATGACAATGCATTTTTTTTTACTATTTAATTGTGCCACAGCAGCAGCATCAGTAGTGACAGGTGGTGTTTACACCTGCAGCCGGCGTGACGCTACCCTGCAGCACCACTCAGCGGTAACCCCAGGTACTAGACCGGCTTTCTGTCAAGTCCAACACGACCGTCTCCAGGCTGCCTCTACGCATACAAACCGCTGCTGGTCCTCGGATCATATGACCACAGAAACACACACACACACACACCGCCAACACGCACACACACACAGCCGACACACGAGCGTCACGCACACACACGGTTCCCAAGGCACAGACGCCGGTTTGCATCGCGTCGTTGTTTAACACGCTTTCACGTTTATTGTTGCGCAGTAGGGGCGTAAAAACAACCTGTCGCGTCCAAAGCCGGGTGAGGGAGGTCCCACATAGAGGCACCTGGGGCCGGGAGTCACTCACCATGTCTTCATTGTTTGGCCACAGTCTCTCCACCCAGACAGCCTGTTAGCAAAGAGCTAACAGGATGGCACCGACAATGAAGTTAGCCTCAAGATCGTCAGTTAAATGGAAACTTGAGGGTCGACTCAGGAATTCAAATAAAACTGTCGTTGACACTTTGATTGAACCTTTAAATACAAAGATTTTTATACAACCTGTTTGAACCAACATCTAAACAACTCCACTAAAAACAGACACATGATGGGATGGATTCAATTATGAATATCAGAAACAAAAAATGATATAACTGCTCTAAGATGTCGAAGGACATAGATACAGATAAAGTTGTGGTGCATTTATAAAGCTTCAGCCGATATGTTGATAATTCAACAAAAACCCAAAAGCGACCAGCGTCACAAAAGATTTACATTTCTTTTGAGCTATAAAGTTTACACAAAATCTTAAGTTTTGAAACCACAGGAAATAATGTCAACTTGAATAAAGTGAAATAACCATGGACTTTGTGATGATTCTAGGGGCAAATTAAAAATATAAAAGACAGGATAAGTATTATTAGGAGTTACAAATGAAGTTGGACCATTTAAAAGACAAAAATTACCATAACTATATTCATACAAAGATTTCAATCAATTTGAAAAAAGAACACTATTAATTCTAATTCTTAAAGTAATTAGCCTATAAAAATAAACAAAGTCCGTTCGGTGAGTGACAATAACAACTTTTAGTAACTTAAGTTTAAGGAACAACTTGAGTTTCCCCTTAAACTTGAGGCGAGTGGAGCTACGAAACGCAGCCTGACTTCAGCAGCAGGGAGGAGAGAGAGGGGGGGAAAGAGAGAGAGAGACGTCCGGGCCGAGCCGCTGCTGTGTAATCCTGCAGCCACAAACGCACACATACATACAGACACACCTGCTGATCGCATAAAGCAGCAGAAACACAACCATAAAGACTCACGTCAACACAATGACCCACAGTCGGTGTGATGACGGAGGGGCAGCTAACGTGACTGTTTACCGACCGAGCGGAGCTCTGATCGGCAGCAGCTCTCACATCCTGAGTGCTGCTGCTGCTCTACCGTCCAGTCGGACCCACACAGAGACAACGCACATAGCCTGAAACGGCTCGTTAGAGCGCGTCTGCTTCACTTGAGAGCGCAAAAACCTGCGAGTGTATGTGAAGCATCCGTCTGTGTGTGTGTTGTGTGTATGTGTGTGCGTGCGTGCGTGTGTGTGTGTGTGTGATTAGCATCAAAGTTGGGTCCAGCAGCTAACTGAGTGCTCCTCTTGTCAGGCAGCAAAAATACCAAACGGTCCCAAACTGCAGCTCATGCAGACATGTTGGCTCCGGCCGAGTGTTGGTACACAGATAAAGGAGCCGGTAAAGGCTGCTCACATGCCCCGCGACCACCTGCACACCAGCAGCTAGCGCAGGCCAACACACACCGCCTCAGCCTCGCCTGGTCGACGCGACGAGGGCCGCTGGTTCGCTGCCCGGGCTTATTCGGCCGTTAGCGAGCGGATTAGAGGGTAGTTACCGAGCTCAAACCATCCCGGTGAGGGGCAGCGGGAGCGGAGAGGCCCCGACCGGGGCGCTGTGACGGATCCGGACGGCTAACGGCTAAGACACAGCAGCGTCCGAGTGACGGTTAAATGCCCCGACAACAGCAGCGGCAGCACAACGCACACAAACACCGCCGTACTCACCGTGCGACACCAACACAACGCAACACGCCGCGCATTCACACTACATCCACATGTGTCCGTGAGGGTCGGAGGAAAACATCAGAGCTAACTCATTTTTTAAAGAAATTAACATTAAAATTCAAGATGGCGGCGCAGCACAGGGCAGAGCGAGAGAAAGGCGCAGCACGGCCTTCCGAGAGAAAGTAGTCCTCACTAATACGACACCACTGCCCTCTGTCAGGGCCCGGACCAGGAGCAGCACCTCCCAAATCTTATAAACACTTTCAAATCGAATCGAAAGGGAGACTTTTTAATGCCGATAGGCAAAAGAATGGCGGAATTGACAACGTGGGTTTACAACTCTCATTGTCGGATGTACACAAAAGTAGTGCTGCATAAACAAACCTCTTTACACTTCCTAAAGAATCCATCAGACGGCAGCTGCCCTGGTTCATCGGGGAACCTCCTGAGAACCACCGGGGGACCACAGGAGAACCTCAAAGAACCCATGAGGATAGGGGGGATAGGGAAGAACCAGTGCAGCACCATTTAGCCAGGGAGGAACCTCAGACAAGTCACTGGGGAGCCAGTGGAGAACTTCAGGAAGACTGTAGAACCAGGTGGGGAACTCCTGGAGAAACACAGACAAGAACTAAACCAAGTGATGATGTGGGTTCTCAGCTCTCCCACATCGCTGGAGTCTATGGAAACAAGACAAAACAGCCACACAAAACACTAAAAAGTCACAAAACAACAATAAAACACAAAAACACATAGATCATAAGGACACAAAGCAACTGAGAAGAGACAATTATGGCTCATCTCCTGAGGAGGATGTGGTCCTAACTTGATGTTTTGCAGTTGTTGTTTTCAAAACGTTTTTATTTTTAATCTCCTCGAGTCTCAAGCTGTTATTTTACCTGCTGTGAGGCAAATCAAATGACTTCATGTGTTTAGAGATAAATACTAACTTGGCCATCTTGAACAGAATACTCTCAAGTTGAGTTCCCACAAAGCTGACAGCTCCTCTCAATAAAATGCTCTTATTGTCAGAAGGTGGCAGTGTTGTAACTCTATCAACAGCCTTTTCTTACAGAGAATAAGTCAGAGCCGACGATTTTATGGCAGTTTATCAATGCACAGTAGGCATTTTGAGACATGGGTATGGTTGTAGGATGGGCACATTGGGCTTGCACACAAAGATCAGATACATTTGTTAAAAATCAGTTAAGTATATACATACATATTTGTTCAGAAATCAAAATATCCGGTTTTCTTGAGTTTAGAACCTGTAGTGAAGCAAACATCCTTTAATTATTTTTTTTATTTTGAAGGGGCTATTTTTTTAATCTATTTTTATTTCTAAAAAAAATTCTTCGTTTGAAATTACACTGCTTTCAGTTTGAAAGTTAAAAAGTCCGTATTTGGCGGCGTTGATTTATTTTTTTATTTTTTTATTATTAAATATGGGTTGATTTACGTTGTGCCGACGTCACGGGTCGGGGTTCACTGTGACGTCAAGGGGCTCGTGGCTGTTGGAAGGT
>JAUESF010000001.1:23654599-23668020 GCA_032274765.1 Malacoctenus tetranemus | reverse complement strand
TGTGTGTGTGTGTGTGTGTGTGTGTGTGTGTGTGTGTGTGTGTGTGTGTGTGTGTGTGTGTGTGTGTGTGTGTTAGGCCCAGCTTGGATGGGAACAGATCAGAATGGCTGCCCAAGTGGCACAGCTGTTATTAAAAGGCCTATTTATCACTGTCAGATCCCCTGCTCGCTCCTGGCCCTCCGTTTTCGCCCTCCGGCGTTCTCACCAGGCCACATCTGAACAATGAGCCTGATACTGCAAAAAAAAACATGTGGAGCATGTTTTGGAAAGGGGGGTGGGGTGTGTGTGGGGGGGGGTGGTGGGGGGCGCGTCACGTACCTTTAATTTTCCGCTCAGCTGGCTTATTGATTAAGGCTGCAATTACGGCCTAATCTGCGGTAGGTGTGTTATTAAAAGACATTCTCCATTGTTGGCCAATAACTAAACAGTGTCCGATCCCAAATACCATCGCTCAGCCTGAAGGGACAGCAGGGAGCGAGCAGGAGCAGCCAGCGGCTCTCATCATCATTAGCAGGCTGGGGGGGGATGAGGGTGGTGGTGGTGGTGGTGGTGGAGGGTGGGGTGGGGGTGAAATTAGAGCCGCTGCCTCCAGGGGGAGCCGAGCGAGGAAGGCGACGAGGTCGCGTGTCGGGATTTTTTTTTTTCCAGTCTTTAACTTTGAACGGGGCGTTTGTCTTTCAAGGTGCCGAACAATGATTAGAGACGTCTCGCAGGAGCGTGCACCAATCACTGCTCCCGGTGACGGAGGACACTTTTCACAATAAAGGCCCCCTCTGCACACCCATGTTAATTAAGTGCAAAATTTGAGCTTTAATTTTGCTCGGCGAGGAGGAGCGCGGATCCTCTGCTGGCTGGAAAAAAAACGCACAAAAAAAAACCACACTGTGCAATTACAGCATATTTAATACACCGATTATAAACTCGTTAGCACGTGCGCGCTCGCAGAAAGGCTGCAGACAGACTGAAAGGATCGTCCCACCTTTCACCTAACACGCTGTTTCCCTTAATTCCTATTAATTTCACACAATGGGCCGTCTGCTCACCTGGAATTATTAACAGTGAGGCAGAGAAAAAAAAGCCTGGGCGGTCTCGGCGGAGCCCAAACGACCACGGCAGCAAACAAGAGAAAAGGGAACACGCATGCAAATGACGACGGGACGCTGAGAGAACGCCTGCATAAGACGTTTAAAGTACTGGAGCAGCGTAAACGAGATTTGCGTGAGTCTGGTGGTTTTTGCAGGTGATCAGCAGCTTTGCGCGGACGCGGCGGTCCCCCGAGTGGGAGCCCATTACCCGCCGCCGCGCTGGAATTTGTTTGCCCCCCCCCAAAAAAAAATTCACGCGACAAATGGGTTTCTTTGCAAATCTGTGTGCAAAGCAGCGCCGTGTCACGGTGACTCAATATTCATGTGGAGTGAAGTGGGGAGGAGCAGCGAGAGGGTGGAGGACCAGAAAAACACCTCCCCCTTCACCTCCAATTTGCCAAAACTTCACAGTGAAGCCAAACAGCAACTGAAGAACATAAAAAGGCAGAAGCATTTCTAAATAGACAGCGTTTCTTTCTGGTTTTCCAAAACTGTGAAATTGATTTACTGCCTGTAGACTCAGGTGCTCCAACCAAAGGCTCCAACAGCACAGGTAGGAGGCACCGTTAGGGTCTGTTCCAATTCCTCCCTTAACCCTCAGTCTCAAAGATGACCAAGTGCTGTCCCAATTCTCACCTCCCTCAAACTCAACCCTTAGTTGAGATTGAGGGACGTTGAGATTGAGGGGTAAGGGAGGGAATTGGAATTGGGCCTTAGTCATAAATCACACAAGTTGGTTTGTTTATAAGCCGAAACGTGACCTGGATGTCCTGGATCTTCATTAGCACACGTACAGTCGCTCTCTGAGCAGGTGCTCGAAATTAAACATGACAGGCGCCGCCGTGTGCGAGGTCAGAGACTTCGCTGTTGTACAACATCTGTCTCCTCTGTCTGCCTAATCGCCTCCGATTCCAGAGCGGACCGACGATTAAAAACGCAACCGCGAGTGAGCTCACGACAACAACGAACAACGGACCAAACACGCGAGTATAAACTGCGCCTGTGGCGGCGGCAGCATCACTGAGAGCTGACGGGGGGTAAAAGACATCCGCCAGATGAAACCGCAGTCTGAACGAGCCTGCAGCCCAGAGGGGAGGGGTGTGTGTGGGTGTGTGTGTGTGTGTGTGTGTGTGTGTGTGTGTGTGTGTGCTTTAATGAGGCAAAACTTTAAGTACTGAATAATAAATAATAAAAATTGACAGTTCATTTAGCTTTCACTGTACCTCACACAGAATCCCATTACACGTCATTACTCTCGCTGTCCGTGTGGTGAACAGTAAGTATAGAGGAAGATGCACAGGGAGGAGGGGTGTGTGCGTGTGTGTGTGTGTGTGTGTGTGTGTGTGTGTGTGTGTTGGGGGGGGGGGGGCTCAGTGTGAAGTGTGCAACTGTAATTTTGTGTCACAGCGCTGAATTTTTTTCCCATAAAAACTCCACTGTGCTTTTGTTTACACATAAACAGGAAGTACTACTACAGATTGGATACTGGAACTTTACTAGTACCCCTTCACTTCCTTTACCTTTAACTCCTGGTACCCCCTAATGTACCCCCCACCCCCCAGCTTCTTGGGTCATTTTTTAACCAAACCAGTGACAAGACTGAGTCTTTGAGTTGTCAGTCGACACCTGCTTTGTCTCAACACACAACGAGATTGATCGCGTGGAGACTCTCGACATCTCCTTGTGGTGAGAAGTGGTATTACAACAAAGGACAACATAGAGCTAGGAATCTAGATTGTTTCTTCTTTCTCTTTTCTTACCTTCCTGCAGCAGAATAAACGTAGGAATGATTGACATGACTGAGCTGAAGCTTTGTCCTCTTTCTCCAGCAAAAACAGGCGTTCAATCTTCTTCTATCAGGAGTCTACATTGTCCTATTCAACGTGCCGTATCTGGAGAGGCCATTCTGTGCTCCACTAAATCACATTTTCTTGACCATGGAAGTGATTCTGTTACTCAGAGATTAGCAGCTGAATTAAAAACATATGCAACAATAAAAAAAAAGCCTTTCTCCTCGAGGAGGCTCGCTTCATTGTTCCCGGAGACATTTTGTTACCCGCCAGGAGAAGAAACACTCGAGTGGATGAGCTGTAAGTTTCACGTGCCAAGGCTCCAGGATGCAGACGAGAGTTATTCACGTACAAAGAAGGGAGGTGAGAGGCTCTTTCACTGCGCTGCACAAAGCACATGGACTTCTTAAACAATGTCCTTGTTAGTCTATCCAGCCTGGTCAGTTTCTCTTTGATTTTTCTGCCGCGTGAAATTACAGAAACCCTTCAGACGGCTTTTTACAAGCTTGTGCGACCCTCCAAACTGAGTTCAAAAACACTCCCAGAGATAAAAACGGGAAGCACAAGCAACTTTTCTCCCAACATGGACTGAATATCAGGGACTGTTTTACTACATACAAACAATAGATCACAGCGAAGTCCGACCAAAGCGCTTCAATCAGACTATTTTTCAAAATAAAAGCCCCCACAGCATCCGAATCGAGCTGAAAACAGAGCTTGGAAACAGCGAGACAAAAGCACGAAGATCAGTGGTTCAATCCTTTCATATACTCACATACGACAGCATAGCTTTGAGTTCTTCATCGCTTCTGACAGTGATTCTGTCCCCAACCTCGTCTTCATCTGAAAAACCCAGAAAGAAACAGGAAAATTAGATCTATTAAAAAAGGTTTGACACTGATCTTCAGTTTTGAGACAAAATCCAAGAACGTGTCACATATTTAGAGAGAAAATGCACGATCACTGAGTAGAAATGAAAAGCAGATGATGCACTCAGATAAGTTTTCAGGCTACAAAGTGTCATAGAGACACATTTAAAAGATGGTGTGTCACTGGATCCTTTTGTTGTTGGAAAACACTGTGCTTAAGTTTGCACAGTGAGAGTTTTTATAAGTTCAAGTGTGAATGCAGAGTTTATTGGCGTCTGCGTTGGCATGAGACACACTCACATTCGAAGGCGGTGACGGTGGCTTCGGGCATCACGTCTCTGATGGCGACCTGAGGACGAGCAGACCAAGGTACAACACACACACACACACACACACACACACACACACACACACACACACAAACAATCTTACATAAACTGCTTTCAAAATGGAAAAAAACAAGATTAAAAAGTTTCCCTGTCATCACTTTCAAGTTCATTTTGAATCTTAATCGCTGTCAACCATTAAAAATTCAGATTTTAAACATTACAAAAACTAAATACTTAATAATTTACATTCTCAGTCAGAAAATACACAATACAGCTTCCAAAAATACAACAGAAAATTTTAAAAAATCTGGTTTTAATAAACTGAGTACAACTGGGACTTCCTACAGACACCAGCAATAATTTTAATGCCGTTTAAACTTCTATTACTTCCAAGCAAACAATCGGAATATACAGCTTCCAAGTACGACTGTGACTACTGACACCTCGTGCTCAGAGGCGGTATCACCTAAACTGTTCACACTGCACCTTTAAAAAATAACTCACAAATGAACTCTCAAGATACTTTAAGCACCATACTGCGAAATGTTTAGAATTACTTCTACTTTTCACAAACTGAGATTATGAATCGCGAGATCAGAACAGAAATCCCACAAAGTTTAGCAACACAAGTCCTCGGTGCGACTCATTACTGACACCTAGTGCACAGACGTTGGACCACCCGAGTTGTTGCTGCTGTACCTTTAAAAAACTCTTGTTCAGTGACATGCCAAGTGATTTGGGACGCAGTTTTTTCCTCTTTAAAAGATTTTCAAGGAGTTTTTCCAAACTTTTCTCACATGTAAACTTTTTCTTGTTGTGATTGGACAGCAGATATTAATGAAATGTCTCATTTTAACGTGTATTTTGAGGACAGATGATTGATGCTGATGAGTTGTGTCCTCTTAATTCACTTTGAGTGACTGAACTCTTCATTATTTCTGTGTGTGTGTCACTGAAAAGTTACAGTTACTTCAGATCCGAAGTGGTTTCTTGAAGACCTACCAGCAAATCGTTGAAGTTCAGCAGAGACGGACTGTCCACCGAGGAGTCCATGTCCCCGGACGGGGTCTTGATCCGGATCACGATGGAGTCGGAGTCCATGTCTGGGCGGCTCGGATCGATCCGAGTTTAATCAAACACGGAGAGACACGAAACAAAACTTCAGCCTCTGACACCCAACGGCTAACAGGCTAATTTCCTGCGGAGGCTGGCTAAGCGACACATGCTAGCATCCTGCGGCGGGATGCGGAGGGTGGAGGCGCCGTCAGCGCGGGCACGTCGGCCCCGTCATACCCGGAGCAGCGGCGCCGCGGCTCGGCCTGTCAGCGCGGACTGGGCCGGTGTCGGGAGGGGAAAGTTCTCACTCTGACAGCAGCGACATGTTGGAGCTCGCAAGCTAGGTGAAGAGGAAACCGCGACTGCTCCGAATCAACATCCGGTCCGTGCACTTCAAAATAAGAGCGCCACGCGCTCCGTTCACTCAAAACGGCGCTTTTGCTGTGAAGTGAAGGCGCAGAAATCACTGCAGATGAACTCATTTAATGTATAAATGTAAATAAACGGCAAAACCTTACTTTTAACGGAGTAACTGATTAAGACAGTGAGCTCCAGCTTTAATATTAAAAGTGTTAAACAGAATAAAAGTTTCCCTTGTTGCATCCAGTGTGGGAAAATAAAATGGATCAGAGACACCTCAGCTTCTCAGTCAGTACTCCTCTGTCACTTGAGATTAACACAGCGTTAATAATATTTAAAGCTTTACACTCGACGCCACTCGTTTGAGTGTAGAATTGAGCGTAAAACAAAGTGGTGCTTCAATTTTGTCGTGATTACGACCTTCTGAGGAGCTCGTCAGGATCTCTGATTGCATTTCCTGGAAGATGTCGTAGATCAGCGGGCAGAGTGAAGGAGTCTGCTGCTCTGCTCCTCCACAGCACGCCGCTCACTGACCTCAGATCTGCCTGAAGAGGAGAACCTGTTGAAGCTCACATATGAGGAGACCACCTCTGGTGAAATGTCACATTCACATTCAAAAATCAGGACACACAAGGGTTGTCAAACATTACAGTGAAGCCAAACACGAGTGGACACGTCCTCTCACCTTCATGTAAAAGAAGGACCCTTCAAAATAAAAGCACAGGGTGGTTTCTGTTCTAAATTGTAGAAAGTGTATAGGTTTTGTTTTTCCTTAAAATGAAAGCACAATGCTGACCTCTAAACGCCCCTGTGGCGCACCTCTATACACACACACACACACACACACACACACACACACACACACACACACACACACACACACACACACACAGGTTACAAGTTCACTGCATCGACCCTCCCTGAACTCCTGCCATCAGTTGCACCTGTGCCAGCAGGCGGGTTAAAGACTCTTCGATTTGTATGTAATGTGTGAAATTATGACTCCGTCTAATTGTTACAGGAGAGCAAAGAAGAAAACAACACGTCCTGATTAATGCCTCCAGCAGCAGCCGCCTCTGATGAGAAGCACAGGATCTATATGGCACTTTGTCAAACACGCTCTCCCAGGACGTGACGGGAGGTCCTTCCCACCTCAGGGTGGGGGTGTGGTAGGGGTGAGGTGGGAGGGGGGACGCCGGGATGAAGCCCACTCAGCAATCCGCAGTATCAGAAATCAAAGTCCTGACTTAGCTGTGAGGAGGGAGAGGAGGAGGAGGAGGAGGAGGAAGGCCCGCATTCACTGTCTGGTAATTAAAAGCCATTTTATCAGCACCCCTCTGCCCCCCCACCCCCCACCCACCCCAGCATGCCTCTTTTCGTGTTATTGACAAGATGCTTAGCACTAAGTGAGCTCAGTTTCACTCTAAATATATGAGGCACACTTATTTAACTTTCTCTGCAAACGGGGGGACGCGAGTGGAGCAGACAGCAGCTCAGAGACTCTCCTCGGGACGTTTGCGTCAGTTGATTGTGTGTGACAAATGCAGCCCGTGTCCTCGGCCGGTGGTGATTATTATTTCATTAGTCCACGTCAGATGTATCGGTCGGCTTGTTGTGTTTATTGATTAACGAGCCGCAGTCAGCACTGTCTCCCTTCACTGTAATGCTGATATAGAAGATCTGGAAATGCTATTTGTCTGCTCGTTAAACATCGATCCTCCTCGCGCTCATCGACCGTGGGATGGAAGCTCTCTGCGCCCTTTAACATTCGGGGTAATTATTCAAAGCACAAAATGCCTGAGGTTGGCGTTTGAGGCCTTATTTACCCTAAAAGAGGCTTTTTTAAGAGAATGCGAGAGTGAGAGCGCCCCCTAACAGAGCTTTGACCACACTGTACCTTCCAAAAGTTACATTACTTTGAAGGCAAGAAGTTACTTTTGGTTTCATGTTAGATTTCTTTTCTTGGGATCCGTCCGTCCTCATCATGTTTCGGCATTTTGAACGACATTTATCTGCAAAGGTAATTTACATTCAGGAAAGAAAACCAAACTATTTCTTGAGTCCACGGATCTTTGAGAAGATGATGATGCAACATGACTTTTCAACAAGTCTCCTGAAAGCCTGAGTTTGCACATGAAATCAAGCACAGTTTAAATAAACCACGATATAATCTGCCGGACAATTAATGGTCTGATCTTGTGTCACATTAGATGTGGTTTGGCAATCACTGAAGTTGACAGACGTGCAAATTCCCCATCTATCTATCTATCTATCTATCTATCTATCTATCTATCTATCTATCTATCTATCTGATTAACTTATCCTAGAAATAAGTGCTTTGATATGAATGCTTCTATGCTCCAAATTTCTTCTTCTTGTGATTTCTTTTGATAGAATGAGAAGAAACCCACACTGAGAAAAGGCCGCCCCCTGACCCTCCTTAAGGCTCTATGTCGCCCCCTAAAGGATTCCACAGAAAACACCCCACCACACGTGCCCCCCCCCCCGTCCCTCCCTGTCCGTCAGTCCAGGGCCACGTCCCGTCTCAGCCCCCCCCCCAGTTGCAGCCCGCAGCTGAAATAGAGCCACGTCTCCTCCGCGGCCTTGGAGCTTGTTGTTTATTGACGCTGCCAGCAGTCGCCGCTCAGATCGATACCGCCGCCCACAGATGGGCCTTCAGCCCCGCGCGCTCCAGATTGAGGTCAGGACGCGCGGCGGGTTATGGCACCCCACCAGATGCGAGCGCACGGCGGCGCGCGGCTCGCCGTTTGTTACGGCTTCCTTCAAAGTTCATCCGCGGAGCTGACCTGTGATGAAGCGCGCCGCGCGCCGGCGAGTCAGCGCGGAGGGAGGAGTTACGAGGAGGCGCCGCGAGTGCGCGGGGACAGAAATGGATTGCGTGAGTACCTCTCAGCCGCCGCCGCCGCTCCTCCTCCTCCTCCTCCTCCCCGGTTCAGGTTCACCTCTGAGCCCGCCTTTATGGCCGCGTGTTGTTTCTGTTGTTTCCAATAAAGAGGAAATATCGGCGCCTTCCTGACCTGCTCATTGGGGCCATCCACGGATTTATGGGCTGTGTCTCCTCCATTGAGGCTGCCACCGAGCGGAGGCCGCCATAAATAAGGCGCCGCCGGTTCACCTGTGCTCCGCTGGCTCCCGCTCCACTCTGCGGTCAAGTGGCTTCAATAAATACAAAATGTGGCCGCTTGTGTTTGTGTTCTCGTCCATAAATGTACTTAAAACCAAAAAATGGACGACGGGGTTGTTGGTTTTTTTGAGGCTTGAATGTTTATAGTGTGGAAGTCTGAGCCCCGGAATCTGAATGGTAAAAAAAATACTGTGAACGTTTCAGCACCATTTACTCTCAAAGTACTCTGAATCTTCTACTCTTAATTCATCTTTAATCGCACCGTGTGGCTTATAAATGGCTGTGACTAAATAAATTCACATTTTTATTCATTTATTGATTTAGTTTTACGCAAACAAAGTGCTCCAAAACATTTTGTATTGTCTTTCAAACATTAAAATCAACCTTAAAACCTGTAAATTTACCATTTCTTTGAATGCTCAGAGCTGACACAAAGTTAAAGAGTATTTAATGAGACAACATACATTTAGCATCTTAATTAAGAGACGCTGTTTACAGTTTGAGACGAATTTTAATCTGTGTTTTTGTAGCAACCAACTTAATTCAACAATTTCTGCTTTGTACCCATTTTTAACTGCTGTAATGACGTCAAAAATGGTGAATTTCTTCCTCTTAAAAGAATTGTGTCATTTTTTACTTTATACTTGAGTATTTTTTGTGTGTATTTCGGTGCAAAAACCTTTAACAGTGTTTTCCAGGTGCTGGTAAAGTTGTAACTTATAGCCGGAGGAGAAAGTAAAGCAAATAAACTGTAAGTAAAAACATTTAGAAGAGAATAGCAACAACAAGCTCAGAGTAACTGTATACAGGCGAGCGTGCATGAATGGGTTCAGGACGCGTGTCCTCGCTGCGACCACACGCCGCCGCCGCGGCGCTCAGTGTCGGGTGGCCTGTTTGTCGGCTGAAATATTCATCGTGCACATCAACGGAAAGTCTGGAGGCTTTTTCAGCTGAGGCTCAATAATTGATGGAGGATGAAGTGAATGAGTCAGTGAGTGTGGGGGGGGGGGCCGGGGGAGGGGGAGGGGGGTCCTGCTGCCTCTGTAAGTGATGCCTCTGACCTTTGTTGTGTGAAAGAACTCATCACGGTCAGACCTCAGTGTCACCTTAAGCTCGGTACAGTGACGCAACGAGCCGAACAGCAAAAGTAGAGAAACTTCACGGTGACGGATCGAAGTACAGGTGGTTCTCTCAAGAGTTCCTTTCAAAATAAAATCAGGAAAAATTACCTCAGAGAATGAACGAGTCTGTTGTCACACAACAAAACAAACAACAGATCGACAGTGTATCACAGGAAGAACACAAAACCCCTTGTCACACAGACAACTCTGTGTCAGAGCAGCAACTTCCTTCTGTGTGACGGACATCAGAGCCTGATGTGGGCACGACTTCGCACTGCCTCTCGTACCTCTCAGGAGGTCGTCTCAGAGGTGTGACGAGGCGAGTGAACAACAGTGAAGTTAGATGCATTACAATCACGACAGTGATCGCAACACCTTAAAGTTCGAGAGACGACGGGCTGCTAAATTCTTCACCACAGCTGAGACAAAAAGGTTTGAGAATGATGTGAACTGGGGAGATGGAGAGGTGCGGGAGCTGCTCGCCCTGAGAGCAGACTAGGAAATCAACCAAAAACATCTCTGAGACGGTTAAAAGTCTGTTTTATCCTTCAGGCCGAAGCCTCTCAGAGACTTCACTCCTCACTCTCACTTGTATCATGTCAGCTGGACGATGTGAAACGTTTTCATGGAGTAGAACACGGCGCTGCACCACCATCACGCCAACCCTCTGTGTGAGTGAGGCCGATTAAACACAGTCAGAGGGAAAGTCCAGGGGGATTTCCCGAAGGCTGCATTCAGGTTTTGGTCCGAGTGCTTCACTGGACCGCCATAAACCAGCTGTCAGGTCGCTACACGCAGGACGGCCCCCAAAGACTGGACTCAAACTGGTGGTCTTCTCTCTCATTGGCCAGAGAGCGGCGTCACTCGATGAGGTCACCAGAGCGACCCCGTCATGAGAACAACAAACACACCACTGTTGCATCCACTTCACTAATGATGTCTGAGATCAGTGACATCGCTATGGCGACGCCCCCCGCAGCGAGGTGGGTGGTCTTTATTGTGACTGAGTGGCACCAAGCTCGTGCAGTAGGAACGTGGTTTAATTGACTTTGACTGATAAAATGCTGCCTGTACGGAGGCTCCGCCCCTCTAAAGAGACAAACGAGACTGATTAAAGATGGCGACGGGCGGAGGAACAAACCTTCACCCTGGCTGGGGCTCTTCAACAGGCGTCGTAATGACGCCGGCCGCTTTAATATGCAGGCGCTTAAACAAGGGGGAGCTGGCGCAAAACTGCACGGCAAGGCCACCAACAATGGCCCACACACACACACACACACACACACACACACACACACACACACACAGAGTGTGAGCGGAGAGACTCTGCATCAATTTGCATTCAAACTTGTAGTAAAATAGAGAACAGCGGAGGAGCCATCTATTGGGGCACGTTTGAAGGTTGGCTCCGGGTCGCATATGTTTGCCCTTGTATCGTTCTGTCACATTGTGGTGTAACGGAGCCTCAGCTGCACCGCAGCAGTTTTTAATGAAAAAGTGGGGGCCGCCACATCCAGGTAAGACCCCTGGAGGTTGTATTTCCAGGGCTTTGTTATGTCCCACAATGAGGCAGCGTGGACACACACACACACACATGCACGCGTGCGCACGCACACACACACACAGGGATTCAACCCAACAATGCTCGCTGCAGCGGTGCCCTGACAAACACTCATGTATTTCCCTATAAAAGCAGGTTTTGGATGTATCCTTGATCATGTGAAAGAGCCTCCATCAGACAATAAATACTAAATGCCTCCAAACTTCCATCAAGTATGTGAGGAAACATCTGAGGTTATTAAATTTTCACCAAATGCGTCTTTGAAAAAAAAATTGAAAGAAATCTTAGTATTTTTGGTGAAAACAGGCCGGCAAATTTTTTTTTGTGGAGTTCTTTGTGGGCGGCGCGCAGATCAAGGCCGACGGCGGCGCCGGCGCTGGCGGCAGCGCTCCTCGGTCCCGCCGCCGCCTCACCTGAACCGCCTCCCGGCTGAATGCTGCTCGTCATATCAGCCCGGTCCTGTTAAACACTGGACGGCCTCAATGGGGCGAATTAGCCTCGCGTCCCTCCAGACTTCATCACTCTTAGCAGAAATTAGTTCAGCATATTAAACGGAGTGAAGTGAGCCTGAATTAAAAACCCCACAGATGGAAAAAAAAACAATCTTTTTATGAGTTTTGACGGCCGCTTTGGAGGAGGGCGCCCCCCCCCTCCATCACAGACACCATCATTCATATTGAGGGCCGTAAATGAAGAGGCAAGATCATCTCTGAAGCTACTTCAAGAAAAAAAAACCACCTCAAATTCATCTGACGCAAAGTTTATCACATGCAATCAAACTGGAAACACGTTTCATTTTCCTTCACGCCAGGTTAAGAATGGGCTTGCTGTATTTTCACAATAAAAGCATCATGAACCAAGCGGAGGGTTGGCGTGACGGGTGGGTTTCTGGCTCCAGTAACAGAAGAGGTGACGTGACTGGGAGTGAAGTAGGCAGGTGGCTTTGGCACGACGGCCCAGTGATGATTCAGTTTCTTCACCTGCTCGAAGGGAGAGCAGCTCCCACACCTCGATTTCTAACCGGCCAATCTTTAATGCTTTTCTGAGCTGTTGTGAAGAAATAAAGAAACTGTCTGTTGAACTTTGAGATCTCCCATCGCCTTTCGTGTTTGTACGTCAGTTTATCACCACTGTCCTCTTTAACCGAATCACAAGGGACACCGCCTCACCACTGCTGAGACGACTTCCTGAGAGGGAGGAGGAAGTCGTCACTCCCTCCAATCCCACACCAGTGTTACTCACACAGACATCGAGAAAACTGGGGGGCTACAGCACCAAGACAAAGCAATCTGTGTGAAAGAGGACACACTTCCTCCTGACAGGTGCTATTTTAAGGCTTTTGTTTTGTAACGTAAAACCATCAAATTCACAATTGTAAAAAACGAGTGAAACAGATCTGTCAGCTCACACACGTCTAAAGTGAAATCCACAGAAATGAACTCTAAACTCACATTTTTTTCACAGTGTGTCGAAAAAACCTCTTTTCAGTCACTTATTTTACAATATCTTACAGTATTTTTACAAACAAAGATACAAGTTGTATTTATTTTATTTTACAGGCATTATGACAGGCTGTCACTTTGAAAGTGAAAGTTATGGCACATCTGCCACAAGTTTAAATTTTACTGTTAAATGTTTCCAGTTAATTTTGATTATATATGACCTGAGACTGAAGACTGAGCCCAAACTTATCACAGGTTGTTTTTTGTCTGTTGAGAGGTTTTGCTGAACAGCTACAAGTATAATTACATGACCGTGTCCAGAGTCACTTCAGCTGAACGGAACTGAAACAGGCCGCGTCAGTCATTGTGTGTAACACTACCCCCTAGTGGTGACAGAAGAAACTATGCAAATTAAGAGTTTCATGACAATCAAGAGAAAGAAAAATCTGACACAAAATTTCAAAAGCAGCGAAAAACTTGAGATTAGTTGTTTGGTTTGGTTGTTAAACTTCTGTTTTTCTCTATTTTATAATGAAAACATGTATCGAGATAAACGTTTGTGACACTCCAAACTGTGTGCAATTGATTTGAACACACACACACACACACACACACACACACACACACACACACACACACACACACACACACACACACACACAC
>JAUESF010000001.1:23622195-23635188 GCA_032274765.1 Malacoctenus tetranemus | reverse complement strand
TGTGGGATGTGCAGGAGACAACAGGCCACTCTGGGACAGACTGTCCTGGAAACGTCTCCAGACTCGATGTCAGATTGAAGCGTCGAACTAAAACAACGTGATGGTTTGTTCTGACGATGGGACAGTTGGACCGCAGGACTTCCTGTCTCCATGTTGCTCTTGTCTTCTGTCTTCGTCCTCTGTTGAAGCGTCTCCATCACGCAGCTGTTCTGCGGCCGACGGCAGCAGGAGGTTCGTTTCTCTCTCCAGAGGCAGCTACAAGGACGGCGTCTTTCTGTCTCCGCAGTGAGCGCCGCCTCGCCGCCGCCAACAATGGCCGCTCAGATGCTGCGTGTGGAAGAGGTCAGGCAGCAGGTAAAAAGTTCCCGCCTTCCAAAGGCGCCGACCTCCATCGCCGGACCGGCCAATCGGAGGCGGTGGTGGCGGCGGCAGGAGGAGAGAAACTCGGCACAATGGCGCGGCGCGCAGGTACGGCGGCGCCGAGGGAGCGCGGCGTCCTTCTGCTTTCAGGAAGTGGAGAATGGGAACAATGCGGCACGGCGCCGTCTCCCCGCTGCCCGTTCAGGGGCGCCGGTGTCCTCAGCTCCACGAGTCTCCTCTCCGATCACCAAACCCGGCGCCACCGCGACGCAAACGGTGGAAGATTGTTCAGTTTTTACACTCCGAGTGGGAAAGAAAGTCCTGAACACTGGAGCAGGAGGAGGACACACACAGACCTCAGATGTCCAGCTGTCCAAACTTCAGTGGTTTCTTCTTCATTTCTTTTAAAACACAAACCTCCAAAGTAACTGAGCAGCGACTGAGGCCTGAAGAGGAAACGTCATGAAGGAACTGAAAGCAATAAACAAAACAACAGTTTTGACAAACCTCCGTCTTCTGATCGTCATGTTTTTCCTCCATCTCTTCGTCAGCTGCTGTGTTTCTTGTCCTGTCTCCGTCAGTCTGTCTGTCCGTCCGTCTGTCCACAGGTAAAATCTAAATGACCTCAGAAGATTTCAGTGAGTTTTACAGGACGTGTGAGGAGTCGTCAAAGAAACACACGGTTCAGTTTTAATGTTTGGTGTCACTTTAAGAGATTGTGGTCCGCAGCAGGTCCAAACAGAAAGGGGCGTTTGGTCGGAGGTGTGCGCTCTCCGAGTGCTTGTTGAGTCTGAAAGGACAAAGGTGAGCGGCGACAAACACTCGTTTATCTGTCAGGTTTTTCTTTTTCCAACTTTACATTTCTTTTCATTTAAAGGACACTTTTCACCTTCTTCTTTGTCGCTCGATCTTCATCTTTTTTTCTGCTTCACTGATCAAATGTAAGTTTATTTTCTGCGCTGTGGACAGAGACGCCTCTGCTGTAGTTACTACTGACACTATGAGTGATATTCTGAGTTATTTTGAGGAGAATCTCGTTACATTTCCAGGCTGCGTTACGCAAACTTTCTCGCATTGTGTTGACTTTTCCCTGCGCCTTGCCTGCAGGCCGCCGCTTTGTGTCGCATGTAAATCGCCGCCGCCGATGATGTATGGCGCGCCGGCGCTGACCTATCCTGATGATGAAGGCGGCGGCTTATTGACGCGCTTTTGTGCGGAGATGCGTCTTCATTGGGACCCGCGCGCCGCGCCGCCGCTGACCTTTCCCTCCTACCCCCCCTGCCTCCCGCGCGCCGCCGCCTGATTAGCGCGTCGGCGCGGGACAATGAGCGCCACGCCGCCCCACCCACCTCACTCCCCCCCTCCCCCCGGTCCGCAGCCGTCACCCGGATCCCTCCATCAATGTCCGGTAATTAAAATGTCACCGTGTAATTTTCGAGCCGTCGCTCCGCTGCGGGCGGAATCTCCCCGCCAATAAAAAGCGCAATCGAGACCAAACATAAAGGAGAGGAGCGTTTAAGTGAGCGGAGCCGCGCGGATCGATAGGCCGCCGCAGCCCGACACGAGGATTGATCGCTCTCTAAAGTGGGAGTTATGGGGGGGGGGGGGGGGGGGGGGGGGGGGTGGGGGGCCGGGGGTTTATGGGCCGCTGATACGACTGTTAATTAGTCCCCGTCTCTGCTGGATCCGTCCAGGTGCGTTCGGTTTCTCTGGATTTTACATCATGAGACAAATCAAACGCTCCCCACGAGCTGCAGCGTGTTGGGTGTTTGACGCTGTTTGTTTGTTTGTTTGTTTGTTTGTTTGTTTGTTTGAGTCAAAGCTTCCAAAGACGCTCGATCGTGTCTGCTGCATGGGCGGGAATTAAAGGGGACAGCGCGGGACCCCCCCCCCAACACCATCACCTCTCTCTGCCGTAAAAGAAAAAACATCAGTTCCTGTCCTCCCAAATTTTCTTGGCGAAACACTTCATATTTTATGATTATGATTTATTCCTCCAGACAGTTTTCGTTTGACAGACTTCAAAATAAAATATTTTGATGGGCTACAAATTGAGAAAAAAGAGAACTGAAGTGAAACGTGTTGAAGTGCAGCGGCGGATCCGCTGAGTTTTGAGGGCAGAGGCGTCCAAAGGTGGTGAAAAATAAACGCTTCCACTCTGTGATGCAGCGCGGGTGCATTTTCCCCATCCCGCATGTGTGGACCAATCAGCTGACAGGGAGGGATTGAGCCCCCCTGTGCCACCGTGGAAGTCCCGCCCCTGATCCTGATGAATCAATAAAAAAAAACTTACAGATCACTGGAAGAACTTCACATTAAACCTGTTTACTGGAAACTTTTTGAAGATTTGAGCAGCAAAACAGAACAAACAAACAAACAAAGAATATCTGCAAAAATTTGGAAAAAATAAAAGTCAAACAGAAAAAAATGTGTAAATGCAGGGATATAAAAGGGGGCAAAGTGAGGATTAAAACCTGGCAACTGATCGGTTGCAGTTTGATTCTTTCTGGCAAAATAAAAGCTTCAAACTAATAAATTGTGCAGGTGAACAAATAGAATGTGTTCAAGTGAGTGTGAATCAGACGGACTGGAAAATGTGCTTTATGATTTAAAAATGTTGTTGCATTTCTCACTAATTAAAACAATCAAATGATAAAAATTATTAATTCAAATGATTAACATGAATATTTCAGCAGAACACGCGAGAGTCACTGAGACAATAACACAGACCTCACAGAGTGGAGGTCCGGCCCTGCTGCTGGAACTTAGAGGAAGGTGTGTGTGTGTGCGTGTGTGTGTGTGTGTGTGTGTGTGTGTGTGTGTGTGTGTGTGTGTGTATTATTGATGCCTGAACCCGATCCCCCGCGCGCCCTCTCCTCTTTCAGCTCCGCGAGGCTTCCCCCGCAGCTCCCGCCAATAATTACAATTTTATACTGTAATTATTCCTCTGCCTTTAATTATTCACGCGGCCGACGTGAATGGCGCCATTGTCGCGGCGTATTGCGGGGGAAACGTGAGCCGACGTGGCGGGAGGAGGTTTTAATTAGACGTTTGAGCGGTAATTTTAGGCGCAGACAAATTAGCCCGAGTCATTCAGAGTCTGAACAAACGTGCGGGCTGAAATATTGATGCGGCGGCGTCCAGTCGGTACCTGTCCCACCAGGTGACCCCAACCCACCCCCCGCCTCCTGAACGATTCACCCGGACGGCGCAAAACATCACGTGACGTCACGGTCGGCCCGGTTTCTGGAGTCAAAACATCGGTAAACTTCGGGAGCCGTGAGACGTTCAGTGACAGTGGTTCTTCTCAGTACCAGCTGGAATCTGACTTCTCTCTGTGTGGAGGTTGAAACTTTACAGGACTCAGCACAGCTTCAGTCTGTTCATCGTCTCACTGTTCAACAGTCTCTTTCTCCTCCTGAGGTTGTCGCTGGTTTGGACGCAGGGCCGGACCAAAGCTTTCTGGGGCCCGTCTCATTAGTTCAGTTTAATTCACGAAACTCTCAGATATTTATGTCACATCTCAATCTCAGAGAACCATCAGAGGAACCTTTCATTTGGTCATTTTTGCCCCCCCCCCAGCAAATTGTCATATTTATGCCCCATTTTCCCTTCTTGTACTACACTTTTTTTTTTCTATTTCCCACATACACACTGAACCGCGTGTGTGTGTGTGTGTGTGTGTGTGTGTGTGTGTGTGTGTCCCACCCTCTCTATAAACCTCTGCTGCCCTCCTTTTTTTGTTGGACGCACCCCTGCCGACCTCCAACCAACCTCTGTGTTCTCAGAGGAAACACACGGGGGCGCTGCGGTCACCCGCATCAACAGCAACATTTGCAGCAACGTGACCGTTAGCAGCATCATTAGCATGATGGGTGAAGCAGCATCATTAGCATTAATGGTGTAGCAGCAGCGTTAGCTTTAGCAGCATGGATTCAGTCCACTGATGTCCTTCTCTTCTCTCTGAGGTGAGTTTTCTTTTCATTTTATTGATTTTCTTCATATAATCACAAGTTTTGTTGGTTTTGATTTGAATCCAATATTATTAATAGTCACAACATTAATGCGCACGTGTAAAAATGACTGGAGTCACTGTGAAAGTGGCCTAACTGGGCTGTTAAAGGGGCTTTGTTGCCAGTTTGGCGGGTCTTTAAGTTCCCTCTGTGAGCTGTTCCCTGAACGCCTCTCTGGTAAACTTCAGGTTTGTGACTGTTCATCACTTCAGCTCATCAGTTTTTCCACCACCCTCTCCTCCTCCTCCTCCTCCTCCTCCTCCTCCTCCTCCTCCTCCTCCTCCCGCATCACATTGATCTGAAACCAAACAGATGGCGCTGTGTAACTTGATAAATGAGATCGGCCCTTTTTGCTTCTGTCACTCTCGTTGCCGCGGTGGAAATAATACAACATGAGCAAGATTACATCGGGCTCTGATCCCTCGTGTCCGCCCCCCCCCCTGCTCTCGATCAGTTACACGCGATCCGGCGACCCCTAATGCGGGCCCCTGGGGGGTCCTTGGCCGGACACAGGGGGGTCCTAGTTGTGATGTTCCCAATCAGTTCTGTCTCCACTCTGGTCCAACTTTCTGCTGCTTCACCTTTTGTTGTCCCTCCTCTTCATCATCAGCAGCGAGCCACAGTGGCGGGCAGCGGCGGCCTCACGGCGCGTAACTGTGGGTTTGTGCTGGTGTTTGCGCGTCTAAACTGCGTTTGTGAATGATGTGAAGCCCCGTAAGTCAGAGAGACGGAGGGGGGGAGAGGGGGGAGGGAGGGAGAGCTGTGACACCCCAGCCTGACGGGAGGAGGAGGAGGGAGGTAAGGAAGGGGAGGGAGGGAGGGAGGGAGGAGGGAGAGGTGCCACCATGTGCTTCCTGTCTGCTCGCTATTCACCTCCCCGGGCTCCGACGGGATGGAGGTCCTGTGCGCTGCTCCTGCTCCTCCTCCTCCTCCTCCTCCTCCTCCTCCTGCTGCTGCTGCTGCTCCTGCTGCTGCTGAATCAAAGTGAGATAAAGACTCGCTCCGTCCGCGCGCTCTCTGCCTCCGTGTCCGGGGAGTCCAGCCTCTCTCTCTCTCCTTTTTATTTTCAGTCTCTTTCTCATTTCTCCTTATTCCTCCGTCCTGAACACTGAGAGGAGTGAAGCGTCACCACAGCAGCGGAAGGTAAGCGGCGCCTCTCACCAGCCCTCGTTTGGTGCTTTGATGTTTTCCCCCCAAAAAACGGAAACTGTCGCTTCTTTTCACTCTTTAATGTCTTTACTGAGCGAGTCTTCATTCAGTGTTTGAGCAGAAAATGTCCCCGCATTTTGCCGACGCGCTCAGTTTTCCCCCGGTTATTAAACGCACCATCAGAGACGCCGCGGGCTGTTTCTCTGTTTATTTGCGCCTGTTTTCAGCGGCCTCCGCAAAAAGTAAGTATGCGCAGGTGAACGTGAGATAGGCCCGCATCAGCCTCCTCCTGAGTGACTGGCCGCGGCTAATCTGCGCACAAGCTTTAATTATATATCGGGGCTAGTCTTTTATTAACAATGGGACGACGCACGCTCGGCTCCGTGTAATTACCAGGAAAGCGGCTTAAAGTGCTTCTTTTCCTCCGCGCTAAGCGCATTGGCGCAGCTCAGGCGGCATCTTCCTTCTGCCCTGATCCGCCCGTAAGGATCTTATGTGACTCTTAAGCAGTTCCCCACTAAAGTGCTGAGCCGATTTGGGAGATAAGAGCGCGTCCACCTCCGCGCAGGAAGCCCGCACTAACCTGCGAGCGGAGGCCGGGACACGGAGACCCGGAGAACGGGAGGACCGGAGGACCGGAGACCGGAGCGTCCCGATGAGTCCGTTTGTGGTTCATGTGCGGCCTCAACACGGCACGAGTTAATCACTACCTACAGTCATTTTAACGTTAAACCTCACTAATTATTATTATTATTATTATTATTATTATTATTATTATTATTATTATTATTATTATTATTATTGTCGTTAATTTCATCAATATCCTAATCTGATTATTCGTAGCAATTGTAAAAAATAAAATAAATTACCGTCTGTTGCTGTAATTATCAAGAGACTATTTTATGGCAAATTAATTCAACAATATTGTGACGACATCTGTTAGGAAAAAGACATAATAATAATATTAATATTAATAATAATAATAATAATAATAATAATAATAATAATAATAATAATAATAATAATAATACCATGTGTTAAATGACTACATCGTTATTCTAAATTACTCTTCATTAAACTATATTACAGTCATTATTTCTCTGGTATCACCGTGATGTTTTGATCCCCCGCTCTCCGCTCCCCGGTACCTCCCGGTTGGTGCTCCCCACTCGGGCCTCCCGGTTAACACCGCCTCTCTCCCCCCGCCGACAGGCTTCCAGGGATGGAGTCGATGCCCGGACAGCTTCGAGACGCGGGACGAGACGCCAGCTCCTCCCCGAGTTCCAAGCAGGACGCGCCGAGCTTCTCGGGCCACGGCCCCCTCAAGCCCAACCAAGTGAGCGAGACCTCCCTGTACGGGGTGCCCATCGTGTCCCTGGTCATCGACGGCAAGGAGCGCCTGTGCCTGGCGCAGATCTCTAACACGCTGCTCAAGAACTACAGCTACAACGAGATCCACAACCGCCGCGTGGCGCTGGGCATCACCTGCGTGCAGTGCACGCCGGTGCAGCTGGAGCTGCTGCGGCGCGCCGGGGCCATGCCCATCTCCTCCCGGCGCTGCGGCATGATCACCAAGCGGGAGGCCGAGCGGCTGTGCAAGTCGTTCCTGGGGGCGCACAGCCCCCCCAAGCTGCCCGAGAACTTCGCCTTTGACGTGTCCCACGACTGCGCGTGGGGCAGCCGCGGCAGCTTCATCCCGGCGCGCTACAACAGCTCCCGGGCCAAGTGCATCAAGTGCAGCCTGTGCAACATGTACTTCTCCCCCAACAAGTTCATCTTCCACTCGCACCGCACGCCCGAGTCCAAGTACCTGCAGCCGGACGCCGCCAACTTCAACTCGTGGCGGCGCCACCTGAAGCTGACGGACAAGAAGCCGTCGGACGACATCAGCCACGCGTGGGAGGACGTGAAGGCCATGTTCAACGGCGGCAGCAGGAAGAGGACGCTGCCCATGAGCGGCTCCGGCATGTCGTCGTCCTCCTCCGCCATGAAGCCGCAGGCCTCGTCCAGCCTGGCCCCCACCAGCTCCCCGGAGGTCCCGCACAAAACGCTGCGGTGCGACGACGAGCAGGGCAGCAACAACCTGAGCCTGGCGGGCGGCCCGCGGAGCTACCCGGTCATCCCGGTGCCCAGCAAGGGCTTCGGCATGCTGCAGAAGATCCCGCCGCCGCTCTTCCCGCACCACTCCTACGGCTTCCCCAGCTACGGCCTGTGCCAGAAGAAGAGCGACGGGGTGCCCGACGCCGGCAAGAGCAACGTCCCGGGGGTTTTCTGGCCGGGGGCGAAGGACACCCTGTACCCGGCCTTCCCCATGTTCTGGCCCGCGCCCGGGGCTCTGCCCATGCCCCCCTACCCGGGCTCCCCGCCCAAACCGCTCCCAGAGCTGCCGGGCCTCCGGCAGGGCGAGCTGGACGTATCGGACCAAAGCGACCGGGGCGCGAACACCCCCAAAGACACGCAGCTCCACCCGCAGCACCTCCCGCAGGACGGCGGGGAGCGCTGCCCCAGCTCCCAGTCCTCCTCCGCCAGGAACGACGAGGACAAGTCCGGGGACGAGACGCCCCCCCAGAGGCGGATCAGCTACATCTCGGCCTTCAGGCCCGTCGTCAAGGACGCGGAGACCATCGCCAAACTCTACGGCAACCGGGACGGCTACGGCAGCGCGCGGCACGGCTACCTGTCCCCGGATTTTATCAGCGAGAGCTCCAGCTACCGGTCGGTGTCCCCGGACCGGGACAGCGTGGTGGACGACGAGGACGAGCTGGACGTGGACGTGGAGTCCAACCGGGGACAGGACGAGGAGGAGCCCATCCACATCTCCCCGGGAGCGGAGCCGCGCGGCTCCCCGGCGCCGGACAGGGTCTCCCCAGGGGCGGAGGAGAGTCAAGAGCGGCCTGAGGCGCCCAGCCCGGGGGCCCCCGCCTCCGTGTCCGCCCCTGCCGCGTCACCGGAGGACTCCGGTCACACCGGGTCATCGGACGAGGACAGACCGATGCGGAACGGCTCTCCTCTGCATGAAGTAAGGCCTGAGGCAAGGAAACTTTAATGGTCCCCCTGGAGGGGGGGCGGAGGGGGGGGGTCTTCAAAATAAACAGAGGGGAGAAACAAACAAACATGTTAAACGTGAGTGTAGATTTTTAGGCCACATTGACTATATGGTGTCAATTTGGTGGACTGTAAAGTGTGTGTGTGTGGGGGGGGGTGTAGGGAGGGTGACGGGGGCGTTGATGTTGGAGAAGGAGACGGTTTAAAGTTTCTAAAGGCGTTAGAAAATAAAACGTGAAGGGGGGCGGGACTACAAACGAGTGTGCGTGTGTGTGTGTGTGTGTGTGGGGGGGGGGGGGTGATGCACAAATTGTATATTTAGAGAGGGGAGAATCATCTGGTCCTGGGAGGGGCCCCAGACCCCCCCCCTCTGGGAATTCCCGCCTGTGGCCGCAGTGCCCCCGAGCAAAGCTCTCAGGCTAAAAATCAACCAACATGAAAAGACGCGAATCCATTAAACTCAAATAAAATGGTGACATTCATTTCTTTCACGCGCATCACCTGTTCTCCTTCCTCCTCTCCTTCTTCTTCCTGGGTAAAAACAAAAACGCCTCATTTCTGTTCCATTGTTTCGTGTTTAGACTCATGATTTTCTGGAGCGTCTCGCGCTCATCAGCGTGTCAATGCACCGCAGCGTTTTGTGCGCGTTTGAAGAACAAACGGCGCCTCGTTCAGAGCCGCGGCCAAATGACACATAATTGCTGCTGAACGCGCCGCGCGGCGCTGTTTTTGTTCCTCCCCGTCCTCCAGGTGTACGTCCGTGAAAAGGAGCCCCACGTGGTCCCCGGCGAGCCCGCGCCGTTCGGGGCCAAGCACGCCAGCAGCCCCCGCAGATCCAACGGTGATTACCGGGGCCGGTGTGAGTAGGGGGTGGGGGTCCCGTGCGGACGCGCGCGTCTCTCTCTCCAAGCTGAACGCGTGCCTCCCCTGTTTGTGTGCAGGTGTCCATCACGTGTCGGAGATCCTCAACCAGCGCGCGGCCGCCGCCTACCACGAGCACAAGGACCGGCAAGGTGCGTCCCCGCCGTTACTTCCCGCGTTTGTGTCGTGATTTACCGAGGCTGTGTGTGGGAGGTCGCCGGTGATCCGACGGAGGCGCTAAACGATCTGCGGCTGTCTGTTTGTTGCGCAGCAGACGGAGCTTTACGCATCGACATCAGCGTGCAGGAGAGGGACCTGGAGAACATGGCGAAAGGTGAGAGCAGGCTGCTGCTACTCCGCTTTCAGGGGAAATGAAAGGAAGCAGATCAATTATTAGTAATTATCCCGCTCGGCCCGCGCACGCTATTCAAATCAGCTAAATGTTCCTTTGAAAAGCTTTTAATTTATTCCAATTAAACCAGTTTATTTGTAATATTCCCCTCCAATTTGTAGATTTTCTTTCTTCCTCAAATTCTCTCATTACGATGATTTTTCTAATTTTAACCTTTGAAGGAAAATAACCCGATTTAATTCGTTTTAATTGATGATTAAAAATCTGTCCAGTGTCTAAAGCTGCAGAGTGGATTTTAGGTTTTATTTTTAATTTGCAATAAAACAGGACAGAACATTGGGCCTCCCCGCTGACAGCTGCTGCACCTCTGTGTGTGTTGTTAAAATAGAATAAAGGAAAAACGGGCTTTTTATCAAGTGTTTTTCTAAGAACTTCAGTTTAATTAAAGATTAAAAAAAGCCTCTGTATTATTTTGTGTTTCGGTAGATTTAATTTAAACGTTTCTGTCCAGGATCGTTTCATCAACCCTGTGAAAAAAAAAAAATCAAAACTACACATATTTCTTGCCTTCTGCACTCTCCGTTTATTATCGCAAACCTTCTTGAACTGAACATTTGTTGAAAACAGCGCATGTTTCGTTCGTTTTTCCTTCTGTCCGACCTGTTTCCGGCGGTTTGTTTGGTTTCTCGCGCTCCTCTCAGTTAAAAAGCGACTTTATAAACCATTTCGGAGCCTTTTTCTCCCTCATAATGAAAGCGACGTTTTGCCGCGCGGCGCCCTCGGCCTGCTAAAGACGACGTGCCAAAATGTGAATTTCCATATTTCAGGCCTAAAGTGTTTCCGGAGTTGTTAACCACTTAATCACGAGATGTGGGAGTTTTGACTTATTATTGTGAGAGGGGAATCGTTTAGAGGCTATTAATATTTTAACGAACAGAGCCATAACCCCGAGGCACGCCAGCTAATTATTTTACAACGCTTGGAAAAACCCCGGGACTCCATTATTATCACCGTCTCCGCCTCCGGGCGATGCTTGGCAATTACTGCGGCAGCAAGCGGGAGGAGAGCCGCCGAAATGGCTCTTATGGAGGATGGAGACGCACCTGAAAAGTCGCTTTACTGAGCCCCCATAAATCTTTATGTGCAGAAATGCAGAATATATCACAGTAAGTGGAATTAAAGCCGCCGCGAACGAGGGTGTGATGGAGCAAAAAAAACCAACAACAACAAAAACGCTGCGATTTTGTGCGGAATAAACGGAGCTCATTTGTGCGGATGCTGATGGTTGTTTGCAGAGGAGTTGCAGAAGCAGCTCGTGGAACAAGTGGAGCTGCGGAAGAAGCTGGAGCGCGAGTTTCAGCACCTGAAAGGTAAACAAACCCCACCTGCACTGAATGCTCAACCCGGCGAGGTGTTTTAGTGCCTTTGTTGTTGCTTCTCAGCCTCAGTGTTTGAGTGTGAGGGAGCTGATCTGGGAGCAGCCAACAGCTCGTTCAGAGGTGTGTGTTTGTATATCAATTTGTGTGCGCTTCATGATGTCAGTGTTTACACTGTGTGATGGTTTCATGTCTGCATCTCCGTGTGTGTATGTCAGGATATGTGTGTGACAGCGACAGATATTTGTGCACACAGATCTGTATGCACAACATCCGTGTGTCAGATTTGCACTGATCTAATACAATCTGTGTGCGTGTGCTCTTCGTGCACGTGCACTGAGATGTGTGCGTGTCCCTTTAAGGACCTGTAAACGTCTCCTAACTTCAGACCAGCCTCTGGGCTCCATCTTTACAAGTTGACCGTGGGGGGGGGACCGTGACCCCCCCCCCCCCCCCCACCGCTGTAATTTGCTGTGCCCTCAGTCTTGACTTGCAGGCCCCCCTTCTGTAAAGTGGGGCCCTGCCATTCTGTCACTGGCGCTGCTTGACTACAGTGTTACGAAGGCCGTGTTACTGATAAGACGCAGGCGAGACCGAGAGAGAAAAACGTGCGAACCTGCCAGTCCGTGTTCAGGACAAATAAAAGCAAAAGATCCAACAGCCAAGTGTGATAAATGGTCCATTTTAACAGTATTATCCAAAGAGCTCATTCAGGCTTTAGAACGCAACTCCCAATCTGTATGTGAACAAATCTGTATGTAAGACTGTGTGCCTGACACATGTTGTGTTGGTGGCTAATATTTGCTGTGAGTGATCTGAAATGTGTGTGTGTGGACATGGACTTGTGAGTGTGTGTACTCAGTCCCACGTGAGATGGACCTTTCAGTCTGCTGTAGCTGCGCCTGTGCATAACCCACAGTTTATCTTGTTGTTTTTATACTATTGTGACGCCTGCAAGTCTCACTGAGGGCGATAAAAACTCAGTCAGAAGGTGAGGCTGACTTAATGGTACAGGTTTGTGAGTGCAGGGTGCATTTTGTGTGTCTGTGTCTGTCTGTGTCTATGGGTGTGTGTGCTTGTATGTATGATGAGATGCAGACACAAAAATCTGAGTTTGTGCAAGTTTTGAGACACTGAACCAAATCTGTTCTTATATCTGTTTCCGACACGCAAGTTACAATCTGCAAACGTACACACAAATCTGGTTACGTATGAAAATGTTTGAACACACTGAAGAATTTGTGCATTGTCAAAACTTAAGTTGCGACACACACAAATAGCACACAAAGTCACAAGTTTTCATCCTCACAGAAAAGAAATGCATTTGTGTAAACTGGCACACACAACTTGAAAGACAGACAACCTTCAACATGCAGACTCAAATCTGATTACATGCTCTTTGGTGTGTCTGAGACACACAGATGTGTGTACACAAAGTGAGATTGATAATTGCAACTCTACTTACATACTCAAATGTAAATACACAATAAGAGTTTTGACACGCACACATTTTTTTGTAAACATTAATCTGTTGTTGGAACAAGTATCAAGGTGTGTACACGAGTTGAGATACACAACTTTCTGTTTGAATAGACAAACTTATTTCATCTCACAAGTTTTTGTATGTACAGAAAAATCTTTGCAAGATACACAAATATCCACACGAACACAATTTTAAATACAGACACTACAATACATGCATTTTGTACAAATATATAACTGTGCTGTGGTGTTCTTTTGAATCCAGGAAAGTGTATTTAAAACTCTGTGTGTGTGTGTGTGTGTGTGTGTGTGTGTGTGTGTGTGTGTGTGTGTGTGTGTGTGTGTGTGTGTGTGT
>JAUESF010000001.1:23608000-23618515 GCA_032274765.1 Malacoctenus tetranemus | reverse complement strand
TCATGTTCTTTAGTGTTTGGGCCACAGTACGGGTCGGACGTTTGTGTCTTAATTGTTCAATCCCAAAAAAGTGGCTTTGATCAAAGAAAAAAAACAGTTCAAATGCAAAAAATAAAAGAACTGAAGTGTTGAAAAAAGTATTTTTTCAATTTGAGGTGTTGTTTTTTTTCTCTTTTGAACGAAGTGAAAAAACATTTTGAAGTGTTTTTTTTTTTAATTGAATTATTTGGACATAAACGTCCCGCAGTGGGCGGGCGCTTCACCATTTGTCAGACCTGTTTGATTGACAAGCGTCTACACCAACGACGTCTTTCTAAGTCTGTTCTGTTCATGTTTCCTTTGTGAAACGTTTGGGGGATTTTCCTTCAGTGTGAGACGTTTACTTAAGTCAGGTGGTGCAAAGTTTACTGGTGGCAGTGGTTCATCTGTCGATGTGGCTCCTTAAAGTCTGATATCAGTGAATCCTGCTGTGGTTGGTGCTCAGTCCTGTGTTTCTCTCAGACGGTCGGTATCGTCATGGCGTCTCACCGCCTTCCTCTCTCTCTCCTCGCAGCAAATGGTGATGAGCCTGCGGGTGTCGGAGCTGCAGGTGCTGCTGGGCTACGCTGGGCGCAACAAGCACGGACGCAAGCACGAGCTGCTGACCAAGGCGCTGCACCTGCTGAAGGCCGGCTGCAGCCCCGCCGTGCACATGAAGATCAAGGAGCTCTACCGCCGCCGCTTCCCGGCCAAGATGGTGTCGCACTCCGAGCTGGCGCTCCCCGGCCCGCACCACCCGGCCACGGCCGGGGGGGTGGGCGGCGGGGGCGGGGGCGCGGCGCTGCCCGCCGGCCTCACGCAGCTGGCCTACGAGGGCCACGCCGGCCACGGCGGGGCGCCGTCGCCCGCCGCCTTGCTCCCGCTGTCGCTGCTCGGCCCGGGCAAACACGAGCTGAGCGGCCTGACGCACCACCTGCCCGCCTCGGCCACGCTGCACCCCGTCCACCCCGACGTCAAGCTGCAGCGGCTACCCTTCTACGACATGCTGGACGAGCTCATCAAGCCCACCAGCTTAGGTAAGGACACGCTCCGGAGCGCTGGTGTCGCATTTCATCCATTTTGTTCAAAATAACATCAGAATAAAAAGTGATCAAACATTCAGCTGCTGGAGACGCAACACAACTCAACTTGAACCTTTTTACCTCCAGTTTCGATCCTCCTCTGACTTTGTTTCTTGATTTTCACCAAAGTAAATCTGGTTCATGGGGAACAAAAACATTTAGCTGCTAAAGTGAACTTACTGCCTGAAACTTCAGAAAGTTGAGTTCGACCAAATTTGGGCGAAATGGATCGAATTTTGTCCACTGACGAAACCTCAATTTAGTGACTGTGTCTGAATTAATATCCACTTCTGTCTCATGTTTGAACAGTGTGTAAGCCGCCTTGGCTCTAATGTTTTTGTGTCTGTTTGGGGGGAAAAAGGGCGTGATGGATGCTGTAAATATAAATATATTCAGAAAAAGGAAGAGGTTGTGTTTTCACCAATGCATCATTCCCCAAATAATGGAAAAAAGGAACCATTTAGCTGCTGAAGAGTCGGTGGAGACCAAAAATGGAGCTGAAAGATATTAAAGAAATGGATCAATGTGGCCAAAAACACAAACCTTGATCAATGTTCAGATGTTTAAACTATCTATAGGGCTCCGATTCATGGCCGTTCTCTCCAGCTCGGTTTATATGAGAACGCTGGAAGGTAAAACTGTTCCAGTATTGGATTTGGTGAGGACGCTCTGTGTTGGTGGATGGATGGATTTGTTTCTGTTCAGCTCGTGATGAATCGCCAGATCTGGTCCACTTCAGTCGGTGTGAACGCAGCCTTCCAGAGGGACGTCCAGCCCCTCCCGTCTGCACGTCACCTGCTTGTTGTTCAGACATCTGGAATGTTGGGCGGGCTAAACGTTGGCTCAGGCACCGTCAGATAAACCTCCGCGTGATGAATCCTCCTCGTTTCCTTCTCTCCACAAACATTTTTCTTGCTGGGACCCAATTTTACATCCGTGTCAAAACACTGGATATAAATGAATGGGCGCACGCGGAGCATCAACAACATGCGCTGGCAGCAGCGCTGCGTTCATTCAGCTGCTGTTGGGCAGCACCTCCTGACAGAGCTGCACGTCTCCACCCCGTCCCGGAAGCTCCGCCCACAACACGGAGACGAACCCCAACGTGCTGCTGAAGTTCAGATCGATTCTGAGCCTCCGGTTATTTCAGGCGACGCGACAGATGGTCGCTTTTACCCAAACTCCCACTTTGCTTTAAATTAATTCGTTGGTTCAGTCCTCAAACACGACAAAAGACAAACGGCAACAACGCTGGAAACAAAAGTCTGAATCTGTCAGTGGCTGAAAAACTTCAAGCTGCATCTTTACATGATTTCACCCTGATTAAAGAAACTTCTCTGCTTTTGACTCTTTTTTTTCCCCTTTTACTACAGGAAACATACAAAACACCTGAAATCGTACCGGCTCCCTCATAAAATAACTTTTATACGCAGTCAGAAAGCATCATTTTTTACTTTAAACACTATTTTGCTTTCTTTTATTCTGAAAAGCATCTTTCTGTATCATCACATGAGAGGTTGCAGACTAAAGATGAGTCACTGCAGCTTTTACATCGTCTTTTCTTCACCAGGGTCTCGTCCTGTCTCCACAGCATCCTCTCTGCTCTGTTGGCCATTAACTTTGTCTTAACCCCCTCTTCTGACATGGTGCCCCTCTCCCCCCCTCTGCTCCGACCTCGTCAGTAACTTATTGTCTCGGTGACATTGTCCCCCCCTCTCCTTCACGTCTCCACAGCGTCCTCTCTGCTCCACTCTGCTCCCTCCTCCTCTCTGCTCTCCTCTGCACAGACTTCACGTCTCCACGTCTCTGAAAAGAAAAAGGAAAAAAACACGTGAAGATGTTTTTCTCCGACTCTTTTCAGCTCAAACATTCAGCGTTTTTCTCTTGTTTAATGTCATTAAGACTCCATCTTCTCCGGCGTCTCCGTCCTGCCCTTTAATTCTGCTGAGCAGACCTTTAATCTTGGTTTTATCTGGGCTAGATTTGTCATTGCATTATGTCTACATCCAGCAGCCTGCCTGCACTTAGCATAATAACATTCTATGGGCTCTGGGATATATTGCAAATATATGGAAATGTCTACATTTTCCTACATTAGCATTTTAATGGAGTTAGAGACCATCTCGTGATTAATTTGCCTGCAGATGCATGTACAAACACAGCGCCCGCAGCTCTGTCATCGCACCCTCTTCCTCCCCATTCCTCCCCCCCTCCTCCTCCCCCCGCTCCCTCCATTTCCGGCACTCCCCCCCCCAGAGTGGTGAAGCTACCCGGACGCACACCTGTGCCCGCAGAACAACACGGCCCGCCCTCGTGCGAGGCGCTCAAATGCGAATCGCGTGTTTGCATCACTCTCGCGCGCGCACACGCACATCTGCGCCTACAGTGCTTCAGAAGCCGCAGACGTGCTTTCCGATAAATAATGCATGCTGATTGTCTTGTTGATCGAGGAGCCTTGAGAGCGGAGCGGCAAGAGTGATGGGAGGCAGAAACCTGGAGGAACAAGTTGCAGGTTGTTACACGAGAAAACGGCTTCAACCTCGGCGCTCAAACGAAACTTCGCTGCAGCTCCGAGGACGAGAACTCGCGTCGTGCAAGAGCCGAACTCGTGTTGCACAAGAAAATAGGTCGAAACTTATTCAGACACAACTGCAGCAAAACCCCATGCTGCTGCCGTGTCACTGTGACACGCTGGCTGAGCCGTCAGCGCTCTGCGGGTCAGTCTGAGTCACTCAGTCACTGATTTACTGAGTCACTGATTTACTGAATCACTGATTTACTGAATCACTGATTTACTGAATCACTGATTCACTGAGTCACTGATTCACTGAGTCACTGATTCACTGAGTCACTGATTCACTGAGTCACTGATTCACTGAGTCACTGATTTACTGAGTCACTGATTCACTCAAGTTCAGCTAAAGTTTGTCAGTTAGAGGCAGGAAGGCAGCCTATCATCTGGATTTCAGTGGGGGGAAGATGCTCTACCATCTGTATGTTAGTGGGGGGAAGACGCCTTAAAATCCTGATTTGTAGTGGACGTGTGATGCTCTGTAATCAAGATGTAAGAGAAGGAAGATGCTCTCTAATCTGACTGTTGGTGGAAGGAAGATGCTCTATCATCTGGATGTCAGTGGGAGGAAGATGCTCTAAAAGCTTGATGTTTCTATTAAGAAGCAGATTGATGAACGAAGTGCATCACTGATGTCGCACATAAATGAGACGTGTGCTGCGTTGCTGTTTTGCAAATCACCGGCAGCAGTGGATGACATGTCGGCGGCGACATGTTTTCTCGCTGATGCGCGGTCGATCTTCCCGTCGCCGCCCGTCGTCGCTCCCACATCGACGCCGCTGCGTGCGGGAACGAACCCCGTGACGGACAGATGGTCGATCCAGTCGTCCGCGGAGCGCCTCTTCCTCGCGCCCGCACCCTCTCCTCGGTTACCAAGGACGACCAATCAGATGGCTCTGCGTGACGAGCCATCTGGCGCGGCAGGTTCTCCGGGAGTAACGCCGCGGTCGGGAGGAACCGGGCGCCGGCGCCGTTCACGCTCGGGATGGAGCGAACTCGCGTTTCCTGCCTCGACCCGACTCGTCTGGGTGACCGTGTTCCTGGTGTGCATGGAGATGGAGTTATCACCACCCCCTCCCCCCGTTTCTCCCCTCCCCCCCCCCTCTAGGGAGGTTTCCCCCCAGTCCGGGCGATGGGGGCGGGGTCAGTCGGAGCCCGTCTGGGCTGCGGCGCGCTCCCCTTCATTAGCATGTCGTCTCCTCCGGTCTGGTCTCCATCATTGTCCGTCCTCCGTGGAGAACTGTGGCTGCGTGCTCATTACGGCTCTCATTGTGGCACACATGCATTATACATGATTTAATCACCATTTTGTTGAGGAAGGAGATGCGGCCTCGCTCAGCGTCTGATGAGCGTTGGGTGCGTAATGGCTCGTTACCAGAGGAGCAGCATCGGGGTCGGAGGGAGAGACCGGCGCCTCCGATCCCGTTTCCTCTCCTGAATCCTGAGAAGCTCTCGCGCTGCGTTTGATTGTCGGCGTGCTTCATCGTGGCCCGGTCGCGCCGCGGGTCACGGTCATATTTCCCCCCTGTGTGGTTTTTTTTTTCTTCCTTTTTTTTTTTTAAGTCCCGAAGAGAGAAATAAAATGTTCCGTCGGCGCGGCGCCGAGATGTAAATCAGGTGAATAAATCAGCAGCTTCACATAAAGAATTCACAGTCAGCCGTTGATTCACGACAGTTTTTTCGCCGGATTAAAACCGAATGTGATCAAAATGTTCACAGCTCAGATCTGCACCGAGTTTCATTCTTTCAGCCTCCACACGGACGTCAGGACAGGTTGTTGTTTCCACAGTTTAACTCCTGTTTTCCCATCAGTCCCTGCTGACTCCACTCACTCATTAACCCCCTCTCACACACACATCTTCCTGCCTCCCGGCTGTTCGCCTCTTTTGTTTATTTCGGGCGTTTCTGTGAATGACGGCAGGACGACTTCGTCCTCCCTCTCGTACTTCGCGGGAGCGCGCCGGCATCCCGTGTGATTGGGTCAGCGAGGACGGGCGAGCGAGGACGGCGACGATAAACTGACGCGTCACAAACCTTTTAAAGATCGAGATCCAACAGTTCGTTTTCGCCTCAGACGCGTTTGTAACCGTTTAGCGTCTCGTTTGAACCAATTTGGCGCCTTTATGGCGAACGTTAAACACGAGCCGAGTCCCCGTTAAAACGAGCTGCGGAGGGTTCTGGCTCCTTCCTCCCTCCTCACACTTTCATTGGGGGCGTCGGCGTCTTTTACGGGCCGGGACGGCTTCCTGAGCTGAACTCTCTCAGGCTGCGAGTTTCTGGGATGTTTGTCCTCTCGTCTTTTCTTGCAGGTTTGCTGATAAAAACACACCAGTTAAATACAAACTGTAGTTGTGGAGTATCTGAGCGTGTTCTTCAATCGGTCTTGTGTATCCAGAGAGCAGAAATGAGCTCTAGAGTGGAAAACATTGAAACATGGACGGTGAAAATGCTCGTCATGGCCCCGCCTCCTTAACCAGCATCATTGGCTGTCGCCAGGTCATAAAACATGGCGGCTTTGATTCTTTTGAAAGGAGTTGCTTCCTGACCAATCAGAGGCCGGCCGACCGATGATGTCAGTTGAAGCTCAGGACCCAGATTGAGGCGGTTCTTTGTTTTTGGACCTGAAGGAAAACGCCAAAAGAAACGAGTGAAGTGGAACCGAGCAGATGCTGGTTGGAAAGTGCCACGAGGTCTGCGGTTCGAATCCCCACCGCAGCCGTTACTGCCTCAGTGTCCCTGAGCAACCGCCTTCAATCAGCAGAGATCAGCCGTCTGCGTACGTTTTGTTCCCTCCGACTCGTCGTCTTCAGGACCCGGTCGGGATAAAGTATCTTCTGCGTTATCAGCCTCGCTGCTGCAGCTCATGGAGGCCGTGTTCCCAAACATCCACCGACACCTCCAGACACTCGGCATGAAAACACAACGTGCGGTGGCCCGGCCGGCGTCCCGACCCGCGCCTGATCCCGGAGCAGTCCTTATCTGACTGTAAACAGCTCGTCCTTCTCACAGCGGACCAGCATCATCAGAGGCGGTACGCAGGCTGTAAACACGCCGCTCCCACAGCCTGTCAGACCATCATCATCATCCTCCTCCTCCTCCCCCCTCCTCCTCCTCCTCCTCCTCCTTCTCCTCCTTCTGATTGGTTGGACCTCGGTGACTCGGCTCCTTATCTCAAACATGAGCCACTCCATTGTTTCACCTGCTTCCTCACATTTAAACTGTCACCAGAGTGTTTGATGGTGGACTGACCCGGGCGTGGCTCTCTGACTGCACAGAGCCCAAAACATTTAGCTGCCCCCCCCACACACACACACACACACACTGAGCAGCAGCTGAGTGACTGAAAAAATACAAAAAGCAGCGCGTGGTTCAGACTGTAACTGTGACACTCTGATGTAGATAATAACAGGCAATCAGTGCTGTTGGAGGGAGAATCAGGCACAAGTCTGGAAAGTTTTAGGCTGTCATTGTTTGTGTGTCTGTGTGTATATCTGTGTCTGTGTGTGTATCTGCGTTTTTGTGAGAGCGTGACATCCAGAAATGACCTTTTGTCACGTAACAGCATTGTCGTGTTGCGTTCGAGTGACTGTGAAAAGGTTCGCCTTTTTGTTCCAACGGTTTCTGCATGTTACCAGTGTGTGTGCGTCTGTGTGTGTCTGTGTGTGTGTCTGTGGTGTACCGAACACAGAAAAAGTAGCAAAGCCACTAACAAGTTAATCAACTCCAGCTGGGCTTTGTTGTGCTGCAGAGCCGAGCACATTCTCCGATGTTTAGCTCACACGACTTCTCTACAAATCAGAACGCGACTTCCAGTTTTTCAGCCTTTTTTTTTTCTGCCTTCGTGATCAAAAAAAAAGTCCAATCTCCCAATGTTTAAACTTTTTATTCCTTCAGTTGTTTGATAAGTCTGTTTGTTTCTGTGTTGCTTTCAGACTCTGAAACGCAACTCAAACTGCGTCACAAGTGATAAACAAAGGCAGAAGTAAACGAGTTGCGCACAGCCGTACAAATATACAGCTTGTTTGTGTGCACCAAATACACTCATTTGGAGACACAGTAGTGTGTGTTGGATAGCAATGGATTACATTTACTCCATTTCATTCACTTCAGTAAATTCTCAGATCAATTGTACTCATCAGAGTATCTTGCAGTGTATTTTCTACTTTAACTTGGTTATAGTGCTGAAGAACAAACACAACACTGACTCCGTTACTTTGGGCCTCATTTTGTTCATTTCTTTGATTTATTCTCACATCATAAAGAAAAACCCCTCGTCGTCACAAAGCTCGATGAGAGGCGCCGTCGCCTCGGCTCAGACGTCCAGAAATGTGACAGTAGATTTGTCTTTATTATCCAATCCAAAAATTTATTTTCAAACCAAAGAACTTCCACTTTAATCAAAAAAACTTTTCTAGCAAAGAGGAAAAAAGGCTTTGAATACAAAATAAAGTTGAGACTCAAAAAAACGACTCAAAAAGTCAAAGAAGACTTTTTTTCTTTGATAGAAGTGACGTTTTTGTTATTTGAAGCAACTTTTTAAATTGAAGCAATGTTCTTTTGTGTGATTTTTTTTCTTTTGAATGAAATGAAGAAAGTTTTGAAGTGTTTTTTTTATTTATTTTGACACAAATGTCCCGTATTTTTCAGCTCCGTATTTTCTGATTGAAGCAAGTTTTGTTTGTTTTCAATTGGATCATAAAGACACAAATCTGCCTTCATCCAGACGGAGGTCGAGTCGTTGGTTTTCCTGTGGATTTTGTCCACGTTTTGTAGCGTAGCAGGAAGTTGGACAGGTAGTGAGCGGAGCTTCAGTTTGATGAAGCGGGAAACGGAGACGGGCGGTGAGTGTGTTGCGTTGGTGACTCTGCGGGAGGTTCCTCTCTAACCTGTCGGTACGAGGAACCCTGGCGCGCGTTGTATGGACGTGTAGTTTGGAGCGTCCTTGGTGTGATTGCTCTTCACCGTAAACATCACCCTCCTGAAGGTCGTCCGCCCATCTGTCACTCCTCCCACCATCTGCCCGCCGTACCTGCTACCGTTTAGGTGCAGCGCAGCGGCAGGTGCAGCAGCGGGACGCTCGCGTGCAGCATGAAGGACGCTCCGGCTGCAGACTCGGAGCGTCGGAGCCGTTTCTCTGCCCGGCCGATAGTCCAGTCTTTAAACGCGAGCTACGGGACGACAGCGTGCACGCAGACGGAGCAGGAAGACGTCAATGTGAACGTCAGCGCTCTGCAGGACGGATGTTTGAACAGGGTTAGCATCGTTAGCTACAACTAGCACAGAAACCAAAGCTAGCATCGAAAACATATTGTAGCTGACTGAAGTTAAAAAAAACTAACTGAAACTGCATCGTGCAGTTGCAAAACTAACTTAAACCTTTTAAGTGTTTACAGAAAATATCTATCTTTTCTTGTTTGTCAACAAACAGCTGCAATAAACACATCGATTAGCTGAGACAAATTACTCTGCTAGCGGCTTAAAATCCGCCTTTACTTTCATGAACCAATCAGATTCAACTCTCCTCCACATCTAATTGTCACCTAGGCAACACCTTGATTGACAGCCGTAGACTCCTGCCATACCATGTGATGCATTCATGAGAATTGGAGATTACACCTTTGATGCACAAACTGCATCTAAATAACAGCTTTTTGGTTGATATTGAGTTTTAACTCTTAGCGCCGGCTCTCTGCACCGTACGACGCCTCAGGCTTCGATGTCACATGATCACAACCTGCAGCTGTCAGAACAACTTCAGCTAAAGTTGGGAAGGAATTGACTGTACATGCAGGCATGCACATATTTGTTTTTAACTGTGTTCTAATTATTTAGACGGTGTTGCACTTGAATTCCCTCTAAAAAAACAGAGCGATTACAAACTTGCTGTGAAGTCCTTGTTTTCTGCTCTGATGGCGTCTGTAAGTTTATGTGCACAAACTCTGCCGCGGTGGAAGATCCGCGCTGATCAAAGCTCTTATTTATTTATTTTAATTATGCTCGCACCTCCAAATTAATGTCCCAGTGATTCATTAATGCTCATCTCCTAATAAGCCCCATTAAGCAGAGAGGAGATTGCAGCAGGGCCAGAAATGTTCCTCGCAGTAATTACAGATCTGCTCACAGCCTCATTAGTCTGATTCCCTCCAACTGAAGAAAAGAGGAAACTTCAGCGCATTGATTCTGTGTGTGATGGAGGCGACTTCATTCTTACGCGACCCAGACCAGGTAGAGTCGGCTGACTAGCGCCCTCTGTGGCGACAGGAGGTCACTGCAGGCACAGACTCAACATTTTCCCTCTGAGTCCCCAGGCTGCGAAGCCAAACACGGGCAAAACCACAGCATCTCAGCCACAGACAGACGCAGGAGCTTTCAAAATAAAAGCATGCTCCTCCAGAGGCTCGTTGAAGAGAAACGGAAATGTTAATTTTGGTAATGTTAATTTTTAATGTTGCATTCAAGTGACTGTGAAAAGGTTTGCCTTTGTGTGTGTGTGTCTGTGTGTCTGTCTGTAGCCTCATCAGAGCTCTGAACTCAGAGCAAACTGTGTCACTGTGGCAGAGAGAGTTCAGCTGCTGTTTGATCAGTGAAAGGTGAAAAAGAGTTTGAATCCTGACGGATTTAAATGCTGTAGGCTGCAGAGTGCGCACACACACACACACACACACACACACACACACACACACACACACACACGCAGAGTTAGAAAAAAACTGACTGCTACTGTGGAAGAATGAATTGGATTTGAATGTGTTTAGGTGTGGTGGTGTTCTCACTGTGTGTGTGTGTGTGTGTGTGTGTGTGTGTGTGTGTGTGTGTGTGTGTGTGTGTGTGTGTGTGTGTGTG
>JAUESF010000001.1:23584346-23594634 GCA_032274765.1 Malacoctenus tetranemus | reverse complement strand
CCCCCGGGCGGCCCCCCCCCCCCCCCCCAACGTCCACGTGGATCCTGGAGGTCTCCACCCACAGGTGGAGCTCGTAGCATCGGCTCGACGTTCGGCCTGCTGAGGTTCTGTCTCGGCGGCTCCGTCAGACTGATTCTGATCTTTTCCTCTCGTGGTTCACTGAAGACGTTCGTGTCGCTCAGCCTCGGTGGGACCCTCCAGGTCCACGGTTCAATTCCCCCCCCCCCCACTGTCATTTCCTGTTCAGTGCCACCATTGAAGAAGGCGTGTGTGTATGTGTGTGTGTGAGGGAGGGGGGGGGCGCCGTACAACGTGTCAGAGACCGCCATGTGCGTATCGCCCGTGAATGTATTGCCATGAAGCCCCGCCCACCCCACCGTCCTGCTTCCTGTGTTGTACAGAATCTTATTTATTTTTGCTTCTTCGCTGTTTCTGTTGGTTTGTTTTGTTTACCAGCCGACGGAGCAAGTCACAGACGCGTTGGGATGCGTTGGGTTCGTTGGCAGCGGAGACCCGGACGGGTGGGGTCTTCCTCTGCGAGCGCACTGCGAGGGAACCGGCGCGCACGTCGAGTTGTCGAACGCGTCACCGCGAGTTGCATCAACACTGAGTCAGTTGGGCTCAAGGATCACCAGGTGGTGTTTACCGCGCCGCCATCAGCCACAACATTAAGACCACTCACTCCTGTTGGACCCGTCAGGCTGCAGGTGTTCCTGGCCGTGAAGCGTCTCCAGCCTGCAGGGGGCGAGTGAGCGGTCATAATGTTCCGGCTGACCGTCAGACAGCAGATTGCGTGCAGTGATGCTGGATGAGCACAGGCCAGTCTAAGCCCCTCCCACAGCCTTCGATGACACGTGTGCAGCGGCGCCGCGCTTCAGTTTCCACGGCCGAGATTAAAAAGGGAAAAAAAAAACGTGTAAATTCCGTTCAGATCCAAACGTGCGTGTTCGATGTCCGTTTGTACGCTTTTGTGTGTCAGGTCCAGAGCGAGAGAATAAAGTTATTTATATATTTTTTAGAAAAGGAAAGGTGTATTATTATTATTATGATTACTATGATTATTATTATGATTAAAAAGAAGAAAAAAACAGTGACTGTGGCCAATGTGGAGCCTCTGCCAGCTGGAGCGATGCTGACGTGTTCGCTCACTGCCTTAAAAACACTCACAGGTTCAGATGGACGCTCCAGCTGGGAGGAGGAGGAGGGGGGAGGGGGGTGGGGGGGGTCAGGAGCAGGAGGAGGAGACGTGTACAGTCAGTTTGTACAAACATACCAAGTGAAAAAATATTTATTACTGCATTGGAAGAAATTGTTTACTTATTGAATGTTACCTGTTTATGTAGAAAAGTTTAGATGTAATAAAATGCATTCTGCTACTTGTTCGCCTGTTTCTTCTGTGAGAAGCTGCAGCAGGTTCAAACACATTGATTATTTTCTTTTTGATAAATATAAAAGTAATTTTTTCAAAGTAACTTTTTTCAGTGGATGTGCTGCTGTTTTATTGTTATATCACAAAAAAAGTGAAGAACATTTTTAAATATAGTTTTTAATGTTGAAATTTTTAGAAATTTATCTGAACAATAAAAAAAATCAAATTTTTTTATCAGGAAAAATTGTAAATTCTTTACATAAAATCAACAAAATAACTTTGAGACCAAAACATTTTAAGAAATCTTTTATTTTTCGCTCCAAAAACACTTTTTCTCCTTGTAACTGCGGCGTTCTGCCTGCGGTGTCTCTGTCTGACCACTGGGTGGCAGCAGAGACTCGGCTTAAAAAAGTTTTCTGTCTCTGGCGCGGAGTCTCTTTCCGCGCGCTCTGTTTACTCTGCTGGTTTTCCCACATTAGACGTAATATCGGCGCTTCATGAATATGCAAATGTGTCTTAATCACCAACTAATTAATAACAAGACTTTGGTTTGTTTAGAGATTTACAGAAGGACGCGGAGCGTCTGTTCCACTCAAGAAGGATGGAGCCGTCAGGTTTAATGTTTACAAGGGGGAGGAGGGGGAGGGGGAGGAGAAGGGGGAAAAGGAGAGACAGGGAAAGAGTACAGAGAGAGAGAGGAGGAGGAGGAGGAGACGGGAGAGGAGCAGTGAAGGTGCTGCTCCGTCACTTGCAGCCGCCTCCTCTCTGGACGCGGAGCTCCGTGTCGCTCCTGAACTCTGACGCCGTCATGGAGGAGGAGAACCGGAGCGCGTGCGTGAACAGCTCGCTGATGGAGACGGACCTGTTCAGCCGGCTGGAGGACATCGACGTGACGGCGGACGGCAGCCCGGTGCTGCGCTTCCTCATCTGCGTGGTGTACTCGGCGGTGTGCGCCGCGGGGCTGGTGGGGAACCTGCTGGTGCTCTTCTTCATCAGGGTGAAGGAGGAGCGCAGGAAGTCCCGGGTCAACTTCTTCGTGCTCAACCTGGCGCTCACCGACCTGCAGTTCGTGCTCACGCTGCCCTTCTGGGCCGTGGACACGGCGCTGGACTTCAGCTGGCCCTTCGGGGACGCCATGTGCAAGATCATCCTGTCCGTGACCGTCATGAACATGTACGCCAGCGTCTTCTTCCTCACCGCCATGAGCGTGACGCGCTACTGGTCGGTGGCGTCGGCGCTGAAGAGCTCCGGGACGCACAGCTCCTGCTCCACCAACTGGATTTGCGCCTTCATCTGGACCCTGGCGACCCTGGCCACCGCGCCCACCGCCATCTTCTCCACCGTCACCTACGTGACCGGGGAGAAGCTGTGCCTGCTGCGCTTCCCGGGCGGCCAGTACTGGCTGGCCGTCTACCACATCCAGAAGATCACGGTGGGCTTCGTGCTGCCCATGTCCATCGTGTCCGTCAGCTACATCCTGCTGCTGCGCTTCATCCGCAGCCGGACCATGAAGAGCAGTAACCCGCGGCGCAGGTCGCGGGTCACGCGCTCCGTCACCATCGTGGTGCTGTGCTTCTTCCTGTGCTGGATGCCCAACCACGCCATCACGCTGTGGAGCGTCCTGGTCAAGCTGAACGCGGCGCGCTGGGACAAGGCGTACTACGTGGTGCACACCTACGTGTTCCCGCTGACCGTGTGCCTGGCGCACACCAACAGCTGCCTGAACCCCATCATCTACTGCCTGATGAGGAAGGAGTTCAGGGACAAGCTGCGGGGGCTGGTGCACAGAGGGGGCGCGGCAGGGGCGTGAAGCGGCGCGCGGAGCGGAGACCTAGGAGCGCGCCCCGAGTCCCGAGGAGCAGCGCGTCATTTCCACGGTGAAGCCATCGGCGGCTGGTCTGCGTCCAGAGAAAACACCCGCCTGTTATGAACGGATCTCCGTGGTGCAACACCTGTAAAATACACGTGACACAGGAGGAACGTCTCCTCAGCCCGTGCGTAATTACGCACGGCACTTATCTGCCCATTAGAGCAGCTAAGTGCCGCGCGTAATGGCTCTGATCCACCCTTTGTATAATAATTGTATATATACATAAACGTGAATATCGCTCTTCACCCGCAGGAGGATGAAAACGGCGGGCGGAGGGTTTGATGGCGTGACGTCACGATCCAAAGTTGGACACGAAATGAGAGAAAGCTCATCAGGAACCGTTCCTGTTCAGACAAGCGCACCTCAGAGCAGTACATCTCGGTGGAAATGTCATGTTTTTGTCTGTTGTGTCGACATTTAAACAAGAACAAGACGCTTATGATGATTAATTTGATCCGATTGTGCGAAAGAATTGTAGAAATTTGGTGGTTTTTTTGAAGGAAAAAGAGGTTTAAAAAGGATCAAATGAAAAATAAGTGAAAAGTTCACACGGATTTACATGTGTGTGGGGGGGGGAGGTGCAGAGTGACGCAGCAGGAACAGCAGTAATGGGTTTTACCTGCTGCACACTCGATGAAAAGGCTCCAATATCTCTCCTCTGCAGGGGCGGACACACGTGTGTGTGGGACACACACACACACACACACACACACACACACACACACACACACACACACACACACACACACACACACACACACATTGGTTTAAACATGATCGCACTTCAGCAGCTAAAACATTGAGAGAATGTTCCTGTTGTAAAGGACTAAATCCTGCATGTTGGAGGAATTACTTTTATTGGTTTGACGAGAAAATGATGTGAATTAAAAGAAGATTCAAAGAAGTTGAACGTCCTGGAATTCCCTCAGATTATTTCTATTTCTTCACAAACTCAGATTTAAAAGATGCTTTGTTCTCATTTGTAACTAAAAGCTGTTGTTCCCTTGTTGCTATGAACTAAAAACACTCATTTAGCCTTGAAGTGATGAGGAGCGTTTCTTCTTCACTGACATGACTGATTGTTAGAACTTAGATGAGTTTAGTGAATCCAGGCAGAATGAATCACTGTCTCTGTGTTCAGCCACTTCTACAGAGTCTTTCTGAGCGTTTCTTGTTCAACTTTCACCACTTGTGGATTCAGAGCGACACTTTGTCCCTGGTTTATCACAGGAAGCTCAGTGTGTTCAAATCACCGTTTGGGAAACGGCGACGAAAACATCCAAACGTTTGCCGAGTGTGACAAATTAGTTGTGTCTGTAGTTTGTCTTATTGTGAAACTCTTTGACAGTGGGAGAGAGAAACACACCAAGGAGACGTTCTGGTGTTTAACCTGCCCTTGTGTTTATCATACCTTCAAAATAAAAGAGCTCCTTTCATGATCAGTCTGCTCGTATATTTTCTGTTTCAGTCTTCAGAAAACAGTTTTATTGATGCCAATCAACGGACCGATAGCCACGTTCTCCATATTGCTGTTGCTGTTGCTGTTGCTGTTGCTGCTGTGGTTGCCGAACCTGCTGTGGTTGCCATGGCTTCTGTTGCTGCTCCCACATGAGCTGACATTTATTGAAATCTAACTGGTGCACCGCTGCTCCCCTGCTCAAAGTCCTCTGCTCGTCTCACTGTCACCAAACATCAACACGTCAGAATTCTGCATTCACTTCCACTGTCGTCGTTACTCACGACTGCACTCAGACTGAGCTGCTGTGGAAAGTTTGGTTATAACAATAAAAGTCATGTTTGCAGAATCGGTGTAAGGACGTGTTACATGTTTGTCAGATGCTACTTGTGTTTTTGCTTCACAAAAACATCCAAGATGTTGCAGCACACGATGACGTTCCTCCAGCTGCTGCAGCTCCTGTAACGCTCTGACTCTTCCCACCTTTGACCTCTGCGATCCGTGAAGGTAAAAAACTTGCTGTCATTCCTGAGTTCAGATGTGTCCTCCCCAGAGAGACCACCGTGTCTACGTGTCCAACATTTCCACGTGTCCACGTGCCACCGCCTCACACTCACAGGACGTTTCCTCCAGGTGAGAGGAGCAGAACCGATGCAGCAGGAGTCGGAGCAGGTTCGACGGCGCCGGCTTCGTCCCGACGTGGGTCCAGTCGGAGGGACGCTGTGAGAGCATTTCCCTGACTCATGACTCTCTGCAGTTTCTCATCAGCGCTCGCTCCGACCTGCTATTTTTTAACGAGAGTGCTTTCCGTCCGGAGTCGCTTCACCTCCTCACGACGGGTAAACACGCCGACCTCGGCTGGAAGCATGTTTGTTGGTCTTGGAGGCCGGTTTGACTTCACACCGCAGACCGTTGGTCCTCTGGGAGCTGCTGTGACACACAACGAAAACCTGCTGCAGCCTCAGACAGCGGACCGCAGCTGCAGTCGTGACCATCACTCGATGAATCATCATCACCCCCCCCACACACACACACACACACACTCGGCAAACATCAGAATCAGGAGTTGAACAGCAGGTGGATGTGGGATGGTTCAGGATGATGAAACGTGGTGGTTGTGGGAGGTGTGTGTGTGTGTGTTGGGGGGGGGGGGCTGATAAATGGACCGTTGGAGGCTCTGACAGAGGAATTAGAAACAGTTCACTTGGTGATGTGACGGCTCATCACTCAGAGTTCATGTGAAAGTTGCGACCTACAAAACTTGTTTGCTGGCAGCGAGAGTCTGAGAAACCCGCCCCCAGTGATTTTTCACGGATGTCTGTGGTCATTTGGGATTTTTATTTATTTATTTATTTCAATATTTATTTCAATATTTATTTATTTATTGAGAATTGTCCTGTTTTATGTGGACTTCTTCAGTGAAAATGCAAGTTTTTCCTCCTTCTCTTCTTTTAAAAAAACAGGTTTTTGAACAAACAGTCTGCCTTTCCTGATATTTCTCTCCTTACTCGTTACGGGAGGAATCAGTGCTGCTCAAAAGGACTAAATTCAAAACAAAATCCATGTTCTTCCTCACAGATTACTAAAATAATGAGTTTTTTGACTTTTAAAAATCTGAATATACAGTTTTTTTTTAATCCTATATCAAAATCTGACTTGTTCTTGATCGGAATTCCGACTTTTTCCCGTATATAGACATAAAATGTCCTTTCATAGCCTCGCTGTGTGTCAGTACGTGTGTGTGCCCGCGCTACTTTCATCTCCCCTCCGTAAATCACTCCCACGGTCAGTGCCCTTTTCTCCGAGCCCGCTGAGGCGCCCGTGAACGCGGCGCGGCTCCGGGGCTGCACTGTGGTCAGGTGACCGGCAGCAGGCGGGCCATTCTCGGCTTCTCCTCGACTTTGGGCTCCGATGTCGGAGGTTTTTGGCGGCTGGAAGAGATGGACTCTGGCGATGCTCGCATCTGATCCTCGGAGATCCGACCCGCTGACTCTGTGAATGGCGCCAAAACAGGACCCTAAACCGAAGTTTCAAGAAGGTGGGAGACCGAGAGCCGCCGCCGCTAACGGCTGGAAGGGGGCGGGTTTGTTGTTGTTGTTGTCTGAGAGCGACAATAAAGGTCCCGCAGAGGAGGAGGGAGCCATTATTACACACAATATGTACAACATACTCTATTGGACCTGTCTATAAGTTAGGTCGCTCAGTATTAGAGACCTATCTGTTTGAAAAACCTGTCATGTAAGCGACGTTAGCTTGAAGCTAACTGTTAGCTCGTGCTACTAGCGGACCTGCTAACGCTCCGTCCCCCGAATGCTGAGTTTAAAATGTGCACGCCGGGTTGATCCAGCTTCACGTCGTGTTTACTTGGTGTTGCGTTGTGTGTTTATCTCTCGTTTGTCTCCTTCCGGGCAGGTGAAAGAGTCCTGTGTTTTCATGGGCCATTGCTCTACGAGGCAAAGGTTTGTCACACTGCTGTCTGTGTGCGTGTGTGTGCGTTTGTGTTGTTTATGACTAAACAAGTGCAAGCCGGCGACTGACAACGGCCCCTGTGTGTGTTTGTGTTGCAGTGTGTCAAGATCAACATAAAGGAAAAACATATTAAATACTTCATTCATTACAGCGGATGGAACAAAAAGTGAGCAGCCTGTTGTTTATAGTGTGTGTGTGTGTGTGTGTGTGTGTGTGTGTGTGTGATGCTCCCAGTGTTGGTTTCATTCATATAAAGCGTCAGCACCAGACACTTTGCATCATTTTGTGTCACTTTCTCGTGATTTTACATCTTTGTGTGACAATTTGTCACATTTGCTTTTTGTTGTCATTCTGAATCCTTTATGTCTCAGTCCTGTCATGTCACGTCTCTATATGTTTGGTTTTGTTCCATTTGGATCAACTTGTTCATTACATTTTATTACTTTTTTTGTCTTTCATCTATTTATGGTTGTTTTTGGGGACTTAATTTGAGGTATTTTTAATCCAGTGTTAATGGAAGCTTATTGCTTTGGTCCTTTTCTCTATTGTATAACTACGTAACATCTTCCTGTATAGTTTCTGTCACATCTTCATGTTGTTTTGAACAGTGTGTGGTCCATGTTTTCCCCTTGTTTTGTTCAGCATCCTTTCATATCTTTGCTTGTTTTTCCCTTCATGTCTCATTGTGTGTGTGAGTCTGTCCCACGTCTGACATCCTGTGTCTCCTTCCCAACTATTTGCACCTCTTTGAGGGACATTTTATATTTTTCTTATGTTGTGCAAGACTCCTCTGGGTCCTTGCACATGTGCCTCACCTATTGTTTTGTGATTTTGTTTCGAGTGCATGCGTGATGTAACGAACGGTGCTGTTGGGGGTTTCAGGGTCTCTGTTTGTCTCCTTTGCAGCTGGGATGAATGGGTTCCTGAAAGCAGAGTTCTCAAATATGTGGACAGCAACCTCGCAAAACAGAAAGAGCTTCAAAAGGCCAATCAGTAAGTTTCTGGGCTCTGGAGGACGCAGCGTTGAACTGCCAAGGATGAGTTCATTCCAAGAAATCTGCGAAACAAAAAAACAAAGACCTTCTCCGTTCTCGGACAGAGAAAAACATTTGTACTCGCCGTGTTTGTGCGTCAGGAACGTGATGTTCACTGCGTTTCCTTCACAGGGACCATTATGTTGAGGGAAAGATGAGGGGTTTAGCACCGAGCAAGAAGATTGCTGCTGTGCAGCAGAAAAATGTTGATCTGTAAGTGTGCACGCACGCACGCACGCACGCATACACACACACACACACAGAAAGACACTCTTGGATTCCTAAAGCTATAATTTGTCTCCATTTCCTAACACAAATTGACATTTGTCAGATGATTTTCCTCCCAGTCACATCCAGATTACAGAGTATTTTCCTCCTGCTAACATCTACGTTCTAAATGATCATTCTCTTAGAAGCAACTAAATTACAGAGCATCTTCCTCCCAGTTACATCCACAATGTAGAGGATCTTCCTCCCGATCACTAAGCATCATCTTCCCTCTCATGTCCACATTATAGAGCATATTCCTCCCACTAACATTGAGTTTATAAAGCATCTTCTTCCCAGTAACCTCCAGATTACTTAGCGTCTTCCTCCCTCGAACAGCCACATTTTAGAGCATCTTCCTCCCATTGTTTGATAGCTCTTCAAATGAAACCTCATTAGTTTATCAGTAAGTAAAGTGCACAAATACTTGGCACTAAAAATAGCAAGAAATAGAAAAGAGGTGATGAAAGTTTGCAGACTAAATGATAAAAAGTGTCTAATGTTACTATGTTTTTTTTGCATTCCAGGAAAGTGAAAAAGGCAAAACAAAAGAGTAAGTAACATAATTCTACACAACACAAACAAGCTTCTGGATTTCTGCTCATGTTTTTCTCTGCTTGCTTTTGTCAGTTTTCACTTGGAGAGACTTTTTCCTCATCTCTTCATCCTTAGTTCTGCTGCTCATCCTACAAATGCAACTTCTTTAAACACGTGTCACCATTTCAGAGGGAAATGAGCCGTGCTCCAGTAAAAGATTATTTTTCCAAGACGTATTGTTACTACAAAGAAACGACCCATCACACACACGCGTCTCCTCACTTTTCGTGTGATGTTAGGTGACGATGTGATGATGATTTAACAGAGCCACTTTTCCTGCGTCGCTGTCGATGGAAAATGTGCTCGCTGGTGTTCAGTAATTTGGAGGCACTCAGAATCTGATAGAATCATCCAGAGGAAAATGGTAATCACTGTAAAAAATAAGTTGGAGTGCTTTTAAGCTGCTAAAAATACCGACTCCACTGTCAGTTGTGTGTTTTGCTGCTCGTCCATTACGCCTAAAAGCCGTTTTCTATTGACGCGGCCGATGATGCGTCTGTAGGGTGAAGGGCTCTGACACTGCTGACCTCCTCACATCCATCTACGGAGGCTCCTGCTTTGTCACTTTCAGCGCTGTCACCGGTGTCTTGTTTTTCAGCCCCAGGGCCGGGTGAAGGGACCAGCAGCGGAGAGCCGCCCCAGGGGCCCCGCAAGAAGAGGGCCCGGGTGGATCCCACCGTGGAGAGTGTGGGTATCATCCAGCCAGCCAGCATCCGACCAAATCACTTACAGACCAATCAGCGGAGCAACCGAGCAGTCGACTGGCTGACCGAAAGCTTGACCTACCACCCGACTGAACAACCAACCTACAGATTGTCTGACCAATCAAAAGGCCAATTGACCAAGCAGTTCACCGCCTCACCGACCAACCATCCAGTCAACCAATCGATTGACTGGCTAACTGCTGAAACAACCCAAAAACTAAACACACCAAACAATCAACCACTCAAGCAGCTCCTCAACCAACCGACAATCCAACCAACTACACATACAATCGACCTCCCAAAGAACTGACCAAACAACCGCTCAAATAACCAACCTGCCACCCTCATCAACCAATGACTTGACCGACCGTCCGACCGACCGACCAACCAACTTCCCAATAACATCAATTTAAAATGTTCTGTAAGGAAACTGCAACACACAATGAAATGAAAATTGTGTGTGTGTGTGTGTGTGTGTGTGTGTGTGTGTGTGTGTGTGTGTGTGTGTGTGTGTGTGTGTGT
>JAUESF010000001.1:23435318-23449646 GCA_032274765.1 Malacoctenus tetranemus | reverse complement strand
ACTTTTTAGCGTCAAAGCAGCATTTATGACAAGTACTACTTCAGTCACTGTTATTGCTAAAACTACTACTCGTTTTTATGCAACTATTTCCACAATTACTCGCACTGCTTCTACTGATAACTATATGAACACAATAACTACTCACACTACTGCTCCTGTTTCTACAAATACCAACGCTGCTACTATCACAAATCCTACTCCATTGTCAATTAGTAGCATGACCAAAGTACTGCACAGGAAATCAATAAGTAAATGACCCTGTGTGATCATGTGTAGTGAAGGAGAGGAAGTGATTGTTGCTGGTTACCAAAATAAAAGCCAGTGGCTGCTCTACAGGCCGGTTTGTGTGTAGCTTTTGTGATACGTCGCTTGAACTCTTTGAGCGCTTTGTTGAAGTCGGCTTATCTTTGCCTACAAAGATTAGTGGCACTGATGGCTCGGCGGCGGATACAAAGGCGTCCTCTCCTGCGCGGAGCTGCGAGCGCACGCGAGGAAGCCGCGGATATAATTACCGAGATGAGAAATTCAGCTTCGGCGGCGGGTCACCACGGGATCTTTTTATCCGCGGCGGTGTAAGTCATTGACATTTATAATCTGAAAATCACCGAGGACGGCAGTCGTTTCAAAGGACCTCAAGGTCGGCGAAGTACTCCTGCTGCCTTCAGCCCGAAGCATCGGCGGCGCCTCCCTTCGCTTCCTCGCTGAGTGCCATTTACACAGCTATTAATGCGGATTAGTGTTCGCAGGGAAGTCTGTCTTCGCATTTTGTCACCATGTATATTGTGATTATCTGAACAAATGCGCTCACAGATTTCATTAATTACACCTCGTGGACATCGCAGGTGTAAAACCCTGCACTGGATTCTTCCTGTTTCACAACATAAATAAATAGTTTTGCTTGTTCGATTGTAAAGAAAACAAACGTTAATGTGCACTTTTGCTTTTTAAAACTACAAAAAGCCACAAGTACTACTGTAATTACTGACACAAATGCTACTACTACAACTAAGACATGTATGGCATTTAAAGTGTTTTTTTTAACATTACTACAGCTACTTCTCCCTCTATGACTAAAGATAGTAGTAATACTTTGATCAGTAATGCTGTCAGTACTTCAAGTAGTACTGAGCTTTCTATTAGTACTCCACTGTTGTATCTGTCCTACTATTACTATTTTTTGTAACTATATTTCTAGTGTGAAAACAAAAAAGTACTCGTAGTTTTGTGAGCATTTAATTCAAGCAGTATTAGTAGTTTTATGATTGTGTGTAATATTAGAACGTATTTATGTTAGGTTTTTGTAGTATTACCGGTATTTATATTAGTTCTCAGATATTCTAATGATGATTAGATGTAGTTGTGATTCCTTCACAGTAAAAGCTCGAATCAGGTGACTGAATTCAAAGGGACCTGATGGAGTCGAGTGATAACATCAGTGATACTGCAAGAAAACTGTTTAGGAAATGAAAAACATACTTTGTAAATGTAAACGTTTGCGTCTCTCACTGCGCCTCCGCTTCGCATTAAGTCCTTTTATTGACTTTTCAGGCTGTCGTCCGACGGTCGGCTTGTAAAAGATGCTGAGGCTGTAATTTCCGGTAACAGTGTAACACACAAGCATCATAAATACTGTATTAGCCGCTCATATAGCAACGTTTTCACTCATAGTTACTGTATACTTGTGTAATGATTTGTCTCCAATGCGCTCTGTTAAGAACACCGTCCGGTCCGGTGCGTATTAAGCACACTTAGGGGAATTGCTGCGAGCGCAGGAATCCATATTTACTTGTTCCTGTGCTGCTGCTGCTGCTGCTGCCGCTGCTACTGCTGCTGCTGCTGCTGCTGCTGCTGCTGCGGCGGCGGCGGCGGCGACGAGCCTGGGGACCGGTGTGCGCACATCGCAAATAGATGATCCTCTTTATTTGTTTGTTGTGCGTTCGACATCGTGCACCTCGTACGCGGGCGGCACCTCCAGCTCTCCGTGCACCGTCATTTGCATCCCCCGCCCCCCCGTGTGCATTCATTATTGAGCTGCTGCAATATGTATGGATTTTACCCCGGCGGTGGCGCCGCATATGGAGCTAACGCGCCGTTATTCCCAGCGAACGTGTCGGCCGCAGAGTTTTGCTCCACTAACCATCGACTGCACTGTGATCCCCCCCACCCTCTCTCTCTCTTTTGTTGGAGATCACTGTAATGTGGGGCAGCAAACAAAGGCAGTTACCTTACAAATGCCCCCCTTTTTCTCTTGGGGTGGTCTTGTGTTTTTTTTTTCTTCATCCTCTATTTCTCTCTTTTGCCCTTCTTCTGTCAGCCTGAAAGAGGCTGCAGCCACGGAAGTCCTTTTTGGGGTTATTTATTCATGGATTTTTCCCGTTTAATATTCATGTCTTTCTCAGGACGATCTGGGTGCAGAGCTGAATTTGCTGCCTGGCAGGCGGCAGGGGCCAAAAATCAGGTTTCAGCTCCAATGAGCCCGGCGGATGAAGGGAAAAGAGGGAGGGAGGGGAGGGAGGGAAGGAGGGAGAGCAGGGGGTTTCATGTGTTCTCTAGTAAATGAGAGGCAGGCCTTGAAGGTGACAGGCTGTGTTTATTACTGATCTGTCAGCCGGTTAATGGGGAGAAGAGAAGAGAGGGAAGGGAGAGCCGAGCGAGCAGCGATGGGAGCCGCAGAGCCCCGAGCAATAAACTTTGCCACTCTATATCTGCTCGTCCTCACAGGTTCAGTGGCGCCACTCGTGTATGTTAGATTAGAACCTGTAAAAAAGAAAAAAAAGCACAATAAATAAAGGAAGTACTTCTACTTCGTTTGTTGGACAAAGACACAAAACCTGCTCGTATTTGCTTGTCCGGTTCTTAAATCGTCCAGCAAAAACTCGAGTCATAGATGTTGATAAATTAACTGAAGGGATTCGAATGAATACGGAGGCTAACTCGATACACGCCCTCTTATTATACGGGTGAGTCCGGCTAAATGAGGAGATCAATCACGGTGTTTACAAGCGGCTCGTGAAAATCAAATTATCGTCTTAGCCTGACTGAAACTGGACTTTTAAATGCATGTAAACAGCTTAGTGTGATTGAAACGGGACTATCTGTAACGTCACTGGAACAATGCTCAGTTTTCTGCACATGCATCGCTTTGGCTCAGGATTTCACCCAAAATTAAAAGGAGAGGACGTATCAGCAGTTTAGTATGTCGGAAACACAAACAAACAAACAACATGGTGACAAGAAACCAGAAGCCAGATGAGTAGAACCAAATCTACGCTTGGAAATCAAAACCTGATCAATACACAGTGTAAAATAAAGCACACAGCGTCTTCTGTGGAGGTGGAGTCACACATAACCGGTGGTCAATTAATGTGGCCCAAGTATTGATCCTTGTGGGACACCTGCAGGAAATAATTACTATTAACTTAGACACATTTTCCAGACCACCATAATTGAAACTATTTATGGTTTTTGTACATGAACAAAGAGAAATTGCACTCGTGGTGATGATGCTTCCTTTACATATTCTAACTTTTTTGTAAGACCACATAAAATGTTGGTTTTTGCCTCAAAGAAGCCAAAAATGTGCGACCGTGAAGGTCGTGCGCGCGGTGTGCCGACGTCTGTGTGCTGCAGCATGAATCCCGTCCAGAGTGGAGGCTGAAACTCGATCTCTCAGGCTTCTTTTCCATCTGTTTGTTCACGCCGGACTCACATTTCAGCCAAACGCTCGACGGGAGCTGAACGGACCAACCGACTTGTTCCACGCAGCAGTCGAGATTCGTGAAGTGTCCTTTTGCAGCCTGCATTTATCCCTAAAAACCCCCTCTGTGTTCAGCCAGCACCCCCCCCACCCCCACCCCCGACTTCAAGCTCAGCCTGAGCTGCTGTTAAAAGCAGCAACACACACTTTCTTATTATTTGGAGTTGGAATTAATTGCCCCATTTTTCATGGAGTTTTTAATCGCAGGATCTCAAGAGCGTAACAATAAAATGCAGTAAAAGATAAGAGTGGGTTATCATGTAAAACTGAATTAATCTCAATTAACTGTTGCATTAATCACCATGGAAACAATCTTTCTCAGCTCCCCCCACTTCCCCCCATCCAATATAGTCATCAAATAAATCTTTTTTTTAAGCTCTATTAGTCATTTTACGACACAAAGTAATGTAACTGAACCACATGAACATTTTGTACAAAAGTAACTTCATTATCAAAATGTGTCACAGAGTAAGATTACAATTCATTACTTTAAAAGTTGTTGCTGTAAAATGATATTTTAAGTAGAAATGTGTTGGACACCGTTTTTGAAGGTTGATGGTTTGAAGGTTGTTCTTATTATCAGAGTTGGACCTATAACTCAACTGAAGGATTTTAACAACATCCTGTCTGAAAAGTAAATCGGATTACTCGTAATTGTTATGTAAAACAAAAAAGGTTTTGTTTTGTCAAGTTGTTGAGTTTTATCAATTCATATTGTGTTTGAAACATTTTGCTTCATTTTTCTTCACCAGAACTCTTTCACCAACTCTAAAAATAAGACACACTAATACTGTATCATATGATATTGTGAAACTTTCTATTGAGCAGCCATAACAAAGTGTAATTTGACCTTTAATATGACTCTACTGGAAGTAACCAAAGTTAAACAATTGACAGTTTCAATAAATGTGTTTTTTTTGTTGCTATTCTGTTCTTATTATCAGAGTTGGACCTATAACTCAATGGTAGATCCCACAATTGCACAGCAGGTGGCAGCAATACAGTGAACACGAGATTAAGTTGAAGCTAGCTACCCTGGAGCTCACAAAGATTTACAAAAATGAGTTTTAAAAATCTATTTGTTGAGTTTAGTTCTAACAGAAAACAGACAATGTTAAAGTTGTTATTATTTTAGGGTTATTATGTCTCATCTTCCTGGTTCTGCCCACAGAAAAATCAGCTTCTGCGTTCGACAGCCCGGTTTGAGCTCACATTTTATTCTAATTGTGCAGCCTTGAAGGAAACATGCTTTGCCTGAGTGCCTTATTTGATTGCACTCCAGCACAGAAGTTGTTATCAGCTGCCCTTAGTTAGAGGGAAAGCAAAGAGCCTCCATTACCAACGGGTGAAAAGGCTGCGCGCCGGAGCTGCTCTTTGTTGTTTCAATAGATTCGTCTTCCCTTATCTTAACCGGCCTTTGTTGCCTTTATCAGTCACCATTACAAAATCCATATCAATCAGCGTTTGATGTGCAGCTGCTTTCTGCAGCTCATTCGCTGAGAGGCCGTCGTCTTTTAGCAGAGATTAATCGGCACGATGACGAGTTTCAGAAGCTGTTTTGTGCGAGTACTGTTTGTATTTCCCTTTGAGAGAAGTTACCTGATGATATGCAACCGGATCACCTGTTAGAAAAAAAGCATGTCGCTCTGATAGGTCTTCATGCATCGAGTCACTGTGTAATTTTATGCTCTCAAAAATTACGGGATGAGACTTTTGCTGGTCAGATTATTCTAAATAATATTTTATTGTACTGACTTTAATAAAAACTGATTGTCATGAACAATATCTTATTTTATTTTCAAGCCTGAATCAATCAATACAATCATCCTTTAGCTTAATTCAGCCTTATGTTCTTTGTTTCAGTCCAGTTTTATTGAGAAAATAATATTTAAACTCAGCATTTTTTCATGTATTTAATAGAATATTAACCATCAGTTGCAGTTTTATCAACTTGGAGAGAAAAGTCACAACTTTGACTTTTTATTTAGTTTATCACTACTTTTATTATTTGCTTTATTAGTATCACAATAATTCTTGTCTTTAGTATGAGTACTGTCAGCTTTAGTGTTATACGTAGACCTACGTGTCAGCATGAGTATATTAGCGTCCTGTCTAAATAAACTGAACAGCTGAAGATGTTGTTGTTTAGGTTAATGCAGAACATGTTCTGTTATAATGCGGCTGTAAAAGTATTGTGACTGTACTCTGTTTGCTTCGATATAGATGTTTCAGCTGTTGCACATCCGACTTTCTTCCGATCTTCCTCACAAGGTTACCTTCCTCTTGTTTTTGTGCTCGGATGGTTTTCACGCTGAGATTCTTCACCTTTCTTCTTTCCTGAGACGAGCAGAAAAAAAACCCACCTGACAGAAAGTGTTTTTGTATGAAGCGGCGCGGGTCGTCGGCGCCGCTCGGTTTGTTTCTTACCTGGAGGCTCCCGGAGAACACCGCTAATCATTCATTCTGAGTCCAGCCTGATCCGCGGTTCAAACGTTCAGCCGCTCGTCTCTGAGCAGAAAAGCTCGCCGCCGTTTCCTCTGCGGCCTCACATTCTTTATTCATCTGGATCACTGAGCATCAATGGAGACACTCCAGATACATAAAACACTCCCGAGTGTGGCCGCTTCACAAACACAGCACTCTGACCGGGGCTGGGAATAACAGCCTGTCAGACAGAGACTTTTATTAGTAGCAGGCGAGTCACTGACTACTAATATAGATGTAAAGAGAATAACGTTTAAAATTATTAAAATCTACCTGATTCTGTTACTTCAGTTGTTTAGGAAAATGGTTGTAGAGCTGCTGTCTCTCCCTGTTCTGTTCTGTTTGTAGTTAGCATTAGCAAAAGCTAACTCTCTCTCATGCATTCTATTCAGTAAAGGAGCATCTCAAAAATCATGAAGGAACCAATGCTAATGCTAAGTACTGTTAGCATTAGCTTGTAGCCACGATAGCATATTGTAGCACTATCCTTATGGCTAGACACGCTTCAACATGTCCTGTCATCATTAAAATAAGATTGCGACAACTTAAATTTCTTTTATAGCATTTACGTTTTTGGTTGCAGAGCTCGGTTGTTTTTTTTAGAGTGAGAAACAGAAATACTGAGACCTGGATGATCGTTTTCAGATCGACTGACTGAGAGTCTCAATTAGGCTTAGAAAACCTTTCAGTTGTCAGGATGGTGTCCAAAAACGAAGGCGAGTTTTAATCACTTTCTCGACCAGAAAAAGAGAAGCTGCTCCCTGAATGACTGGAAGTCTTGACTCACAAACTACAAGTCATTAACGCAAAGTAAAAAGCTACTTTTAGGATTAACATGGCGACACCTTTGCTGCAGGTCTCCACTGACATGTTATCTAACACCGATAGGTCTGATTTAAAGCTTTCACATGGATAAAAGTGCGATAACATCACAGCCCATAAACACAGTGTGCAGCAGCTTTGTGCGAGTCTGTAATTTGGTTGAAAGTCGTGTTTACGTTTTGGCGTTATCCGAGAATGTAAAGAGGGAGCTGGGAGCAGCGCAGTTGTAACAGTACAAAAGCAGACACTCTGCTCCCATTAAGCCTTCAACGTTTCCTTCACAACACATCTGAACCAGTGTAATCACCTCGCCGCACCAGTGAGAAAGATCAGCGCTGGTAAATCCCCCCCCCCTCCTTCAGTGAGGCCTGTCAGCCTCCAATCAGCTGTCAGCGTTTTTCAAAAGAGCATTTGATTCTCGGTAGTTTAGCCGCGCCTTCAGAAAAGCGGCAGACAGATGTGATAGGCATTAGCCTCGGGGAGAGACGGCGCAGATGTGTCAACAAGGCTCGACTTTTTACAGTCCGAGTGAAGTCTGAGCAAACAGTGGCTGTGTGGTGGAGCAGTGATCCGGGGACGCGGCCACGCAGCGTTGCCCCGGGACTCCAAACAGACCGTGACTCCAGCTCTCATTACAAGAGCGGGTCAGACCACCCCAATACGGCAAAATAAATAATGCAGGGGAAAAACCTGAGTGCTGCCACCTCATCCAGCGCCGCGCCGTCCTCCACCGAGGAGGGCCTCCGCTGCGTAGACTCTCCAAGTGGAAGCTGTATTTCTGTCCTGGCCGTGTTTGCGTGGGTCGAGCTTTTATTTTTTTGGTGTGTTTCCATTTTCACACCTCTGTGGTGTCGATCTCCATGTTTAAATCTCTTCCCCCGCATCCTGCTTCGTCTGTTTGACACTCGTTTGAATAGAGTCACGTCATCGGCGTATCGGTTGACTTTGAGACTTTTCGCGCTGCTTCTGAAGCTTCCGGTCAAACTGTTGCCGTAATTTCACGTTTTCCAGCAACCGATTGACTGTTTCTCGTCTGGTATCGGCCGTTTGAAACGTCTCAAGGCGATCCGAACCTGCTAATTTCTCCCCTCTCATCCTTCCTCGTGGCGCCCAAAAGAAAATCCGGCCCCTCTATCTTAATTTGATCTCAATTTCCTGGAGCGGTCGCCAAGGAAAGGCCGAGATGAAAGAGTTGAAATTCTAATTAAGCTGTAATGGCGGCAGCAAGTTGATATTTTTCCTCCCTGTACATTTGTCCCCAGTCAGCCCTCTCCCTCCCTGTGTGTTTAGCTCGATCTCTCCAAATTTATTTCCTACTTTGTAACCAGAGGCAAGAGCCCTTGACTTGCTGCCCCCACAGCCGCAGCCAAGGCAGCCATTTAAGTTGTGATTAAAAATTAATGGTTGAGTGAGAGGCAGTGGAGAGGGGAACAGGGAGGGTGGGGGGGAAGGTGGCCTGGTGGGGGCGGGGCAACCGGGAGAGCATGCAGGAGCAGGAGGCCGAGGCCGGACTGCAGCTGCTCACTGATGGAGGCGGTGGAGGCGATGGCGATGGCGAGGTCCTCCCACAACTCTGCTGTGTTTAACTCTGCTGCGCTCGCACCCCGCCATGAATATTGCATGACCGCGCCGCGGCGCTCCTCGTGTTACCCCCGGCCGAGCGCCGAGCAGAACCGCAGCCTGGGCGCAGAAGTGTCCCGAGCAAAGCCCACCGCCCCCCCAACGGAGGTAAAAGGGGGGGCGACCACATTTAGACAAACCAGATGAGGTTTCACACAACACAGACCAGCTGAAAGACGAGCCCGCTTTAGTTCATGTCAACAACTATTCTCGTCGGTGCCAGTTACGCCGACGGAAATCCAAGAAACAACCAAAAAAAAGACGCAGTTCAAGACCTGAGTTCAAGTTCCAACATCGGTGCTTCCACATTAAAAATGAGATTTGGTCAAATTTGTTTTATTTTCAGAGCCACAAACTGACAAATTTGATGTAAAATGGGTCAAATCCATTTTCATGGTCATTTATTAAGCTTTAACTGACAGTTTCAAAACGTTCCCTTTGATTAAAAGTGAAAAAAGTTGAACTTCATCATGAAAACATTCACATTTGGTACATTTTTAACTCGTCGGGTGGCTAAAGTTCTCAGAGGAGGCTTCACACAACACAGACCAGCTGAAAGACGACCCCGCTTCATTCATGTCGAAAACTTTTCTCGTCGGTGCCAGTTACGCCGACGGAAATCCAAAGTTTTTTTGCCGAATAACCAAAAAAAAGACGCAGTTCAAGACCTGAGTTCAAGTTCCAACATCAGTGCTTCCACAATAACGAAAAACTGTAATGATGGAGTTTTCAGAGGCTTCAAAATCTGGGTTTTATCAGAACTGTCTCTCATTAAAATGATGATTTATCGTCTTTGTCTGGAGGATTGTGTTCACGGTCTCTTTTCTGAAACCTCTCCGATGGCAGAGCCAGTGAGGGTTGTTTCTGCCTTTATTGGGCCGCGCTTGTTTGTAAAAGGCTTTACTTTGAAATATTCAGCTGGGCTCTTGACTGGAAGCTCCCCCTGAACAAGGTCAGTGGGATAAAGGCCAATCAGTTCCAGTTGTGCCTTGTCAGCTCGCCGCACCGATCGCGCTCCCCTTTAAAAGCCAAACAGAAATACCAGGAGCCTCCGCAAGGTCTCGACCTTGACTCGGTTGGATGATGAGTAGTGGCACTCACATCACAGCCCGGCCTTTTTTCTCTCCCGCCGGCCTCGTTCTCCACGCGCTTTCATTACGCCGCTTCTCAGAGTCCATTACCGGGCGGATCCCTGCACTCGCCCCACCGCCTGCTCCGTTTCTGGGCAGGTTTATGGTTTTATAATTCAGCGCTGCGCAGGAAGACGCCCAGGATCAGCGCTGACGGTGGGGCCTTTAGATTTAGGCAGAAGAAAGGAACCGTTGAACCCTGACGAATACGCTCCAAGTGTCAACAGCTCAACGAGGAGCTTAAAGATTATTATCCAACAGACGGACGAGAGAGGAAATAATGAAAACTAACACTTTCTCAAGTTTAATTAGGAGCTCACACGTAAACACGGTTTTAAAAAGCAATAGTGAAAAGCCATGTGACATCTCTGCTGAAATGAGTTTTATTTCAGTTAAAACTCATAAAATGCCAAATTATATATAAACAGCAGATTGAGATGAGCAGGTTTTGGGGGTCCTGCTTTATGACTTCCCAAAGAATTTCCCAATTAAAGAACTTTTCCCTGCTGTTCAGATCTTCTACCAATTAAAGAAAAAGCATTATCACTGGTGTGTTGGTTCGAGGCTTTTACTTTGAAAGTGGAACTAACCAAGGCAGGTTCCTGTATATCTGTAGATGGGCACAAAATGTGTCCATTAGATAAGTAGACCCCCTAAAAACTATTTGAGATTGAATCTATGACACCAGTTACCAGACTAAATGAGTTTTTGTCACATTAATATTATTTTCAGGGCCATAGAGAGAAAATTTTGATGTAAAATGGGTCAAATCCATTTTCATTGTCAGATACTAAGCTTTAACTGACAGTTTCAAAACGTTCCCTTTGATTAAAAGCGAAAAAAGTAGAACTTCATCATGAAAACATTCACATTTGGTACATTTTTAACTCGTCTTCTAGCTAAAATTCTTTGTTTTTTTGCGATATTATCACTGCCACCTGCTGCTCAGTTTTGGGTATTGCAGTTAGCCCTTTATCGAATAAACCAGTGAAATCAATGGAAAAGAAACTAAATCCTCGTCCAGTCTGTGAACTTTTATCCTGTGGCGTCACCTTACAGGCCGGACGAGACCCTTCGAGCCCCCCGGTAGATAGACGTAGATGTCGGTAGATTTACCTCCGAATCTCACGACGGTTCGTGAGATTCATCAGAAAAAAGCTCTCAGGGAAAAAGAAAACGAGGACGCACTGTTCGCAAAACGTGTCCAACCCGAGCGAGGTGAGCAGACGCCGTCCGCGGCCGCCAGGTTGAAGGTGTAATCAGATTTGTAATTCGCTCTCGCCACCTCCTCCTCCTCGCCGCCCACCTCCTCGCCGCCACACTCTGTTCCCTCCGTCCTCGCCACGCTCCTTACATAATTTGTTAATTCTGTCCCATTTCCTCCGCCGCTGCCATCGCCGCTCCTGCTTTAGGTGTTATTTGCAATGCTGATGAGGCGAGGCGGCGAGGAGCGCGTCGCAGAGGGGGGAAGAAGCTGGCTGGGAAGCCGGCGATATGGTGATACGGCTCGCCGTGGCGCGCAGTCAATCCTCCGGCAGACATTATTGCACTCACACACTGTCATTATGTAAATTTCGCTCCATCTCAGAGGCACAATCAAATGAGGAGGAAAGAGATTACGCAAACCAGAGCACGAACACTCGTCGGTATTTTTAAATCGGACGTCTTCATTCGCACTAAATCTCTCACTAAAATGTCATTCCTTTCTGTCGGGTTGGAAGTCGTCGCCGGTAACTATCGAGACAAATGTTCCTTTTCATCTGGGAGATAATAAACTGAAAACCTTGCTGGAGAAAGAGCACGAACAACTCAGAATACAATTGAAAATGACATTTTTTGTGTTTTAATTTAAAACTAATACAATTCTTACTTGTAAACCGGAATATTTCAAGTATTTTTGCTTTATTTCTTTAGAAATGTAGTTTGTTTTTAATTAAAAACCAAAAATCCTACATAAAAAATACAGTAAATGTATTTTAAAAACATTATGTGAGACATTCAGACACAGCTGACACTGAAATCAGCTCAATAATGTGCTAGCATTTTATTTTGTAGCATGCTAGCTGTTGCAGTTAGCACGAGTGAAGAGAATGTGGGTAAAGCTAAATCAATAAATAGATCTTAAAAGGAGTACGAAGGGCATCGAGTACATTTTGAGTCCGGTGAATTGATCTGGTAATTAATGAGGTACTTTTCTAAATAAATGGCTGGAGTGCACAGGACCGCTGGCAGCACGTTGCTGAGAACAATCAATAGATGATTACATGAGATAAGCGGAGCACAGGACACGAGCTGGTGGGGGGGCTGAAACGTGGTCGAGTTGCCGCATCGGTTCGGTGCCTTGCTCAACGACACACAGAAAGACGGGCGTTTGAACCGGCAGCCTGGAGGTCGATCTGACTTGACATGAGCCGATGATCGACTGAACTTCTGGTCTCGGAGTGAGCCTGAGCTTTTTGTGTTGGCTGAATAACTGCCGAGCAGGAATCGCACCTTCAACCGTCGCCCTCGGCGACGAGTGCGAACAGCCATTTCTCGATTCCAGCCGTAGTCCCTCATCGTCCGGCGTTCCTCCCGCAGCCCCGCCACTCGTCTCCCCGCCGTCGACGCGATTGAAATTACAGTCACGCCACCAGCAAATGCAAGTAAATGGATTATTGAGCAACTGTAAGTGTTTCGCTCGGAGCCAGCTGGCCGTGCGCGCTCTCTGTGGACGGACGCGAAAAACATCTGAACTGCGGCGAGGGACTGGATGTTCCTGCTCCCAGAGAGAGAGGGAGTTAGGGGGGGGAAAAAAATGGGTTTCTTCTTTATTTATACAAAGTTAACTGCTGGTTTTTAGAGCAGCATTATCTGTTTGGAAGGTAAACGCAGGTCCCACAGAGAGACTTAGCTGCACCCGCTGTAAAGTTTCCCCCCCGACGCTCCGTCCAAACCATAAAGTGAGAAATAGTCGGTTACAGGAAAACCAGAGAGGGGAAAAGAAGCGCCGGATGAGTCTGTGCAGCGACGCACCAGAAAGAGCCGTCATGGCGGCGCAACAAGCCAGAGAGGATTCCACCCGACTGCTGCTCGATGGGGGAGACTTATGTAAGAAACAAGACGACAGCTTGAGCTCCACAGCATTCCTGTTTGGTTTGTACTGTTTCGCTTCATCAGATTAGAGGTAAAACTTTTTTAGGTCCAAGCGAGTTCGACTGTGATTGTTTTCTTTTCGTTGTATAAATAGAAAACTTCACACCAGCAGTTCTCAAATCAGTCTCTGTAAACCGTTCTTTGAAACTCGTCGTCTGGTCCGTCTGCGTTTCTGCTGATCGGCGCTTCGTAACGATCCGTGTTTCACGTCAGAAACGGCCTGAAGAAGTCGACAGATTTGTCTCTGGACCGAAAAAAGTCACCAAGAGGATTCAGAGAGATTTAACGAGAATGTAGAAAAGTTTGCAACACGACACACAGCGCAGAAAAAGTAAGAAAGTCAGTGTCTGTCGAGGAATAAAGCCTGTTGGAATCATTTTTAAATGATGCCACATTTGTAAGGAACATGCGTTTGTGGGATGAGCAGCAGAGCTGAGTATGTGCAGCCATGAAAACAACCGACCGTGTCCACGTTTGACAGCAAAGCTCCTCTTTGGGTCGAAGTCTCGACTTTCTATGAAACTTTATTCCCATAGAAAATAAAGTTCAATATTATTATTTTTGTTCTTCTGATTAAACTTCTCAAATATGTCAAGTTTTTTATCTTGCTGGTTTGAAAATCCTTTATATCTGTTTGAATCCTGCAGTAGATCCACCATATCTTCCTTTACTGTGTGTTTATTGTGTATGAAAGAAGTCGTCTTGTTGACAGACGCCACTAAACTTTCTTATTATCGTTCCAATTTCAGTCGATTTAAAATCTTCCACGTAAATCAGCTTTTAATTAACTCCCGGTCGCCGATATGCGCAACGGCGTGGTGCGACACAGGAGTCATAAAGTGGCGTGTTACCTGGAAACATAATTAACTTTCCTCTATAGGAAACGCAACGCGACGCGCGACATGCCAGTTTTGCCCCTTTTTGTGCAAAAAGTGTAATTATCACGTTGACAAGATGTTTCTCTCAAGTGTCTAATTAGAGGAACAAAGTGCCAGTGTCAGATCATCGCTGAGGATCCGGCTGCGCCGGGCTGTGAGACCGTCCCCGCTGGTTTTATCATCGCGTGATCATTTATTCTGATTTAAGTGCGTCTTCCCTTTTTTTTCAGTTTCTAATCTGCGTTTTGATGTTTAAAATGTTCTTGTCGAGAGGAGGAACTCTGACACTGACGAGGCTCCGTCGCTCCGACTGGCTCCTTCGATTTTCAGCGAGTCGGATGTTTGCGTCGGATGTTTGCGTTGGATGTATGTGACGGGGGAGGATCCGGGCAGCGAGCAGGAGCCTGAGGAGGGTTTGAATATGCATGTCGGGATTAGCATGTTGATGTACGTGGAGGACGTGCGTGTGTGGGATTAAATTTGCCTCCTTTTTATTTTTTCT
>JAUESF010000001.1:23320212-23331060 GCA_032274765.1 Malacoctenus tetranemus | reverse complement strand
TGTGGCGCTGTGGCTACTGAGCTAAAAAACAACCAACCAGTTCAAATAAAGCACCAAAAACGGCCTTTATCAAGAAAAATTCATCACCTCCTGCCGACTTTATTTTGGTCTTTGTGATTTTTAGCGAACCCGTTTTCATCCATTGATAAACGTACGCGACGAGACGTCTGTGCTGCGGTGACGTTGGTGGAAACAGACGCGCTCCGGACAGGAACTCAAAAGAGCCTTATTGTGAAGTGTCTGCGTTGTGTTTGTTGTAGTGGAAGCCGCGGCGCTGCTTCAGGAGCTGCGTGCGTTTAATTGCACTCGTTTATTGGAGCTTGTTGGGGGCAAAACGCAGCATGGCGGCAATTTGCAAAAAAAAAGCTAAATAGATCAAAACAATTATGGATTCATTTGGTTTTGGTGTGAAGTTGTTGTTTTTTTTACAGCTGAATTATCACACACACACAGAAACACACACACAAAATTGTGTGAACTGAATCTTTTAGCATCGGTTTCGGAGACGTCTGACCTCCAGAGCGTCGGCTGCACATGCAGGGATGAAAGCTCCTTCATATTAAAGGGCCGTGCTGCTCCAGTGAAGACCATCGTTGATCTTTAGCCACTTTCCACTGTACATGAAATGTAAACACGGCAGCATCGCGCCGTCGGAGCGACTGTGGTGAACCGCACTGCAGCGTTCAGCTTCTATTTCAAGGAGAGAAATGTGGAAAAAATGTGCTGAGCTGGAGCCAAGATGCCAGAGCGGAGGTCTCGCTTGAAGTCGCACCGACGTGGCCAGTGTTGGATGTGAACTGTGAACTTTTCCCCTCGTCCCCCTCAGGTTCCTACCTACCCGGAGGGTACCCCTTCTCTCCGTACGGGAGCAAAATAGCCGGCGGCGAGGAGGCCGGCGACAAGTCTCGCGCCAGCCCGACCGTCACCAAGTCGGCCACGGACTCGAAGGCCCTGGACATCCTGCACCAGCACGCCAGCCAGTACAAGAGCAAGTCCCCCACGGTGGGCGACAAGCCGCCGCACGAGCGGGAGCGCGAGCAGGAGCGGGCGGCGGCCGGAGAGCGGGAGCGCGAGAGGGAGCGCGAGCGGGAGCGGGAGCGAGACGTGGACCGGCCACGCTCCTCGCCGTCCCAGCGCATCATGCCGTCCCACCACCACCTGGGGTACCCGCTGCTCTCAGGGCAATACGACCTGTCGTACGCCACAGGTCAGTCGCCCCGACGCCGCTGACGATGATTCACTGTCGGTTCAACCTCGTGTTTTGGTTCGATTTGCTAAAAAAAGTGGTTGAATTGAGTTCATCCCAACATCACGAGTCAGAACAAGAGTTTGGTAGTTTCCTGTGAAACTGTTGTAATTAACATGATACGATGTTCAGGAGAACTTCACAACTTTTTGATGCTACTGATGCTATAATCTCACGTTGCTTGCAGCTGTGGGCTGCACGGTGTTATGGTGGTTAGGTACTCCGGCTTCCTCCCACAGTCCAAAAACATGCATGAGGTTGATTGGCGAATCTAAATTGTCCGTAGGTGTGAATGTGAGTGTGTGTAGTTGTTTGTCTCTGTGATGGACAGGCGATCTGTCCAGGGTGTCCCCCTGCCTTCGCCTGTAAACAGCTGGGATCGGCACCAGCACCTCCCATAACTGGAATATTCAGTGGTACAGATGATGAGATGAAAACTCAATGTTCTCCAACACCTGAGTTATCAAGAAGCTGCGTTATTGGTTCTCTGCACAAACACCCACCTAAAAGGGAGTGCTTGGTTTTGTTGCCCTTCACTTGGGAACATGGTGGACGGGTTCAAACGGCTCCGCGGCAGCAGCCCTGTTTTTATTCCCAGGCAGAAATCCTGGAACGCTCCGTAAATCCATCACTCAAGTAGGAAGTATCACATTTCCCAGCTCACCTCAGGGTTCTGCGGCGCTGCCAGGCAGCGAGCGAGACCCCCTCCCCCCCTGTCCTCCCCCACCACCCGTCCTCCCCCCGCTTACTCCAGCGAGCTGATGCAGGCAGGGCCCCTTTGAGACCCTCAGACAGCCTTGCAGGTGGGAGACGTTGGAGTGAAAACATTCAGGCGGCGAGGAGGAGGAGGAGGAGGAGGAGGAAGCCTGGCGCGTTGAGTCTTCGTGGCGGTTCGGTTTGCGTCGGCGCTCCGGCGTGAAGGAAGAAGCTGCAGCTTCGCTCAATCTGCAGCGCAGCTTTCAGCCCCTCAGCTCATCCATCCTAAGTAGGTCCTCTGAGGACAAGTGGATCTCAGCGCTGATAATAGAGACGTTGGAGCAGGAGCGGCGAGCCGCTGCGTCTCTGCGGCCTGCACTGACACCCAGTGGCCGCTACTGAGTACTACACTCAGCGGACAGGCTGAAATGACCCCGCTGGGATAAACAGTCACATGTGAAACATGAAAGCTTCCTTTTAGTCTTCATAATGCTTCTTCAGTAAATGTCAAATGGACAAATGAAGCATTGTACAGGGTTTAAAAATGAAAGAAAGAGTCAAAAGAGCAGAAATCTTCCAAAATTGACACAATAAAGAATTAATTTTGTTAAACTGCGAAACAAAAACATTTATTGAATCAGTCAAAACTTAAATATTAGAAGCTGATGGTGAAACTTGTACCGAGTTTTTTTGTATGAGATCAAGGCGGCCTGAAGCTGCTATGACATCATCAGTATGCGTCACAAAAAAACACTAAAACAACAGGTGTGACTCTTGTGGACTCATCCGGTGACATCAGCGCCAGGCCAATCAGAGGCCTGCATCCTGACGATGTCACGTTGTCTGATCCATTCAAATAGGTACTAAAAAAGTACCCTGTAGCAGTAGCTGAGACCTGTTAAGAGTTGTTGGTGGAAAAGCTTCCACTGTGTGTGAATGTTGTGACTATGAGGTTGTAACTGTGTGTTTTCTGTGTCCCGCAGGAAAACCCGACCGTCACACCTCAACCCTGCAAAGATTCATGTGACTGGCTCACATGTGACCAGAATCTCCCGGGTGTTCTCTAGACATCAGTTGAATGGTGTTTATCTATATTTTTTAGTTCTATCTGCCCCCGGAGCGAGGCAGACTCTTGTTCTTTTAATGGTTTTTTTCTTGGTCACCCCTCCTCCCCCTTCCTCCCCCCCTCCCCCTCTTGTAAGAGACCCCAAATTCTCCTTCCCACCCCCACCCCCAAAAAGAACTGATGAACTGATGAATAAAAATAAATAAAATCTAAAAAAAAAAAAACAAAACCAACCCAGGTTCAAAGCCATCGATCGCTCTGCCGCGTCACGCAGAGGAAACACCGACCCGCTGATTACCTAGTCTTTGCACTGTCAACAAATACAATGCAAAAAGAGACTATTGGACTGCCAGAACAGCTTCTTTCGTTGTTGTCGATTCTTGTTTTTTGGTTTTTTTAGTTGTTTTTGTTTTGTCACACGCAGAAAGAAATTGGCAGGGGGATTCTGGGAGTTTGGATTTTTGTTGTTTTTTTTTTTTTTTACTCGGCGTCACGATAAATTAAAAGGACGGACAGAAAGAAGCGATTCATCCCGCGACGACTTCAGCAGCAGCTTCATCCGTAACTCGACGGAGGGGTGGAGGGGTGGAGGGTGGAGGAGAGGGAGGGCGCAGCTGCTTTCTTCAGAGACTTGAGAGCCTGAGAATGAAGTTGTGATTTGTTCCCATGATCCTCTTGGAGCCCCGCCCTCAGTTTCAGGGATGATGTCGTCATAACTCGTTGTTGTTTTTGTTTTTGTTTTGTTTTTGCGAAGGGACCGCAAACACCTCAACGGAGAGTAAACACTATCTGTCTTTGTTTTTCTAAGCTCTTCTCCATCTTTGAATGTGCTGTTTTCACCATGACGGGGTCGCCGCGTCTTTATGTCACTGAAGCCACATCAGCCAGCGATGCGTTCAGGGACACGTTTGTTTTGTGGTTTTGTTAGTTTTTTCTAACTGTAGGATTGTTGCTTCCCCTCAGCTTGTTAGTTTCCTGTAAACAATGTGAAGTTTCGCCCGGCTCGTGTGTTCTCCTGTTGTAATATAGACTTCGTCCCCCCCCGTCCTGTGCATCAACGTTGTGATCCACCCCGGCTGTTCGACAGCCTCCACAGTGTCGGCGCTGCAGCCGGACGTACGCGTGTGCTGCTGCTGCTGCTGCTGTTTCCTCTTTTTCTTAACTCATTATCGCCACAAACTTAAAAAACAAACAAAAAAAGTTCCCTCAATCAGAAGCTTTTGTTCACTTGGTTCATCCAAACTCACCGGAGGTCCGAGAAATGAAGCTCTTACGTTCAAATGTACTCAACTCTGCTTCTTTGTAGGGTTTTCTACTATCTGATACTTCCTGTTCCTAAAGTACTTTTTTCGTACCTACTGGATTGAGGTTCCAAGTGAGGTGAGCAGGAAACATGACGTCCTCGCACGAGTCGTGTTTGTGTTTGTGTCGTCTCTGAGAACTCCTGACACCGAGTAGAGTCGAGTAGAGTTGAGTCGAGCTAAAACTGAGCGATGGAAACATCGAAGTTTCTCGGACAGTTCCCGTCGAACGCTTCGCTCGCTCATGTGGCTTCACCATCACAAACATTCGTCTCTGAATATTGTCAAGTTCTCTGTCTTTTTTTAATGGTCTTTCAAAATAAAAGCACCTGGCTCGAATGGGAGGGATTTTTTAATCTGAAATATGTTTGTGAAATGACCCGTGAAACGTGTCCGGCTGTTACAGAACAAACAGGAAGTGGAAGAAAGAAAAGACGGCGCGAGTTTGTAGAAATGTTCACCGATCAGCCAGAATATTATGACCATGTAAAACTGATGTCCTGACAGCAAAGATCTATTTTAACAGCTGCATTATTCGGTCAGTGTCACTCCAGACCTGCAGGGGGCAGTGCAGAGAGGCAGTGGTCTAAAGAAAGGAGCGAGGTGAAGCAGTGAGACCTCGTGAGGTCTGGAGTGACCCACATAATATTGGGTTGGTCATAATGTTTTGGCTGCCGGGAAGAAAAGCAGCGCACTGTGACACTCCAGCAGGTGGCGCCCTCGGTCCGGGTGACTCCACCGTGCTGCGTTCAGGAGCACTTCGAGGTTTTTGACGGTTCTGACCAGTTTCACTGTTTGTCTCCAGCAGGTGGTTTTCAAAGTGTGGCCTCGTTCAGCCGTTAGTTCCAACTACGGGGGAACTTAATTTGAAAAACTTACTTGATGTTTCAAATTAAAAGCCTCTGACATAATTAAGATGTGTTTCCACTGAATACACCCCCCCCTCCCCCAAAAACATTTTCTTATAAAAATGTTAGAAGACATTCAAACGGTGGTGCAGTTTTGGGGGTTGGGGAGGGAAGCAATATGGCTGTGCTCCACTAGAGGGCGCTCGTCCTCCCACACTTTTGAAACGACTGGTCCAAAACATGGAAGACAAACTGTTATCGACCCTTTTGTCATTAAACTTCATCGTTTTGGTTTGGGTTCACCAAAAGAAACGACTTCTTCTGTCTTCGTTCTTGTCATTTTTCTCACCTTGCGTTGCAAACTCTGTGATTTGACTCTTAAACCACCACCACCGACGCGAGCCGCCAGCAGAGGCCCGACTCTCCATGACTGAAACCAGGAGGCTCTGGGGGAAAGTTGCCAGTTCTGTCGTCCCGCCAACGTAAACATATTTTTGACTCTTTTTTAAAAACGCATTTGCAAGAAGAATGGCTGACGTGAATAAGCTGAATGTGGTGGTGTTTGACTTGTACGTAATCTGTGAGGGTAAATCTAGGCAGCTGTGATGTTGTCATTAAAAAGTCAGTGGGGTTTCTGTTTTTCTTTTCTTTTTTTTTAGTACCAGCAGACTGCATTACAGTACATATAGTTTTATCAGACGATGGTTGTGACAAGTGCATTTGTTCTCTCTCTCTCTCTCTGGAGGGGTAGTAATGTTATCTCAGTAGTAAGCGAAGCCCAGTGAAAATCCTTATATTCTAAAGTGTATGAAAAAGCCAGAAGAGTAATGTTTGCTATCGACATATTGGAAAGTGCTTGGCTCTTGTATTTTGCAGGACTGTCTTTGTTTCATGGTGAAGAGTATATTTATTGGCCAGCGGTTGTCTCGATTGGTGCCTCGTCGAACAGAGACGCTCGCTCGTTCGTCCTTTTTCCTGTTTGTTTCTTTTTCTTCTTCTTCTTCTTCTTCTGACCCCGCCTCCAGTCACACAAACCCCGCCTCCTCCCACCCCACCCCGCCCCCTGCCCCCCCAGTCCCCCCACCCTCCAAAAAGTACCGGTGCTGCTGCTGCTGGTGCTGACAAAGGATGTTTACAATGTTTTCATTTTTGTTTTTCTGTGTGAGTAAATTCAGAACTCTTCCTCCTCCTCCTTCTCCTCCTCCTCCTCCTCTCCTCGTTTCTCCCTCCCTTCAGGAGTTTGTGTAAAGTGTACATTACCATGGTTCTTTTTTATACAATACTCTGTAACTTGCCTTTGTAAATTTGGGCTGGAAAAAATAAATCTTTTTATGAGACGATCTGTCCTGACGTCCTCTTTTGTTGATCACAATATGTTTCTCTGTGTTCTGTGAAGTTTGGATGTTTTTGTCGTGCATTGGTTTTTACTCACTAAAGGTGGTTAAATTTCCTCCTCCTACCTGAATGCCTCCACCCCTGCTGGAGATGTTTCTTCATGAAATCTTTTATTTTGAAGGGGAGTTTCCCGGCTGCAGTGTCAACCACCTGCGTGTATTTGTTTGCCAGTCAGACATTTTAACCAAGGACTGAAAACTAAGTTTTCCAGCGCCAAACCTCGACTAATGGAAACGTGAGTATTTTATTCCCTTGGAGTTTTTCTTCTGTTACGAGCTAATGCTAATAGCAGGGAGGAGGGAACCAGAGTAAAGTGTACAACATCCCCCTCAAAGTTACTTGTCAATAGTCTGCAGGGTCAACTTCAATTTATGAATCCTCCCTCGTCAGTGCGAAGAGTTTTAACAGTCGGTGGGACATAATTAGTCCTTTACTTCCCTCTTTATACCTGCAGTTTAATTCACGTTAGCAGCTAAGCGAGTCTGCGCTGCGCTGAGGTTAGCATGTTGTGCTTTACTCGCAGGTTTAAGCTTCGTTTTTCTTCCTGGAACCGTTAAAGAAATGACTGGAGTCCCTTTTAGAGCTACGGAGAGCTTCTCCTCCTCACTTTACAGTGAATTATAAACAGGGTTTAGCCGCAATATTTTGTGAAAACGCAACGTTTCCGTGTCTGCCCCTGTCCTTGTTGCCATGGTTACTTGAAGTCGGTCTCGCATCGGCAAGCATCCGCGCTGCAGCGGTGGGCTGTTAGCAGCGGCTAATTAGCTTGTGGAGGCGAAGGCTGGAAGACACAAGCTGCTGTGATTAACACTGCTTATAAATGTGTATGGGATTAAAAAACCAGCTGGGTTTCATTAGAATAATAAGCAAAAATGTATATTTCTCATCAATATTTCTTATTTTAGAGAGTCATCAGGAAGCAAACAATCTTTAAATCCAAAAGCAAGTGGGATTTGGTACTTTAACTGTAATTTATAGGTTAGAAATAGTTCATTTATTTTGAGAAGAAGGCTCAAAGGGTTGAGTCACTCGTTTGTAGGTTCCTGTGTAGAGTCTGTTGGTTCTTCCTGTTTGTTTATTTTTCCAGGCTGTCATATTTTGGCCCTCAGTCGCGTCCCTGGTGCCTTTTTTTGCAGCAGTTTGCTTCTCCTCACCAGCTGCTCCTGTTGACTGTAACAGAGCGATCACGTCCTGGCTGGTTTTCAGCACAGCTCGTTTTCACGCTTGGGTTCGGTCTGATTGAATCATTGCAGCCAGAAGCTGCGGCGCCGTGGATGGCCACCAGGGGGCAGCGTCTCTGAGGAGACCACCAGTCCCCGCAGGATCACAGAAAACAATCCTGCTTTTGTTTCCATCCTTTTGTTTTCCTTCATGTTTATTTACTTGATTGTTCATCTAAGAAATGAGCTGGAGGGGAGATTTGTTATACAACAGTTTATATTTACAGGTTAACAGAACCAAAGACCGACAGCAACTACAGAAGTAAAGAAAATCATAGTTGGAGTATTTTTTCCTTCAGCTTCTTACAAACTCACTTTCACATGAAAGTAGTTGATTCTAGTTGCTGAGGTTCAAATTCACAACATTATTCTGGAAACACAAGTTGAAGCAGAAGAAGAAGAACTCCTGAGTTTGCAGATGTGTGATTGGGAATAAAATCACTTCACCACACTCCATGAAACCAAGTTCAACAAGCAAACGTTGGAGTTTGATGTGATGCACCTGACTCTCATGCATCTAACTGCTCCAGAAAACAGCCCGAAAACTTGCATTATTGATGTTTTCAGGTTATTTTACTGTCTGGTTTCCATGGAGAGCAAACTGCTGCGTGAGTGTCTTGTGGTCAGAAGTGATAAAGCACAGTTGAAGTATTTTTTTAACCTTTAGCTTCTTAAATGCCCTTTTCTGTGTGTGTTTCTCCAGAGTTTCCTGATCAGGTTCAAACCTCCAGTGAATCACAGTGGCAGCTCTGACGCGTCTGCTCTGCAGCAGCGGCGCGTCGCACCGGCTGCACCTCTCGTCGCGCTCAAACTTTCCTCTGCCCGGTGGAGTCTGTCAGCGTCGCCCTGGCCGGGGGTATTTTTAACTGCCCCTAATGCCCCGCGGCAGGAGAGGCCGCCCCCAGCATTAGCATAATGCTACATCAGTGACAGGCGGCGATTACGCCCGGGGACGAGATTGGGGAGTGTAAAAATGTGAAATCTGATTATCTTCTGGGCTCCCACAGGGAGAGAGGGAGGAGGGGAGAGGGAGAGAGAGAGAGTGACAGGGAGGTAAAAGGAGGAGGAGGGGGCAGAGAGGGGGAGGGATGAGAGAGGAGCGATGAAGAGGGAAAGAGCGAGACAGGGATGTGGGAAGGTAGAGCGAGGAGGGAGGGAAGAGAGAAGGGAGGGGGAGGCGAGCGGGAGAGAGAGGAGGGAGAGATCGGGGTAGAGAGGAGAGATAGAGAGAGCGAGCGAGCGAGGGAGGAAGAGCGAGTGAGGGAGGGGGGCGGGATGGAGGCAGAGGACAGCCTCGGAGGGGGGAGGTGTTAAGATAGCGACGTGCTGAGCCGATGGCTTTAGCACAGAGCAGCTGGCTGGCATCAGGACGGGCCGCTCACAGGAAGCAGCAGCAGCAGCAGCCGCAGAAGAAGAAGGAGGAGGAGGAGGAAGAGCAGGAGGAGGAGGAGGATCGCGCTCTTCCACGCGCCGCCGCCGCCGCCGCTGCTGCAGGACGCCGACTTCCAGGAGGCGTTCATGGGATGCACTATCTACGCAGCCAGCCCTAAGGCCCTGCCCGCCGACGAGGCCCCCGGCCAGGACCGCTACTGCCAGCTGCCCCACTACCGCCACCCTCATGGTAACTGCAGCCAGAGGATAGCCGCCAGCAGAGCCAGGTCAGTGAACGCATCACAGGAAGTAGTAGCGCAGGATGTTACACCTGCACGGTGGAGAGGGAGGGGGGGGTACACGCTGCACACAGAGGACTGGGATACAGGGAGCGCTTCATATTCTCATCACATCACATCGTTTGGAGTCCGGACAGCTTAAGATTGAAACACTGTTGGTTTTATTTGAGTCTTTATTTAATCTTTAATCTTTATAGTGATTTAGGTTGATTTTATCAACAGCTTCTTTATTTCAATTCAATTAAAATATCATATAAAATATGTACTCTTATAACTCAAATTAAACCACTTCAAACATGAATAGAGAAAAAAACAAAAATTAATTTAAAATATTTTATTTTTCTCATGTTAATTATTGAAAGATGTTTTATTCATAGTAAAGTTGCTTGACTCCATTTTTTGAGTCTTTTTAGGGTTCAAATATTTTTTGGGGCGTAAAAAACCCCTCCTAAAACAATAAGTAAGTATTTCCTTTCATTTTGTAAAGCAAAAGATAAACAATGTTTTCTTAAGATCAGAAAAAAGACCCACAGCAGGCGTTAAACGGACGTTGTGTTGGTGAATCTGCTGCTCGTGTGTGTTTATGTTCACACAGTACATCTATTTATTGTTGTTTACACTGTAACACTGTTGACACGCGTCCTCTGTGTGAGAGTCTGAGATAAATCACTGAACGTTTAAGATAAGATATTATCAGATTAGGATCAGTTACTTTTGACATTAAAGTAATCCTCAGAGAAATTAGCTTTAACCCTTTCCTCACCGTCTTGTTGCTCTCACACTGTTTACCTGAAACATCAGGAAGCGTCCAGAAGTCGAGAAGTGGAGATTTGTTTACTCGTATAAATCACTGTGGAGGATCCAGAATTGACCGTTTAATCACAAACTAATCAAAGTAAAAGTTTGACAGCCATAAAATCTAAAGTTATGACTTTATTTATTTATGACCTGATTGTAATAAAAGTCAAAAGACTGTTGATAAACGTCCCAAAGCGTCAAAACACGATAAATGTGAGCGTGTCTGAATTTGAGAGTGCACCTGCTCCTCCAGTCTGAGGCGCATTTACAGCCTGAAGTCTGAAGAAAAGTGGGTTTTCAGAATAAAGGCTGAAAAATTGTAACTTTTCAGAATAAAAGTGAGACTTTGACATTAGGTTCTGAGTAAACTTATTCATTCATCATCCTCATTCCTTCGTAATCCACTCATATATAGTTGTGATCACTGAATCATTTCCTCATCACACACCACGAGTTTAATTTACATTTGTTGATTTTTTTCTACACTTGTCACTTTTTCCTACACTCTTCTTTCTTTAACACATACTAGTTAGATTTTATTCACATTATTTTTTTTATCACTGAAAAGTAACTGTTTTCTTATTGCATCTTATTTACACCTGCACACT
>JAUESF010000001.1:23216733-23230328 GCA_032274765.1 Malacoctenus tetranemus | reverse complement strand
TCTTTGTCTTTCCCTCAGTTGTGCAAACAGCACGTTGGTTTAAACGCGATCTCGTCGCATCGTTTCATGCTGCTATCAGAGCCGAATGTTTTGTGTGATCGCAGCCATAAACGCCGTGTGATAATGCGTCTGTTTCGCCTCCCTCAGGCAGCTGCCACCGTTGCTCAGGCCAACCTGATCAAACAGCAGGAGGAGCTGGAGAGGAAAGCGGCCGAGCTGGAGAGGAAGGGGCAGGAGCTGCAGAACCGCAGCTCGGAGCGGGTGCTGAACGTCGGAGGTGAGCGTTCGTCAGCTGCCGCGTGTATAATCGGTGACGCTCGCTGCAACGCCTGAGACTGACCAGCTCACTGTGACATGTGTCAGAGAAAGAAAACAACTGGCCGCCTCTGCCCAAGTTCTTCCCGGTGAAACCCTGCTTCTACCAGGACTTCGAGCTGGAAATCCCTGAAGAATACCACCGAATCTGCAAGAGGATGTACTACCTGTGGATGTGTACGTGGCTCTGAACCTTTATGAATATACACTATATACACATGTTGCTGTGAGATCCAGAACGAGTCTGTCTCCAGACACTGACGTCTCTCTTTGAGCCTACATGCTGATTGGCTGTGTCTGGTTCTGGTTCTGCAGTCCACAGCGTCACGCTCTTCCTCAACATCCTGGCCTGCCTGGCCTACTTCACCGCGGACCCCAAGTACGGCGTGGACTTCGGACTCTCCATTCTCTGGTTCATCCTCTTCACCCCGGCGGCCTTCATCTGCTGGTACCGGCCCGTCTACAAGGCCTTCAGGTACGGAGGAGAACTGGTGGAGAGACGACAGAATAAAGTCAACAAATGGATCTCAGTTTGGTCCTTTTCTGTCTCTCCGTAGGTCCGACAGCTCCTTCAGCTTCTTCTTCTTCTTCTTCGTCTTCTTCTTCCAAGTGGCGGTGTACGTCATCCAGAGTGTGGGGATCCCCAGCTGGGGAAACAGGTCAGTTAGTAGGAACCACCTTTTTTATCCGTGGAGCTACCTTGTGTGTCTGGAGGCGTGGTGTGGTCGCATGATATGGCTGCTCACTCACCGGTGTCAGTTTCCATTCATTCCAGCCTGGTGTGGGTGGATTTGCGGTCGGTGTGGGTGTTTCTGTCGTCGTGTGTCTTCATTCTCACCTCCGTGTGTCGTGTGTGAATATTCCTCCCCTGGATCTTCTCTCTCACATTTCTTTGACAGATTCCTGCTGACTGCTAACTTGTCTGGGTTGCGGCTTTGTAAGTGTGTGGAACTGACTCCCTTTGGTTTCTTTCCTACATCATATTCAGCAGTTCAGTTTACCATCTTTCACTTTGCATGTGTATTCGTTGTTTAAGACTCCTCTCTGAAATCGTGATACTTTTTTTCATGAAAATGTTCAGTAAATATGTGATAGCAGTTTTTTTTCATTTGCTGTTGACAGTGGATGGATCACAGCGATCAGCATGATTGGATCAAACCTCGCGGTGGCCGTAGTGATGATGGTCGTGGCCGGCTTCTTCACTGTGAACGCTGTCCTGGGGGTCATCCTCCTGAAAATCGTATGTTAATTCATAAAACGTAATATCATCCATTGTTTTTAAAAGTGTGGTAAACCAAACATGAAAGCTAAAGTTAGCCTAAAGTTAACACAAGCAATGAGCAGATTTCAGCGATCAGGCAGCTTGGTAGATGAATTGTTGATAAATCTGTGCTTGAGGTTTGCAGTCGGTAACTTTCCTAAACTGTCCCCTTGGTCCTGTGGCTGCAGGTCCACTCCAAGTACAGGGGGACGGGGGCCAGCTTCACCAAGGCCCAGCAGGAGTTCTCCCAGGGAGTCCTGAGTAACCGAACCGTCCAGTCCACCGCAGCCAGTGCCGCCGCCTCCGCCTTCAGCAGGAACCAGGGAAATTAAGCCACGTCCCCGCGTGCTGGGCGCCTCAGGCTGGTCTCTGCTCTGTTGCAAACATCACCCGGTGGGTTTTTGGGGGGGGGGGCTTGATTAATCAGTTGAAACGGGGCCTAAAAACAAGTAATGTGATGAGATCTGCCAAGTGAGGTGTCTCCATTTTCCTCCCAAAGTTTGAAGATGGAGGGAGGATTTTTGGACCAGTGAGAGCGCTTGGATACGGTTGCAGCATCTCGGCTGTTGTAGATCTTCTCACTACCTCTGCTGTGTTTGAAATTTCCGCTCACTGAAGCTATTTTGAGAAATGAACCGAAGCTTAAGGAGAGGCTGGGGCTAAAAACAATGAAATGGAAACACGTTTTCACAGCAATATTGTCGACACTGATTCAATATGCAACTCAGAAGTTACATTTTTAAATTTTAAAAGTCACTTTTTCCCTTCAAGTTGTCGAGAAAGTATTAGAATTTCTAAATATTGTCCTCAAACCTCCAACATGACAGCTGAGTTTGGATTACAATGAAGAATGCCACTGTTACAGAAAGACACAAGAATGTTTTCCCATCAGTGAAGGATGGACTAGTGTATGGATACATATTGTTGTGACTGGAGCAGTAAACGAGTGTAACGTTTAACCCTGACACGCGCCCACTCTGAGGCGTTTGCTGTCCTGTAAAAATGAGATGTACGCTGTGACACTGCGCTGCTGTTCGTCCCTCTCTGAATCTGCTGGTTATTGAAGGCTGCACAGGACGAGCCAACGGTTAATGGAGGTGACGGGATGAAGGCTTCTTTTCTTTCATGTGTACTGTTTTAATCGGCTCGTCGGCGTTTTGATGAGCTGAAGCTGAAAGCTCAGATGAAGACGTAGTTTTTAAAAGTGGGAAGTTTGCAGTTTGAAATTGTTTGTTGCTGTCGTAGCTCGGAGCCTCGCTGTGAATCAGGTGAACGGCAGGGTGAAGCTGATGTAAAGTTACTGATGATGTCGATTTCTATACCTGGAAGTGCATTAATGAGCAAGAAGAACACAACAGATTTTGTCTTTGTATCAAACGTGTCGCTGAATGTTTGTCTTTCCTCAATCTGCCATTTTAAGTACCTGCATTTTCATGTCTTTATACGTCTATGTGAATGAACACTGTCCTCTTCTGGTCTGATGTTGGTGGAACTCGGACCAGCGTCTTTAGTGCCTTTAAGCAAATTCTACCTACCAATTTTTGTGTGGGGATTTTAAGCACAAAGTCTGATTACTGCTGTTTAGCCCGAGTTTGCCTTTGCTGAGAAGGTTTCTGTCACGGTCGCGTTTCTCTGCTGTGATCAGGATGTATATTACGATGTGTTTGTGTACATATCTACGTTGGTGATCTAATTTAATACATTTTCCTGGAGGTTTCTAAGTTTTAACATTAAATAAACTGTCAAATTGTTTCTCTGATCTTATTGTCAGGTTTTGATCAACTGCAAAGACTTTACACTCCTACATGCAACGTGTTGGAGCTCTGTGGATGCAGACATGTGTGTCTATGAAGTCTAGATCAGTGTTTTTGTCATTGTTTCTGATTTGCAGGCTCTTAAGTTCTAAAATAGATTTTCATGTCTTAAAAAGTCAAAAAAAGGAACTTAGAGTAGACATGGGAATCAAAGTCCACACGTAAGTAAATACAAGTAAATGTCATTTTCATTTTACAATGAGATCATTTTAATCTGGAATTTAGGACAAAAAAATCAGCATATACTTCCACAAAAATGTAGATGATGTTGTGGTGCTTGGAAACACAAAGGTCCAAGAGTAAATGATTTATTTTGGTTTACTTCCTGTGTGAGAAGCTGGGTCTGGTCATTTCCAGCAGCGTTGTACCTTTGTAGGAATAAACCCGGTTTGAAGGCTGCATTTTTATGGAAAACGGACAAAATCTCCATTTCAACCAAAGTGATATGGGAGCATAACGGCCACCCGAGCGTGTTATTGGTGGAGGTCGCGGAGGGCGGCGCAGTGTGAGGATGATTCACAAACGTCGGCGGCGGCTACACCTCCGCATTCCTCGGCGTCTCCATGACAACAGCTTCTCCTGTTGATCATCCCAAGATGGCGGACGAGGAGAGCAGCGCGGCGGTGAGTACGAACCCGAAGCCGCTCGTCATTCTTTTCGGGGGAAATCGTGAACGTGCCGCCGAGTGAAGTGAGAGCGGGACGCGCCGTGACGGGATGTGACGGCCGGCCGCAGCGCTGCCTTTGAACGAGGTTGTTCAGAAACGCTGGTTAGCTTCGGAGCTAACTGAGTGTCAGTGGGAGCTAAGTTGATCAGGCTGCAGCTAACAAACTATTCACTAAACTCGTGTATTTGAGTGGTGGAAGGACCGGAAACACGAGTGCCAACAGCTGCAGCAGCTGTCTTGTTGACAGGCGCAGGAATGCAGCGTGTCGGTGCAGAAACGCATCGCTAGCCACCGTTAGCTCCCGCTTTATGCTGCTGTTAATCCGCTCTGCAGTAAAGGGATTTATTGAGCAGGTGGTGCAGCGGTGCAGGTACTTTGAAAGGAGGTAAAGTGAAGACAGTAGAGGAGGACGTTCCGCTGGGTGTCAGAGATCATGTCACAAATGATCCACAGGTGAGAGCTGACAGAAAACAGTGGGAATAAATGTGGAAGAGCAACCAAATGCGCATGCGTGCATTCACCTGCACGTTGTGAGGAAAACAGTTCGTCAGTCCCTAAAACACCACTTTTATCAGTTTAAAAAGACAAAAAACTGTCTCTATTATTCAGTTGGACTCCTGGCCCTCTATAATCCTCATTTTATTCTCTCTTCCAGTCCCATAAATGACTGATGTTACTGTAAAATAACATTTTACTGCCTGTTACAGATAAAAATTTCTGACATTATTTTCTATTTTAAACCAACTTAACCTATTTTCACTCGCCTTGATTGATTTCGAGGCAGTGAAGACTTATAATACAGAAAAATACAAGATGTCACTTCTCTCTCCCATGTTGTGCTTTTGTATTTCTATGCAGCATTGACACCAATTATCACCTTTTTTGCCTTCTCTATGATTTGATTCAACATTTTTCCAATCAGATTCGTCCAAAGACTGGGATGCTGTCTGCTTGCACGTCAAAGAACAATAGTTCACTTCAGCAGAGGACATTGGACATCTGTTTGACATTTTGAACGAACTCAGTGGGACAAAAGTAACAAAGTTGAACATCACACAAAGTTTCCTTCAGTGATTAAGACCTGACAAAGACCTGAATGTGCAGCTCGGTTGTAACCTAATTATTTACCAGCTCCATCAAGCAACTGGGAGCAAAGGCTGAGAATAAAGTGATGTTGATCAGCTGGATGTGAATATAAATTGTCTGTAGTGATTTTTGAACAAACAGGCAGCAGTGTTTACCTGTGGGAATGATCTGTGGTGGGAATCGGAGGAGTCGTTTAACATGTACAGTACAGAGCAGCCCTTGTTGGCGCTGTTTCCAATATGAAGCAGATGCTGCCCTTGAGTAGGACACATTGTACAACATGTGAGGGTCAGAGTCTGCAACCTGCGGCTCCCTGCAGATTTAACAAAGCAGCATGTGAATAAGCAGTTACACGTTTGACCCTCGTTCTGTTGCAATATATTTCCAGTGGACTCTTCTGGTGTCGTCTGGGGAGGAAAATGTGACAATGAGGACGAATGGAGGAAAAACACACTGTACAATGTCGTTCTTTAACTTGAGATATATAGTTTGGGTGTGAACAGAAAAAAACTACACATATACACATGTGTTTTCATGGTAAGATAAACGTGTTTTGGGTGGGGGGGGCAGACATACATCTTGTAGCTGTAGTTTCATTGGCTGCCAGCATCAAGCACACTTTTCCACACATTCATTCTGTGTGTCTGGGTGGGGAACATTTATTTTGGTGGGGCTGAACACTTGCTTGCACTGCAAGCCTTGCAGTAATAGTTAACGAGTGTCGGAGACGGGTCAGGTCCAGTGAATCTCTGTGCTGCATTGTGGGACTTCTGTGCTGTTATTTATTCATCTGTTTGTGTTTTAAATATTTCAGCTCCCAGTCGTGACCGAAGCCAAGAAACGACGTGCACCTAAAGGTACGGCAAGACACACGCAATACATATTCATAAATAATTGTATAGTAAAAACAAACACAAATACTTTCATTCTTTCTTTTTCTTTACAATTTCTTTTTTTTTGGGTATTTGGTCAATGAGACTGGTAGTGCCAATAATGGCCAGCAGAGGTCACCCTCAGCTTTCTGTCAGTCTGCAGGAGAGCACAGTAATAAGCGCCCCCCTCCCTCCTCCTCCTCCTCCTCCTCCTCCTCCTCCTCTCATGATGTATCTGATGATGTTTGTGGATCAGTGAGGATATTTTGTCATCATAATTTTGTCCTAATGACCCATTAACCTGTTCATGCCCATACAACGAGCGCGCTCCTTTCTGCTTTTGTTTTGCCCGTGCTGCTCTGTAATTACGGCGGAGCCCTATGGAAGCAATTAGGTTCACGCTCAGTGTTGTATTTCCCTGCAGTGATCTTTCACGTGGCGAGCGTGTGTCGGTGTCTGCTTAGTGTAATTTACACAGACAAATCAAATGAGAACCTGTTCATGTAAGGTACACTGACTGAGTAATGGAGCAATAAAAAGCGAGTGCCGAGATTGGACTTTAATTGCTTAATGTAATGGAAATGGATATTATACCCAAGTGAAAATACTAAAAGCTTCATAACGAAGTCAAATTACAGTAACGTGGTTAATCTTTCTTAATGACAAAGCTAGATTAAAAACAAAAGGGTCGCATGTTCATTTGGAAAAAACAACACATAATATGAGGGATTAGAACAAGGCTGGAAACCAGCGTAATGAAAGGAAATACAACAACACAATGTATTAAAAATGAAGGAACCACCAGATGAATACAAATGACTGTGAAACAATGCTGCGTTTTTATTGAGTGTTTTTTTGTGTGCCGGTGTCGAGCTTCAAATCCAGACAGTGACTGACGACAAAAACAGCGTTTAAAGACACATTGTGTTCATTTTATTTTTCAAAGTCTTCAAAAACAAGCTGCTGTTGAACTCTTTTTAAAGCAGGAAGTTACCAAACAAGGTCGCTTTTCCAAGTAAACATTATCACGATCATGTTTGCACAAATTGACTCTCAAATGGTAATTGGATGACCCCGAGTTTGTTTGTTTTCACAAAAGTGCAACAATCTTGTTCAGTGAATGTTGGAATATTTAATGAAGTAAATTTCCACAGATCACAGTTTAATTGACAAAAATTAGCAAACAAGGTCCTTCTTGTCCTTTAATTACAGTCATGAAATGTAATTGGTGTTAAAGTTAATTATGTTGTGCACGGAAAGTAAATTAGGAGCTGGAGTCCAGTACACAGGCTCCATCCTCACTGGCTGGCTCCCAGAAGCTGAATAAAGATGGAAAAATCCCAATAAGAGCAACAAAATAGAGTTCTCCTTCAAAGCAGCAGATTTCCGCAGGTCGTTTGTCTGTTTCCAGCTCAGCACGCTTCTGTTTGCGACGATCAAATGTCAGCTTCCTGACACCCGTGCACTGATCTGTCCTTACGTCCTCTTTCTACTGACGCTAATGTCTGACACAAAAGTCTCAGTGTGACTAAACGTCTTGACAAGACGAGGAAGTTTTTGAAGTTTCTTCCCCCTCCTCCTCCTTTCTGAGGTAAAACTTCCGAAATAATTTGACTCGTACTTTTCATTACGTTCTCGGCGTGTGTCTTTTGATCTCAGCACGCCTCCCCTCTGCTCCCATCCCCCTTTTTAACGCGCGGCTGAAACACATGGAAACCACAGCCGTCTTCGCCTTAACCAGATCAAATACAACAATGAGAACCCCCCCCCACCCTCACCCCCCACCCTCACCCCCCCACCACACACACCCCCACAGTTTTGGATGAAGTTCTTCACAGAACTATATTTGGGGGACCTCCTGCTGGGCTCCACCGCTCTGCTCCTTTTCTTCTGGTACAGTACTGCTCGGATGTCACACATGTGTCCCATCCACCCGGCTTTCAGCTTCCCAAAATCTGCCCCCCAGCCCCCCACACCCCCTGCTTCAGTGCCGGTGACACTGGAGCACAACGGGACCGCGGCTGAAACCCAGAGACAAGAATATTATTGCTGTCTCAGCAGGAAGAAAGCCGATTACGTTGCCGCAAATAAGTCCAGTCCCGGTCTTGATGAGGCGCCCGCGCCGTTCCAGCCCTCAGCTGGGGGGGGGGCGGGCGGGGGGATTTCTGTGGAGCTTCTGGAACAGGCTCCAGAACCAGCAGAGCGCCGCTTCAAGCACCGAAAGATTAAAAAAACAAAAAAAAAGGCGGGCGCGGGAGAGACAGAAGGGGGCCTTTGGTGTAATTCACACTGTATTTTTAACACAGGCGCTTCATTAATGACACCCCCCTCCAATCGCAGCAGCAGACTCAAAGCCTGCCACTTCTATTTCACACCGCCCTGGCTCTATTTTTAGCCCGGGAGGAAGGTAGAAGGTGCAAGATAACGGCGCTACCGAAATCAATCTCGCACCCAATCACGTTTTTTTTTTTTTTCTTCCCTCTCCCGCGTGTGCGAGCGTTCCCGCGCTTCGCCGAGAGGACACGTGGCGCTCTGGTTTTTTCTCGGTTACCTTCTGAAGCAGCTTCGCGTCGTGCCGCCTCTCCGTTCTGTCACAAGCACCTGGGCATGCGGGAGACATTGTTGCCCTGGCAACGGGAGGAATATCTCAACCTGCCGAGACATTAAAAGCGAAAGGAGGGAAGGGGGGGGGCAAAAAATAAAAAAAACTAAACACAACAACGCTGTGTTTGTAAGGAAAAACTTGCTTACAAGGTGACATTTACAGCCTGGCTGGTGAATTGATTAGAGTTTAGCCCAAGGTTTTTGGTGGAAGTGTTAACATCTATGTTAACTGTCAGATGAAAGAGTCGCCTGTGACTGCAGAGGGAGGGAGCTCTCAGGATTATTTATTCAGCTGTCAAACAGGGGAAGGAGAGAAAAAAACCGGAGTGCATGCATTAGAAAACAGCCTGAATAGACACGGCTCCTAATCGTCGGAGCCGTCTTTTCAAAAGAGCAAACTGGCAAACCATCTGAGATTTACAGTGCGCCTGGTGAATCGACTCAAATTTAGCCTGTGGATTTGGGCTACAGCGCTACTTGTGTGTTAACTGTCAGATCAGAGACTCGCTAATGACTGTAAAAGGAGGGCATTTTCAGGATTAATCATTCAGTTAGCAGCTAAATAAGACATCACCTCCACAGGAAAGAAGCAACCAGTGTAAAACTTTCCCTTTTTTCACCCCACACACACAGAAAATGATGGCAAAAGCCTCAGGAGGAGTAAAATAAAGTTTGATTGAAGCTATTAATTATTTCCTCAAACACTTACTGAGAGAATCGTAGCAAGAATGTGGTGTAAAGCAAACAAAATCCATTGAATCAGGGGAACAGACTTGCTGTATTCTCAACACTTGGATATTTCAAACCCTTGTAAAAACGAAAAAAAGTGGAATTTTATTTAGAAAATAAAATGTTTTAAAAGTTGTTTCTTGTGGCGTAGTGCTGCCCCCCTCTGGCGACAACAGTGATGGCCACAGCAGTGTATAAAGACACCAGTGACGATGTCTTCTCTTCAGTATTAACACGTTCTCTCTCTCACAGCTCCAGATCTTCCCATCGTGGAGCGGCGAAACTGGCTGATCCACCAGCACTACATCCGCAAAGACTTCGACACCTGCAAGGTGAAGTTCCCCCCTAATGTCGCCTCTCCTGTGGTCGTTTATCGACCTGCTGCACCTGCCCGGCGTTGATTTGCCCGCCTGACAGACTCGCGCTGTACACACAGACCACTAAACGCGATGGAAATAACAATCAGCTGGAGCATTATGGTGGCTGGCGCTGCGGCTTTTTGTTCGTTGGTGGGAAATATCAGGCGGCGTCTGAACATTTTGTCCTCAGAATTTACCGAAGGAGCAGAAATGCGGTACGGTGTGTTCCACTCGAGGGTTTCAGGCCTGTAAGGAGCCGTAACCATCAAAGAGTGAAGGGAGAAGTAACAAAATTACATTTACTCACAGAACCGAGATTACAGAGTATATTCTTTGAACGTGTACTGTCCTGAATATTACTTCAGTGCATAATTCACTGCTTCTTGAAGCCAGTCCATCACAGGACTCGCACAGAGACATTTACAATCACCAACACGTGGCTGCTTTAGATCCACCAATCATCCCCTCATTGTGGCTTCTGATTGGAGGCCCGAGTTTCCACGGAAACGCCACACGCACACGGGGGAACATGCAAACTGCTCAGGAAACCCCCCTTTAACCAGCAGGCTGGAGCGAGGAAACCCTCCTCCTGTGACAGGAGCTACACCGAGCAGTCAGGACGTTCAAACTCATCGTTAATGTTACGGCTGATCTGTGTACATGTTGTGTTTATTGACACATTCCACGGATAGTAAATGAAATATCTGAAGAGAGACATGTACTTAAAACATTTATGTCCTCATTATTCATTCCTGGTTTGTTCTTGGTGATATATATTTGTCAGTCGTGTCATTTAAGAAGACTGTATTTTACTTTGAATAACTTCTCCTCTGTATGACGTTGATATTCAATTCACATTGGCTGTTTTATCATTTATTAGCACAGTTGATCATTGGTTCAACCCTCATATCGCTGTCCAGTCACAGACTGGTTTATTAATCCCAATCAGGCCGTCAGTGTTCAGTCTGAACTGTAAGAGGAGCGGGACGGACGTCAGTCTGAGCTGAAAGTTGAACCTCGTTGTGTAACTGGTCTCTGTGTCCTCGCAGGTGATCATCAAAGAACAACTGCAGGAGACGAATGGCATGTGTGAATATGCCATATATGTTCAAGGTGAGGTGTCTCAGAAATGCGTCCCGCTCACACATCCACCGTGTGTGATGTTAATTAAGCCGCATCAAATAAATAAAACAGCCCTGTGTTGGTGGACGCTGCGGGTTCCCTGGCTCATCATTTAGTTTCCCATAAATGTGCTGGATGGACCGCACGCTGCGCCTTTGATTTTTGTCTTTATTTCCTGCCGCAGCACTAATCTTGCGTCTCGAGGGCAAGATCCAAGAGTCCCTGGAGCTGTTTCAGAGCTGCGCCATCCTTAATCCCAGCAGCACCGACAATCTCAAGCAAGTGGCGCGATCGCTGTGAGTGCACCGCACCCCGTCACCTCTCACTCATGAACCAGGCTGACGAACACACAGTGGTGGCAGCCAGGCGGCAGGTCGGACGCTGCCAGAGCGTTGACTACAAATGGCGTCAGGGAAACAAAACGTTTTTCTGTGTTATTAAAATGAGTCAATTCTCTCATCGGGATTATTTTTGTCTCTTCCTTTGCACAGATTTCTTCTGGGAAAGCACAAAGCGGCTATTGAATTCTATCATGAAGCTGCAAGACTCAACGAGAAGGACTGGGTAAGAGAAAAGGAGCACTGTAGTGCCGAGGTGGTGCTTTGTCTCCGGGTTTCTCAGGGAGTTGGTGATTAGGAGCGCTGGCATCTACAGCCGTAAAAACACAGCATGACGTTTCCCCCCGCAAATTCTCCCCACATTTAGGATGCAAAACGGCCCGATTGAACCGCTTTCTCTCGCCCATCCAATTTATCTAAACCAGCGTCGTCCTCTCCGCCTGGAAGTGGCACCAAAACTGGTCAATGCAGCACGACTTTGTCTTATGTTGCACTCAAATATGTGTCAGATAAACTGCAGAATTTGAATTGTATTGTGGAGAAACTCGCGAAGCTTCTTCAATTAGCAGGCAGCCATGCTCAGTTTTTTCTAAATGTCACATTTTCTTACTTCAGGAGATCAGCCACAATCTGGGGGTGTGTTACTTCTTCATCAAAGACTTCAAAAGTGTGAGTGTGCTGAAATCACTGGCACCATACAATCAAAAAAAAAATGCACGCGTGTATGTGTGTGTGTGTGTGCATGTGTCCCGCGGGATCACATGTTTTCTGCTCTGCCGTCTCTGACAGGCTGAGGAACATCTAAACATAGCGCTGCAGATAAATAAGCACGACAAGTCTTTCATGATGCTCGGCAAGGTTCATCTGCTGGCGGGAGAGACTGACAAGGCCATTGAAGTGTATAAGAAAGCAGTGGAGTAAGTAAAGCTCACGCTTCTGATGCTAACTCGCAGCTAACTGGAGGACTTCATGTTTACACTCTCTTTAGGCATCGACATCTCGACAGGATCCACCCAACATTTTTTGTTTGCGCGATAAAAATGCAATTTGCGAAATCTCAATTGTGAATTTTCAATATTTTTTGATGAATGTGAACAAAGTGTCAAAGTATATTTTAACTTCTTTACACTAAACCTAAAGGGCCGATGTGGAGGAGGTGAGAGATTTAAACCTTGCGCTGTGTGGTAAATAAGGAAGTGACATCCATGTCTATAATGGAGCTCATTAAGGCTGCCTCCTGTTGGGGGGTAAATGAATTAATCAAATGCCCCGATCCTGATGTCGCTTTTAATGAGACTCACCACTGTGAGCCTCATTCTAATGCCGATCGGCGTCGTCGCTGCAATTTTTCTGGGAGCCACATCATCCCCCCACAGGTCATAATTAATATGCCACAATTATGCTGAATCAAAGCCTGATTGAATAATCAGCAGATTCCCTGAATATCAACCATGTTTGCTTAGGAATAAGTGCAGGCATTAAAGGTAATTACAGCCATAGATACAGTGACATTTCTCCCTCCACGCGTCCCGCTGCAGATCCTCTCCAGAGAACACTGAACTCCTGACCACTCTCGGCCTGCTCTTCCTACAAGTAAGCCCCCCGATTCGTTTCTATTCGTCACTTTTCCAGCTGCGTTACGTTCACACGCGTGGGAGGACGAGAGTGACAGCCGTGTTTGTTCTCTCTCCAGCTCGGTAAATACCAAAAGGCGTTTGAACACCTCGGAAACGCCCTCACGTTTGACCCCAACAATTACAAGGTATGTCGGTATTCCAGCGCGCGCTTGACTCAGGCATGAACTCCGTCTGCCTCGGAGCCACCTGAGGACAGTGACTTCAGCCGTTGAGTCAAATTATAAGGTCACGGCGTATCAGATGTTACACAGCCACTTTTATCTTTCATCGAGGTTACGTCTGGCTTTAATCCCCCTCTAATCATTGTTTATATTCGCAGGCCATCCTGGCTGCAGGCAGCATGATGCAGACCCACGGTGACTTTGATGTGGCCATGAACAAGTACCGCGTGGCAGCATGCGCCGTGCCCGAGAGCCCCCCTCTCTGGAACAACATCGGCATGTGCTTCTTTGGCAAGAAGAAATACGTGGCTGTGAGTAACGCCGCTGCCGCCGCCGCCGCCTGTGTTGCTGCCTTGTTTCTTGTCGAGTCTGGATGAGAAAAGAAAAAACAAAGTCCCAAAATAAGAAAGTCTGAGATCGGGAATGCTCATTAGGATCGACAGAGGAACGTGGGAGTTCATTCTTCATACCAAACATGGCTCAAACTCAGCGCGCTCGTCGGCAGGCGGGCCCGTAAAAGGGGGAATGTGGTGCGAGAGGAGTGGTGAACACACACACATCGCTCTCCTTCACCCGTCTGCATCGACCTCATGTTCGAGTCGCTCCTTTAACACGTTATTGTAGCTCAAT
>JAUESF010000001.1:22950979-22966569 GCA_032274765.1 Malacoctenus tetranemus | reverse complement strand
CCAATAATAACGTGTATAAAGATGCGTCTGTGTGTCAGTGTTCTTCCTTTCGCTGGTTGAGGTGGTCCGAGGGGTCGTTCACCAGTTCGACCATCCGTCTCACACGTGTTAAATTTTCCTTGAAGACTTCAAACCCCAATTTACCCCGATCGTGCCTGAACGCCTCACAGCCATTGGTTGAAACTGGCTTCCCAGTGCAGCATCCTTTCAGACCAGTGAGGTCCCATCGTGGAGCAGTGGAGGCCTGGAGGACGAAGGGGCGACTCGTGATCTTACACAGATTCGAAGTGAGGAAACCTGCAAAAGGTCGAGTTGGCCATTGTTGACATGGCTCGAATCGCTCTTCAGGTCCACTGAAGCAGAACCCGACAGCTGAACTCTGAACTGGAAGTCACGTGGACAAAAAACTGGTTTTAAGAAGTTTCTGTGCACCCAAAACCACCGAAAACAGTGTAGTACATCTGCCAGACCTGTGAGCGGCGCTGTAGCATCCCACTCTGACAAAAAGACAAAGTGAGGCCTTGAAGCGTCGCAGCTTTTCTTCTGAAAATGTCATTTTTGATCACTAGAAAAAACTTCCACCTTCCTTTTGGGCTCAGTTGATTATTTCCCATCGATGACATTGAAGCTACAATTAGACACACCATTGATGTTCGTCCCGGCTGCCTCCGTTTCTCCGGTGAGGCCAGTCCAGCGTACACGGTAACCTAATTAGCCCAATATGGACGAACGCCGGTGGTTTAACCACCCGCGAGGTCGCCGCTTCAATTAGGCAGCTGCCCGCGCCGCCGACAGTCACTTAGGGGGTCCCCGGAGGACCCGGCACGCTCGGCTGAGCCGAGGTCAGCGCCGCGCCGTGATGCAAACGGACACTAATGCAGCGGCGCGTCACAAATGAAAAGTTGGCATGAATTATTGACGTGCGACGAGTTCAATTCTCTGATAAACAGACGCGGAGCCGAGACGGATGCATTCACTTTTTTTTTATTCATAAGATGGGATTATTACTTTTTTTGTTGGTTTTTTTTCTTGTTTTTCTTCTTTTTACATCTTATGCACAGCAGATACAAAGACAAACATGTTCTAAACCACAAACTAAATTCCTCCGTCGGTCTAAATCCTGCTTCCCATTTCAAAATGGCCCCTCCAACAAACAAAAAAACAAAAAACAAAAACAAAAACAGAACCAACCCTCGACGTTTGTAGTCCAGTTTCACATTCTGACAGATCGTTTTACAGCAATCTCATGTTAGCAGAATGGCGCGCGCCACGTTCAGAATACTTCCATTTTATTTGACAGATATCCACTTCCCCCTTAAACAAATTGCACGTTTTTTTCTTCTTTAAACTACTTCAACAGGATTATAGGATCAAAAAATTAACACCGAGAAACACAGGAGACGACTAAACATCCAACTTATACAGTTTCATTATTTTAGTTGCACAAAAATGCATAAATATACATTACGCAAAAAAAAGTACAAATGTATTTGTACGCGTCTTTTTTTCGCTGAAATAATGACAGACATTGATATGATCATCAGGACTGGGATTGTCAGAACGAAGGGACGCATTCACAAGGTCCATGCGAGACAAGCCGTTCGGACGCCACGGCCCGGCTTTCACAGAGGTAAGACCAAGGATCTACAGGAAGAACCAAACATGTCGCTGTCTAGGCCAAAAAAGTAAAAAGAGGCGACGCGAAACACTAAGAAAGAAATTAGGACACACAGAACTCTGCGTTCTAAATTCATGCCAAAAAGACTTGAACATGCAAATGACTCTTCTAAACCTCCCGGGAGCAGCGGTAACCCGAGGAAGGACTAGCTTAACAACGGTAACTTCAACTTCCCCTCAGCAAAAAAATACCAAAAAAAAAAAACAGATCCATTAACTTTGAATAAAGGTCGGGTTTTTTTTTTCCTCCTCTTTTCTTTGCATGAGGTTTTCGGTTTCGTTTTATTTTGAAGTGCTGTAACGGTACCGCAAATAGTTGCCAAGGATGAGCTCAGATTGTCGACAGCAAGATGTTTTTGTTTTTTTTTCTTCTTATACTCAGACTCCCCCCAGAGACAATCGGGAGGAGATATAAATACTGTTTGTTTATCATAATGCACATTTGTCCATTAAATAAACCTGATTAAATAAATGAAGAGCTTGGCAAACCTCACTTCAGCTGGACAAAGGTGTGGTTTCCAGAGGCCTGCAGGGGAACAGGGAAGAGCAGAGTTAGCACAGAGAAACACCACAGCGAAGGATGAATTCAAAGAAAACTCAGTAAGAAGGAAGGCTGGTGGTTTTCTGTTTTAGTCAACTAATTCAGATGAGCTCCGTTTTCTCAGCTTTTTCATCATTTTAATGTTTTATCAATTGGAGAGAAACTTAATTGTACTTGTTTTTACATTTCTTTGTGTGAAATACTCGGCAGCATCACTGAGAAACGTCAGAGAACAGCTTATCCTTATCGAAACGAGGCCGCATTGCTCTGCCCTACAGATGTGAAGCTGTGAAACAGCGCTGTGCCGTTAGTGACCGATTTACTTTACCCATAAATATCACCTCCAGTGTCCTTCTTGGGATTTTAAAGTAAGACAATTTAAATGATCAACCTGCAGTGTCTGTGGTTAAATTAAACCAAACTTTGTAAACTCGACGTTCAAGTTTGTGGCTTTTGTAAAGCAACAAAGTGCTCATGGAGAGAGCGGCATCATCGGCGTAAAAGGTGATTCTTCTTACTACAATATTTACAATTTCACTAAAAATGCATCCCTAAAAAATAAGCCAAGTCTGAAAAAAACCTTTTACATTAATTCTACTTCATGAAGATAGAAAAATCTTCATTTACAGTTTAAAAAAGCCGAAAACAAGTGTCATAAATGGAGCTCTCCCTTCAAAAAAGTAAAGTTTGCTTAAAATGAGGCTTTTATACAGATTTTGTAAAGCTGTGCATGAATTAAAACGTTTTAACGAGCAGATTTGCAGGAAGCCGAGCGATCAGCTCTGAAAGACCCAATTAATCTGGACAAACGTGTCCTTTCTGACGGGACTCGTCGACAGTAAAACTCCGACCACCACCAGCCTTTCAGACAATCCACCTTCCTCATTTTCTCGACACACTTTGCATTCGACTGAGTTTGCGTGACATCGGGTTAGCAGTCAGAGGATTGTGGGTGGAGGAGGAGGAGGAGGGGAGGGAGGGGGGGCAGTTTGCAAAGTCTGTCCAACCAAGAAGGTTTTACTCACTAAATATCTAACAAAACTGCCGGGACTTCCATCCAGGCTGGGAAGTCTCAGAGGGAGTGGGGTACCAGCGCATCTACGGAAACACAAACACAGTCATGTACAGCAGAGCAAAAGCAGGCTACAGTGCTGCGAGGCTAAACTCTGCAGGTGAGACGTCCCCCCCTGTACCAACAGCCAGGTTTGGGGGAGGGAGGGGGGGTGAAGGGGGGAGGCAGGGGGACTGTCCCTTTAAGGCCTTCGGTCACTGAAGCCATGGGAATGTGGGTCACGTCGCTGCTCGATGGAGGACAATAGTTCTGGAGTAATTAACAGGCAGGGAAATGTGCAGAGAGGGGGCGGGGGGACCTCCGAGTGTTTCCACGGTGGGCTTCTACCTTTCCATACCTGCGACTCAACCCGGAGGCACAACAAAGCCCCACCCCCTCCCCTTCTCCTCCTCCTCCCCTGACAACGCAACCAAACTCACTCATGTGGGAATCGACAGTTGTTTGGAGGATTTGCCGCATCGCGGTCTATCGCAGCAGAGGGTCAGTGGAAAGAGCGCACGGGTGGAGGGAGGGAGGGAGGGTGGGAGGGGTGGAGGGGGGGGTGGTCAGGGCGTTTTAGGGATCTTTCATCAGAATGCCATTAACAGCCTTCTCCACCCTCTCCCCGCGAAGCGACCGGCTCAGCTTATGTTCCGACAGCGACGTGGACAGCGAGCTGGCACCTCCGGACGGCCATCGAGGTCCGGCAGCTCCTGCGAGCGAATACCTCGCATTCCTCGGCCCCCCGCAGAAAACAGCCGCCCCTCGTCGGACAGCGGAGCGCTCCGCCGCGCTCTTACTTTGTAGGGGAGGAAGTCGGCTCGACAATGAACTTTAAATGACCCAACCGGGGGAAATATTTTCCACTGCTATTGTTACCGAGCGTCCCTGCTCGCCGCCTTGTTAGCTGCTGTAGGATCGCAGTGTAAACAAATCGTGAGTGCTCCAGCTTCTCTCGATATCTTTATCTCATTATCAGCATGATGCAAAAAACAAACATCGACGGTGAAACTCAAACTGAAACTTCACTGAACAAGAAACCCATCAACTCGGGTTTCCAGAATAAACTTCAACATGAAGTTTAAAAACATCTTGTGTATAAAACTCTCAGGAACGGGTATTTTAATAAATACTGGGAGGATTTCTGAACCTGCAGCGCGGTGAATAAACTGATCAGCAGCCCTCTGGTAAAGGATTGGGCTACGTTTATATTCGGCTCATCAACAACTGACCTCAACAAAAGGCTACAGAGAATTTACAGCAGGTCACATCAAGTCTAAATCACACTGAAGGCAGTGAAACAGTTTTATTGTGTGTTTTGGCATCACACAAGTCATTTTTCCCCCTCCAGCACTCACTTGATAGTTCCTGGTACTTCTTCAATACTTTTTCTGAACGAGCTGGAAAATGTGACCAACTGCAGGTCTCTTTGACCAGGAAGTGACGTCAAAACGATAAAAAAACTCTGCCACTCGGTAACACATTTTTATTCTCCGTAAAGGAGGTAAAAATGGCTCCACCTGCAGCGAGCGGCTGCTACGCCGTCGCTTCAATGTCTGAGCAGGTTTAAGCACGTTTGTGTCGCAGACAGACGACGCCATGATGGAAAACAGCCGGTAACAAGTAGAGTCGAGCAGTGCCGATGTAATGTGATGAAAATAGTGACGATTGTTTTGTTGCAATACCACAGTAGGCCACCAGGGGGCATTCATATGGTCAATCCAGCAGTGATTTATCCTTTACTCATTCAGTGAAGTGTTAGTGAGTCAAATTTATGCAGATTTGTCAATTTTCCAGCTGTAACAGTGAGCAGGATACAAGTGCAGGCAGCTAATGTTAGCCATGCATGTTTAAGCCCCCCCCCCCCCCAATCACAAAGCGTCCCCCCTGTACAGACAATGCTGAGTGTGAAGTGAAGGAATAAGAGAGAGACACACACCGGTTGGTCCCTCACCTGGGCGTGGAGGGCTGCGGCAGCGGCGGCCGCCGCCGGGTAGGTGAAGGCTGCGTGAGGGAGGCCCGGGGTCAGCTCCGTGGTGTACAGGGGGTACGGAGTCCAGGCATCCGGTGATGCTGGGATCAGTGCTGCCCCCGTCAGGTCATCTGGGGAAGGTGCAGAGTGGGAGGGAACAAAGCTGACTGTCCTATCCTTCCACCCGAGAGCAAAACAACAGAGGCTCCATCTTCAGGAAGTATAAAAGCCAACTGTGGTTCAAGAGTTTGTTCCTGCTGTGTCATGTTTCTTAAAAACTAGCATCAGAAAATTATCCAGCACAGCAGCGTCCACGCCGACATATGGCGTCTTGGACGCCGCTGTGCTGCCTCGTTACTGCAATCTGGCTTTCAGGAGGCAAAGAGCAAAAGTTTAACCAACTTCTACAAGCAGCTGACAAGACGAAGATCCACAACTGACCACCAGATGGCAGCAGAGCACATCTCCGATGAAGGATTCACAAAAACTAACCACCTTATCACTCGCCAAGTTGTCAAAGTTTGTTAAATGTAGTTTTGGCAACATAAATGATGAGTATTTTGGAGAACTTAATGTCACATCAAACGTCATCACCCCTGAGCTGATAGCTAAACATTACTTACTTTTAACATGACAAACATTAGCTTAGCAACCCCAGAAATCCAGTTTGAGAGCAAATCAAGCCAACCCGTCTGAGAAATTTCCTTCAAGTTTTTGTAGGTGCAAAATTACGAGCAGCAGAGCCGAAAAAAATAGAGCTCAAGTTCAACACGACACAAACCGATGTAAGAACGCCTGTTTAGAGGCCAACTAGCTCCCTGCTTGGAGGCCAACTAGCTCCCCGTTCCTGCCCTGAGCAAACACCCGTCAGCCAACCACCTGTCCGGACCTCACGAATCAGGCAGGTGCTCAGGCAGAGGGAGCGGGGACGTCACCGCCGACTAAAACCCTGTGACAGTGGAAACGTTTCCAGCCGGACAGAAGCGAAGCGGCTGCCTGAAGGCCTGAGATGACACATGCATGTGCAGGTGAGTTAGTCCTTGATTGTTAGATCCTGGTTTTATCGTTTATTTTTAAACCCCTGCAGACTTTCCTTGAATATCACGAAGGAAAACCAAGGTTTCTGGAGGAGAGCGCGGGCAGCTGGCCGAGGTGAGAGTGGATGAGAGCCTAAGAGTGGTGCAGCCGTACAACTTACATGGGTCCCGTGCAATGAAGTGTGCTCCTAGAGCGGGGTGGATATTTGTGGGGTTCGGTGTGGCCATCAGCTTACTCTTTGCCATCTTCGTGTTGGCTTTAGCAAACTCTAAGCGCAGGGTCTGGGGGCTTTCGGGGTCAAAACGGATTCCCTGGGGGAGAGACGGAGGAGGGGAGGAGGGAGGGGGGACATAGTATCGTAAGGGAGGTGGGCTGATGTTGAGGGGCTGCGGCTCAGTCGTCCCGCACGGCCTCTTTTCCCCCCCGAGCGGCGCTCGGATGCTCAGCGTGCGTCCTTCAAGCTCCCCCTCACCCAAAATGATTTCCGTTCCATCCTCCCACCCGACCCTCCCCCCCCTCACCGAGCATCTTTGGAGGAAACGGGGCAGATTGAAGGACACGTTTCTGGCATCTCGCGTACGCTCGCGTCTCTTTTTCCTCCAGAGGAACTCCAGCGCGGCGTCGGGCGAAGCTCCGCCCACGCCCGGAGGAGAACGAGACGAGCCGGGGGGGAAAAATGGCCGACGGCGAGACGTCTGAACGTCGTCTTTTTTTTTTTCTTTCGGTGGCTGATCCCTGCTTGTGTTCTTGTGCCCTAAGCGTTGTGCCCACATGCAGGTGAGTAGTCTTTGGGTGTATGTGTTGTGTCTTGTGTGTGTGACTGCTGGTGTGTCTAAGAGGTGATGCTCATAAGGAAGGCTAGGCTATGAGAGAGAAGTGTTAGATACTGCCAACGTGGGCTACTGGGTGACAAAAAAATAAGAGGTTACACTACTGAAGATGTGTCCAAATAACACTACACATGTGGCTAGAGGAGAAACAGGTAATACAGTAAAAGCAGTGATATGCAAAAATGAGGAAAAGCTAGACCAGACTAGGAAGGATGTGTATCAAGGTCAAAGTAAACTACCGTAAGGCTACGGGATTCTGGCCTCTTTCCAAAAATGGCCCTGCCATTGAATTGTAAAAGACACAATGAGTTGGCTTTGAGATGTTTTGATTCAATGGGACAGACTTCTGACGTCCAAATCCATCGTTTTCTTTTTCTTTTTTTTTAAAGCCAAAAAGGTTAGGACAGAACTAGAAACACTCCAACAAAAAGCATTTATTATGAAAAGGTTGAAAGGGAAATTGAAAGCGTGAGAGGGAGTAAAAACGAGAGCGCGCTTACGTTTAGTGCGTTTTTCGCAGCTTCGGCTCCAGAACGACTGTCGAAGGTTACGAACCCGACAGGCTGGAAGACAGAGAGGGAGGAGACAGAGGAGTCAGCACGAGCTGGTCGCTCTGTCCTAAACATTTCAGTCACATTCATAGAACTCATTCAGTTTAACCCTTTAACCTCTGGCTGAACCAGATCCACTGCTGGAACTTTCGACCTGATTCAACCAATGTTGCACATCGATTTCAGCTCGTTGCACTTTCATTATGATTCTTTGAGTATAAAGTGTTAAATTCACTTCATCATCCTCAAATATGTTGCAATCTTTTAATCCCAGGTTAAGAAAGCTCAATAACTAAAGAAATACTGAATAAAATTAAAACCAGAAAACAATCATTTTTGGGCGACATGAGGATAAAAAGGACATTTATTTTAAAAAATGAGCATTTTGCCAACGAGAATTTTATCTAGAAATTTATGACTATACAAAAATATTGTATTACATCCCTAAATACAGAAAAACAAGGTGATATTGAAGATTTGTTGCAATGTGCAAACAAAAACCCTAAAAATTAAAATTCTCAACTAAATAAAGACTCTCTTAGACAATTATTTATATTGTGGTAGGCTTTAAATGCATCTAGTTAATTTCTAAAATGTATATTTTGGAGAAAGAAATTTTTAATACGTCTATAGAATCGAGATAAACAGCCCGAGTTGTTTTCTCCTCTACTGCAAATGTTTGAGGGTTAAAAAAAAGAAAGATCTAAAAAAATATTTCCTCATTTTGTCAGCTTTTTGTGAATAAATTAGAACCCTAAAACTTTAAATAAAAATAACTTACACACCTGTATTAACTTTCAGTATTCCAACATCAACATTCTTATCGTTTGCTGAATAATGTGGAATAAAGAATAAAGCAGAGTATTTTCCAGCAGCTGTCCTGACTTCTGGTGAAGTACCAAGGAAAGGCGTCTCACCTGTTTTGACGTTAACTTAATCAGTGACCCTTCGTAACCCTGCGGGGAAGAAAGACAGCCAATTATCCACCCTGGAGTCACATGCAGGAAGTCAGGCGTGAACGCCTCCTTCGCTCCATGGAGAGAAACCTGCTGCTGCGCCGCCTTTCGACCCGCCATCACGCCGCTCCTGCTCGCTCTCCGTCTGAACGGGAGGCGCGCACGCTGGCAGCAAAACTAACCCTAAAAAAAATGCATGAAAACAGAGCGGAGTTCATCACATGTTCGACTCGCTCCTCGCAGCCTTTTTAGGCATGACGTGTGAATAAATCTCAGCTAAAAACAGCACGAGGGTCGTTGAAAGCGCGAGTAAATTCCTGAGAAATGGAGGGGGGAACGTTGGCTGACTGGAGCAGAGATAGATGAGAGCGCCACTGATCCTGATTTACAACCACGAGGGGAAAAAACAAAACTACCGTGATAAATCCTGAGAGCAACAATCTAAACCAGACCGAGCTGGAAAAACAAGCAGGCCCAAAATCCACCTCGATGGCCAAAGTAATGGTGCATTTAAGCATCCGTACGATTAACTTGGGACTTGGTTTCCTGAACCAGGTGAGGAATCAGCTGCTCACGAGAAAAGACGGCAGCAGCAGGTTGTAGGAGGACAAAGACACTTTAATCTCCTAAACAATCACACATTTTGCTAAATACTCAGATGTTTTCTTTATTCAAACCAGCGCCTCTTATCTAAAAATCTGTAATTCTGAGTTTACACATCGTAAACACCCATTTGTTTGAATGAATTTCTTTGTCTATTTGCTTCTGTAATCCAGAATTTACTAATCGTTTCAAGTCGGTTTCTTTTTCATTTTAACATGCAAGGTTTCAAGAAGCCTCTCGGATGCAGACTCAGACATTGTGAAGCCATTTTGGTGTCCATGAAGAATTTACATTTCGTATCAGAGACAAATGTGGTTCAGATTTGTTATTTTTCTTTTGAATTTGGTGAAATTTACATCATTTTAGAAATTTGTGGAGTCTGCTCTGAGCTCTATGAAGGAGAATAACAAACAGGAAGTAAAAACACAACAGCCCAACTGCTGCAGTGAAATAAGACCTTATCCAAGTTATGCAACATGCTGCTTTTTACCAGCATTTATACACGATGAGCTTAAACCTTTAAATTCATCAATCCTTCATTTTCATGCGGTCGTCCTCTGCTTTGGCAGTTCTGACCTCCTGAACACGTCTGACCAATTTAAACCCAGTCTTAACTCATTAGCAGCTGCATGCTAACCTGCTAGCCTAACAAGCTCGAATCAATCGGGTGAAGTTGGCAAGAAGCTTTCTGATTTTGCCTTTTCTTGAAGCTCAGAGGGCTTTTTTTGTCCCTCCAAGGCTACTGTATCGACGCACTCCCTTCCTACCATCGCTGAAACCGTCTTACATTTTAGTTCAACTTGACGGAAACCAAGACTGGAGAAATACTTAGAAAAAAACTTCAAAGTAAATTTGTGAAAAGAAAATTTCAAACTAAAGAGAAAAAGCGATGAATTGGTAAAACCCAAATTTTACGATGAATCCTTCCTCAGACCGACCTCCATTTTGTCGTGATTTGGTGCCGTCTGTTCTCTTGTGTGTTAAATGATACAGTCAGGATTTCTCAAACACGTGTTTGAACACAGAAACCGAGTCGGAGCGTTTGTGTTTGCACACACTCGTTCCGCTGTGTTTGTCTTCAAGACTGAGACAAAACGGCGTCGCGACGACCTCGAACACGTCGCCTGTTTCACCAGAAGTCCGAACGTTGGAGAGGAGGAAGAAGTTAAAGAGCAGCAGCAGCGACACGGTGGGTGAGCCGGGTCATGGAGAGGATTGGTCGGCCAATCGCGGCAGCTACTCATTTACACATTCCTCGGGAGCATCCATGTGCGAGGGATCCCACTTCCAATTTGGTTAGTTAGGACAAGGGCGGGAGGGGTGTTTATGAAGCGGGGGCCGGTTGGAGCACACCGGGCCACGGACGAACAATGATGTGGCCTCATTTCCATATACGCAAATATCTGGAGCTCCTTTGACGAAGAGGCCTGAGGCAGGCGCACAAAGGGAACGGGAACTTTCCACTGTTGCAGAGATTCAAATCAAATCATAAAAACGCAGTGAGAGGAAAGAGGAAGCGCCTGCGCAGGTGCTAAAACCTAAAATGCCGTCGCCGACGTCAGCAGCAGATAATCCCCGAGATCCGTCTTCAGGTTGGCACCGGTTTCCTCGCCGCGTCTTACCTTAAAAGGTCTGAAGAGAAGGTAAAGTTCCCGCGGCTTGATGTCGACCGGGAGGCCGCTGACGAACAGAGTCCGCACCTGTAACACACACACGGGAGGCCGCAGTGAGTCCAGCACTCCATTCAGTTCAGTGTTGCTGCTCAGATTTGTACGGACGCTTGTGCACGACGCCGACGAGCTTCCGACCTCCTGACAAAACTAAAAACAACATGTAGTTTATTATCCTGATGGTGTCGGGTCAGGAATGAGGAAACTGTTCAGAATCAGGGAAAAAGTGAAGTTAAACTGACACAAGAAGCCAAAAACATGATTCTGAACATCTGAAATGGATAAAACAGGTTTAAATTGGAGCCTTAAGGTCACTGGTGTGTGACCTTTGTCCCTGTAGGTCAAACAAAAGCAACAACTACTTTTCTTTTGTCCTATTTTTAACGTTTTGAGACTAAAAACGCCTTCAAGCGTCTCAATCGGTGCACATCAAACATTAAAGGTGAACTGGAGGTCGTTCCTTTAAACGTTAACCATGCTGCGGCCCCTCAGGCCAATCAGACGATCTCCTGGAAGGGTCCCGCCCCTCGGCTTGACCACCAGAGTTAAAACATGTTGGCCTGGCTCAAACAATGAGTCAATAATGTGTTTAATATCGGCCCAATCTTCAGGGACGGAGCGCCTGATTGGAAACACGCCGTGTTTTCGGTTCAGGGATGAGCACAGAGATCGGGGGGCCGGGGGGGGGGGCTGGGGGTCCCACTGAAGAGACCCGCCTTGATCATACGTGGAGAGCAGAGAGTGCGCACTGTAGCAGTGTGTGTGTGTGTGTGTGGGGGAGTCCAGTGTGGCCGGGAAAACAAACAGTGCGGTGCGGGGCCATTAGTTCCCAGCCGGTGGGGAGGCCCCGCAGCACAATGGGACCGCCAGAGGAACAGCGCTGGACAACAGCGCACAGCGTGACACCATTTCCTTCCTCTGACCCGTGGCCCCCGCCGGCCAGGGACGGCCCTCCGGCATTTTTCAGGTGCCGCGCAGCAGACGTTTACCAGCCGGCGCGGCCGCACGTCGAATCAAAGGGAGACGTCTCAAAAAAATATCGGCCCCTCCAGGTTCCAGTTCTGGATCTTTAGGAACCAAAACAGTCCCTTTAAAAGACCCCCACAGTCACGTCTGAACGCTGATGTTACAGTCTTCTCTGAAGATCTTCGGCTCACTTCGTCCGTCTTCATCACAAGGAGAAAAAAAGCTCCTAAATGAGGCCAGAGAAGTCAAGTGGCCGTGCCGGCTTTGTTGAGCCACAATGGGAACAAAAGGAGGACCGACAAAAGGCCCGGTGCTCCTCTCAGTGTGTCTCCATAAGGAGTCATTACAGAGGAAACACAGCCGGCCACACAGAAGCACCGCTGACAGCCGCACACAGAGGAGCAACCAGTGACACCTCAAGACGGTCACTGATTTATTTCCTGTTGTTAAAATCCAACATAAAACCTAAATATCTCAGGTTTCTCTTCAAAACATCAACCTGATGCTTAAAACACACTAAAATAAATGCAAACATTCAGCAAAATGCAGGTTTTGGTGCACAAAGAGGAAAAATAGCGACAGGGAGAAGAAGCCCTTACACGTGCATTTTGCACGTTTATTTAATGAGTCCAGAAAACGACTTTAAAGTAGAAATTTACTATTTTATTTAACTCAACCTTCATTTTCACCGTAATTGCTGCGTTCACGTCGCTTGTGCAACGTTTCATTTGGAAAATCAAGTGGATTTTTAGAATCAGTTGAAACGAAGTGACTGAACGTGATTGATTACAGTTTGCAGGTGTGGTTTTTAGACTCGAAAAATCGCAAATTAGGACTTCAAATGAATAAACTGCAGCAAAAACGGAAGAAACACAAGTGGATGAATATATTCGAGGTACTTTTCGGTGCACAGAAACTGAAGGTTACTCGCTGTGACCTTTAAACTGCGCACGCAGGGTTTTTTTTCTCTCGCTCAGCTCCAAGTAAGAAAGTCAAGACGCGCACTTTCACCGCTCCGTAATCTGACCGAAACATTAACTTTGGGTCCGGAAGCGCCGTTTTTTCTTCCAGGAGCCCCGCGCAGGCAGGAAGCCGGGAAAAGTTTGTCCGCACTCACCTCCTCCTCGATGGACACGTTGTTGTTGGGCTCCGCGTCGGTCTTGAGGCTCATGCTGGCGGTCGCGGCGGCTTCTGCGGCGGCACACAGGATCAGGTTCTTCCTCGTCGAGTGATATTTCCCCCACGCGCGTCTGAAGCTGCCCTGCGCGTCCTGGTGGCGCCTGAACTTGAGGAGCGGAGGAGATGTGCCGAGGTGAGGGCGTGAGGAGGAGGACGAGGACGGAGGCGGCGGCGGAGGCGGCGGCGTATCCGAGGAGAGTTCGGGAGAAATACTGCGGGAGAGAATCATTCATAAAAAAGGGAGGAAAAATGGAGGAGGGGGGGAAAAACTGAAACACAGACGCGCGCTAAAACTAAAGGTGAGAAGGTGCCTCGGTGCTCCGTGTGTGAGGTGAGAGATGGGGGAGAGAAGTGCGCGTAAAAACCAGAGAGCCTCTGCGCTCACATCAGCTGCGGGAGTGCGCGCAGGAAGCACAAGTAAACTTTGTTTCTGTGGAGCGCCTCTCTCTCTCTCTCTCTCTCTCTCTCTCTCTCGCTCCCTCTCTCACCCCCTCCTCCTGGTTTTCAATTAGGTCATCAATTATGTCGGTGCCGCTCTGAGCCGTAATCAAGCTGCAGATCCGCCTCAGCTGTTGCAAGAAGACCCGGCCTCCTCCTCCTCCTCCTCCTCCTCCTCCTCCTCCCGTCACATCACCGCAAACCCCGCAACTTTCTCGGGCAGGGTAATTATTATGAAGCTTCTCTTTTCCCAGTAATAATGGTTCTTCCCTCCTCTTGTATTTGTTCCAGTAGACCAAAAGTTTCAGTCCTCCAAAAACACGTACAAATAATTCTGACTCCAATAAAAATTTTTTTACCCTTTTTAACAATAGACATTTTATTTGTACCTGTCGAGGCTTCCACCTGTCTGTTACCATCCAATCAGAGCCGTCTTTACTTTTTGTGGCTCCTCACTGAGACATTAAAGTGATTTCATCCATCTTGGCTATTTTTTTTTATATCTTAGTTTTGTCTCATTTATCAAAACATCGTTTTCCAAAAAATAAAAGAAAAACAAAAAACAAACAAACTCGTGTGGAGATGAATAAGTAAATATACATTTTGCTGGTAAAATATTCAGAATATATTTTTGCAAAGCAGAAATATACAGATTTTATTTTGAAGAGCAATTACATTATAATCCAATAAATGGCCTATTTTTTATTTTTAGTATCTTTCTTACAGTAACTTGCAAAATGCATCAACCAATTTCTTATTTTATTAACAGTAATGTTAATAATGATATTCATATTAATTCATACATTGTTTATTATTTGGTTTCTCCAAATGATGCTTTTTATTAATTACTTTTTCTTTGAACAAATAAACATTTATTGACAATAAAAACAATTTTATTGACTGAAGATTTTCAGTTTGCTGATTCTAGTATTTTCACTCGTTTTAGGCAGGATTCAGTCAGTCTGATTTTTCCCACACTTTCCTCCATCATGACAGGAGAACAGAGTAACCTCGGGTGTGTGCAGACGCCAAGTAGGTTGAAAAAAATATGCTATTTTATCTCAGATGTAACTGATTTAAAGCAGGTAGCCAGTTCCCACCGGATGAAGCATCAGGCCGAACATACGTGTAAATATAGACATGAAACAAATGGCACATTGTGTGTATTTAAAATGCATAATGAGAGTGATAAGCAGCGTGTGCTTGAATTGTTTGGATGAAGGGTGATGTCAGAGGGGTGTGGCTGCAGGGGGCTGTGGGGGGGGCTGCAGATATGCAGTGTGTGGAGGTCTCGGCCCTGGACGTGAGCCCAGCGTGCAGCGTGTTTCCTCACAACAAGGCAGCTCGGCGAGGCCAGACGGCTTCCTGACTTTGTATAGGAACACAATCAGGCCTGCAGCAGGAGGGGGGGGAGGGGGAGGAGGAGGAGGAGGAGGACGAGGAGGAGGAGGAGGAGGGGGACCCCTGTACTTCTTCAGTGATTTGATCTAAAAATAGTGAAGCTGGACTCTGTTTCCACATGTGTTTGCGGACACACTGAACCCGGCGCTGATGTACAAACATGGCGAGGGACAAAAAAAAAGGGGGAATCCGAGGAGGCGAAGGAGCCGGCGAGGACCAAACTGAGTCACGTCAGGCTGCAAGTGATAAAAACATCAACTGGTTTCATCTCGTTTCAACACATCGGAGCAACTTTAACTGAAACTAAACTACAGAACAGGCGACAAATGAGTCAGATTCAGTAGAAGCTGAAACAACCTGATGTTTCGCTGAGGCTGATTTGACTTGTTGTCTTTCACTGAATTTGAAGTTTCGCAGCTTTTTAACACAGTGTTTATACTGAATGGTGAAAGAAGGTGAAAACTTAATGGATTTTCCACATTTTAAAAAATGACATCAGTAAAAACATATTCTGACCTCAAGACTAAAAAATTAATTTTAATTTCAATTATTTCAGTTTACTGTCATAAAGGATTTCTGCTTTTCCTCTCCACTGTTTTATTTCCTTTTATTCTGTTCATTTAAATATGTTTTTTATTGTTTGTGTCTCACGGTATGGAGGATGTCTTTTATTTCTGTTTATTCTCTTATTTCATTTTAATTTTCTTTTCTAGATTC
>JAUESF010000001.1:22928200-22939562 GCA_032274765.1 Malacoctenus tetranemus | reverse complement strand
GCCTGCTTTTCCAGTGAATAAATAAAATAAATTTGATTCTTTCTCACATTTTTTTGGGCCGTGATTGACCATCTTGGGGTCTATTTCTTGCCTACAAGTCACATATATTTGACACCTTTCACCCTAAAAGTTCAGATTCAAACAAACAAGCATGTGGTGCTTCACTGGCTTCTTCTGTTCTGAGCAGATTTGTTGTAACTTGAAACATTTCCTTCTCTAAAACCACATCTTTTACCCAACGTTTTATTTTGACAGGCCCACCATTCTTCCCTGAGATGTCTGAATAAGGAATCATGTGTCACTGCATGTGTGTGATGGGGGGACGAGTGGGGGGTGGGGGGATCAAAGTGTTACATATTTAATAAATCAGAGTATTGTTGATAAAGAGACGAACAAAAGGGCCCATTGAGGGTGAGCGGCGCAGCCGGCGAGGCCATCTGCAGCCGCGCGGGTCAAGGTGACGGAGGTCAGCAGGAGGAGAGACGCAGCTAAAGGTGGGACTGAACACCTGCTGGAAACCTCTGAGCCCACTGAGGACACGCCAACCAACTCACTGGTTATTCTGGTCTGTTTGGGTGGCGAGTGAATAAAAAGAAAACGAAGAAAAATCTCCTTTAAAGGGTTAAAACAGGACTGCAAAATCTGTATGCAGGTTGTTCTACCACACACGTGTAGTAGGAGGTACTTCCTGTACTTTTACATCACCACAGGCTGACACAGGTGCGATAAAATGAACAGTTCCTTTGTCTAAGCTGCGGCTTTTACTTTGAAAGGGAAAGCTGTGACGCTGGTGGGTTTGTGATTTGTTTCATTCAGTCTGCTTTTCCCATAAATTCTTCATTACTTCTTTAAATATATTTACTTTCTCCACATCTTGATTTCCTGAGTCGATTTCAATTTCAATTATTCTCTAAAATCGCAAAAATTCACAGTGAAAACAACAAGACATCGTTAAAAAACCTAATATTCCTTGTTTGTTGTTCTGCAAAACCGACAGATGAGTTTTTAGTGCCACAGCTCTGATGCTGAAGACGCTGCAGTACGGACGCTCCTCCTGTTGTGTCCCTTCCAGCAGAGTGGAAAAGTGGGCGGGACCTGCTGCACGCCACGCTCGGCCTGCTCCGCCGTTGACACGGAAGATGCCGGACGCTGAAGGAGGTGCAGCAGTTCTGCTGTTCACTGATCTTATTTCCTCCGAAACGCACGAGAGCTGCCGTGATTCTCAGCCGGTCGCATGCGAGCGCCACCGACGTAACTCAGGCAGACCAATGGGGGCAGTGCGGGGGGGGTGGGGGGGCGTGGCCTCTGAGGCAGCGCAGCCAAACAGAAATGTCACGTCACTTTCTTCAGCTCTGTTTCTCCTCGATGCTCTAAATCTGGTGTCAGGTGTGTTTACATCATGTGAAGCTCTGTTGGGCCGGACTTTACAGTGAAGCCAAACACTGGTGAAAAAAAAACCCTGTCGCCAGCAAACAAAAGCAGTCACCTTCAAAATAAAAGCAGTTTACGAGGGCTGCTGTGGAGTGGAGGAAGTCTCTCCTCTTTGACAGATCTGACACTAACGACCTCGGAGCAGGAGAAGCTATTTTTAGCTTGTGAGTTGTTTGTGTTGCTGAAACTTTGTGTCCCATGAAATGTTGTTTCTTTCTTATGATGGTGTCCCTACAAGTGGTCGTTCTTCAACCAGAGGTCTGGAACCCTGCGAGGGGGCATCAGATGTCACTTTGGGAGCCCGAGGCTTTGCCTGCTCCGAGGTTGTCAAAGTCAGACTTCTTCCTTTCAAAGAAAACTAAAAGCAGACGATTTCCAGACACTGTTGTAGGTGATGAAACCAACTCAATGCTTTTACTTTGAAGCCTCCTATCTACATATGTTTATAGAGGAAGTGTTTCTGCCAGTATTTGGCTTCACTGTCATGTCTTTTACTCTGAAGGGCTGAAGAAACAAGTAGACAATTGGGAGATGATCAGCCAAATTAATGAGTTCGACAACACAATTTACCAATAAAGCAACATCAATTCGTCCAAATTTACATCAGGTGTTTCAGTCGTTTCTGTTTTGAAAGTTTGATGAATAAGGAACCAGACTCTGAAGCACAAACCGACTTTACATTGAAATAGTGAAAACAGCCTACCTGAGTCATCACCAATCGTCTCTCTCGTGTCTGAGATCTTTGACCTTCTTTTTTCAGGACGCTGAATTTGAGCCTGTTTAAAAGGTGCCAGAGAGATTAAACCGACTTCACTGACCGTCCAAATAAACCATGTGATGAAGTTTCAAGGTCGTGCAAATGTTTAGTGAAAACAAACGAGACAATATCAACATATTGTTCCTGCCCACCAACCCTGCCATCAGGAGCCAGCAGCAACAGGAGCTGCTTTGACTCTCCATAATCGGTCATTTCGGCCGCGCGGCTCCTAATTACTGTTTACTGGCCCTCGGCTCCATTTATGGTGAAGCGTCCTGATGCGGCGCGGAGCGGCCGGCGGGTCTCTAATCTGCAGGATTTGCAGGCTGCTCGCAAGATTACCGTCATGGACCAGAAGACTGTTTAATTCACGAGTCTCAGTGAGGTCGAGGTTTCACACGGCAGAGGGGGGCAGGTGGGTCTGGATACAGAGACCCCCCCTAACAAGGAAAACCCCCTGATAACAGTGAGAGGAGCTGAAATTATTTAACATGTTACGTTACTTTAAACTAAAACACACAAGAAGATCCAGATTATGATTTACACAGTTAATATTTGTGCTCAGCAACTAAACCATGGCAGGATGTTGAAAATAAACATGTATAGTAATAATAATAATAATAATAATAATAATAATAATAATAATAATAATAATAATAATAATATTTTCTTTGAATATGTATTATATATTATTTATATATCTTGTTGTTATTTATTTATAGTGTGCATATTTTAATGTGATTATTGTTTCTAATAATAAATAATTTTATCAAAATTATTACTGTGTTTTTTAAACTCTCCTGTAATTCATTCCTGCATTAGAAAATAGTGTAAGACAAAATTTCAAAATAAAAAGTGACAATTATTCACGAGGCTCCGCCCACTCAACAGGCCTGTAAAAATTGGATTGTTTAGAAATAAAACAGATTGAAACATTTCTCTGTAATCTGAAGAGGCAAAGTAACTCAAGTACTTTCAAGATAAGTAACGAGTAACGGTCGATAAAAGAAGCTCCTGAATGTTTTTCATGGAGGAAACTAAGCAGATGACGTCAGCTCGCCATCAGACGGCGAGTAAACAAACACATTAGGCCGAGGAATGAGTAAACAATGGACGCCGGCCTCTGATTGGCAGGAGCCTGGCGCGCGTCTCCTCTGCCGTGAAGCCGTCTCGGACGCGCTGCTGCCGGCGGCGGCGGCGGTGGCCACAGCCACAGAGACCCCCGCCCGGTACTGTCCGGACCGCTGGCGGGATCGAGGTCAGGGAGTTTTCAAAATGGCGGCGGAGTTGCCCATTATCTTTAGCTGCGTCCGCTAACGGCTCCGTCGGTCCCGCGGGACGGAGCCGGCGATGGGAAGACGATTACACGGAGACACTCCCACCTCGTTTTCTGCCTGAATTAGACACCCCCCAACCCCCACCCACACTCCTTACCACCACCACCTCCTCCTTCCTCCTCCTCTTCATCCTCCTGCAGCTCCTCCTTCAGCGCGAGCGCGGGATGAAACGCCGCCTGCTTCTTGTTTGGATAAGTTAATGCTGAGATGTCAGCCTCCACTCTGATGTACACCACCTGCCTTGGCCTCGGGCTGACCTCGTACTCCAGCTCCCACCGCAGAGACATTCCTGGTGCCGTGTTTACACTGCAGCAGATTGCCCGGCTCTCCCTGGAAGCCTCGTCACGCCGGCCGGCGGCAGGCGGCGAGTGGCGGCCGACGGCGGGGCCTCCGATCGCACCCGCCCGTCCCCAAGTGTTGTTCTAACGGACACACGAGCTGCGAATGAAGCTCCGTCGGAGGGAGGTTTCTCCTTCCGAGGTGTCAAATTAAAAGGTGAATTAAAGTCTGACACAAACAGAAAAAGAGACGAGGTCAGCGGAGGGTTTTTTCTTTGTTTAGTTTAGGTGTCAGATGTCTGGATCATCCCTCTCAGCACTGCGGAGGCTCAGAAAAGCTCCAGGATCTCACTGGTCTGCACTCACCAGTTCCTACTGGTGATTTATTTCCATCCAAGAAACTGAGATGAAGTTTTACTCTCAGAAAACTCGATATTATCTCTGAACGTATCGCCTTCAGAGGGCTTCGATCTCTCCGCTCCTGAAGACTCCATTCGATTCCAAAGGTTCCACGATTCGACGAAAAACCGCGGTGTGTCGAATTAAGGTGATGCCACTCCTGAGCGTTAGGTGGCAGCACCGAGTCGTTGTCATTGTTTCCGGTTTGTTTTCTTTAATTTTCTTCCAGATATTTGCACAAACACGCAAACTCAGCGCTGACAGGCCGACACAGAGACGTGAACCCAGGACGACAACACAAATCACAACACCACCACCACTGCTCAGACCGGCTTACTCATTAAACCTAATCACTGAAATGTATAGTTTGTCATCAGGTTAACTCAGAAATACTTTCAAAATAAAACAGGAGAACAAAACTGGACATCCTTTGAAAATAAGTAAACAGCCAATAAATTGTTTTGATGTAGATCTGTAATTGTAGAGAAAATGACTCTTAATATTTATCAGATGTGGAGGTCAAAATTCAGGATGACCGTCTGCCACAGCGCTGGATCAGAAAATAAACCACATTCAGACACACACACACACACACACACACACACACACACACACACACACACACACCCTGCTTGGCCTCATGGCAGCCTTGTGCTTCAGCAGCTGGTCTCGGATCAGCGCTGACCACCTACATGGTGCGTTTACGGCCCCTTTACTGATGGCGCATCAATAAAACAGGCACTCGGTGGCCGCCACGTCCACCAGCTGCTCTTTGACCCAGCCAAGCGTCCTTTAATTCACTTTACAGGACAATACTGAATTCTTAAAGATGCGAAATATACATTAAATGCTAATTTAGTATCAGGATGGATTTTTAAAAGAATGTAGTTTAATTATTTATTGCTGCTCCAGCTGCTGTAGAAACAGAGATATAGTTATTGTTTTACTGTCTATGTGTGTGTTTACAATAGCCATAGTAAGAACACTGACGTAGTGATCAACTAAGCAAAAAATATTATTTTCTCTCTATTTTGTGTCTTTTTTAAATCGTATTTATTTTTTTAAAGCTTGTATGTTTGTAATATTTAACACGTATTTTCAAAGGCGTAACACGAACCTGGATGTAGATTTAAATGTGAACACTGTCGCCATCCAGTGGTCAATACATCTTACTACAGAAACAGTCAGTTTTGTCACCGTAAATAATATGATTACAAGTATAAATTTATTTTTTACTGACAAAAAGTGAACGTTTCTGTTTGAAGTTTTAAAGCCGTAAAATATACCAAAATTTTAGTATTTTCTGGCTGTTTTTAATGAAAAAAAATCCCAATTTCATTTCTTAGAAATGAAATTATGAAATAATGAAATAATTGACAGAATCCAAAATTTCTAGCATTATATCAAAACTGCTTGATATAACTCAACTTTCTTGATTAAAAAAATAAACAATAAAAACACTGCAGGACTGGACTGAATATGAATGAACAGAACTTCACTTTTTTAAAAGTTATTAAAGTTTAAAGGTAAATACCAATTCTGAGCCGAAAGGTTCACTGTGAAGTTTTAGTTTGTGACACGCCTGAAAAGAAAAAGTGGCTTTGAACCAACAGGTACAGGTATTTTCATTGATTCTTCCCATATTTTGTGTTTTTCCAGTTGAATACACAAACAAACAGTTGATCAGTTTCCAAGTTTATTGTAAAAGACAGAACGAAACAGGATTTTGGTGACAGGAACGCGGTGCTGAGTGGACTCTACTTGTCTTTCTCCTTCTGCTCCTTCTCCTTCTTGTCCTTCTCGGCCTTGGCCTCTTCGGCCTCGTGCCGTTTGATCAGCTCCTCCACTTCCTTCTGCTTCAGCACTTTGATCTTCGTCTGGCCGTCTTCTCGTGTCAGCGTGGCGATTTCCACTGGACACAAGGGGACACAGGTTGACACATCATGGACGACGGGCAAATTCAGATCTGCTTGTTGTGTCTCGTATGCAGCGTAACAATATACTAGTTGCAGTCATCTGCACTGATGCAGAAAAGTACTTGAACAGCTCATTATTAACTCAATCAACAGGATTCAAGTGGCTCCGTCCAGTCACTCGTAACAATGCGCATGTGAAATATTTAACGGATCAATTCAGTGCGGTAGTCTGTAGACCGTTTACAGGAAAATCTCTGTGGACACGTGACGGCTCTGCTTCGCTCACTGGATTTCAGACTAAACCGATGAAAACTATCAGAAGGTCTTTTTGAAGTCTCACCTTTCTCTGCGGACAGCTTGCTGACGTCCATGGTTTTGTTGAGGACTTTAACGGCCAGAGCCAACGCGGAGGACAGGCTCATCTCTCCCTCTTTGTAGTCCTGCTTCAGCATGGACACTGCAGCCTGAGGACGACACGTCACACACCACACTCATGAACAACCCGGCTCAAATGTAGAAACACTCAATAAGGAGGTTTTATGTCTGATTGAAGGTCTAAAGAAATAGTTCCTGGTGTGTTATTGTATCAAAATATTCACTTGTAAGCTTTTTTTCCCCCCAAGTTAACTTCAACTTTTTGTGTCTTGCTGTTTCCTCCAGCCAACGGGAGCGTTTTTAACCCTTTCGGTGGAGAGGCAAGGGCAGAGTGTTTAAGAGACCCACTGTGGGACGTGGTTTATTTTTGTGTCTCCCACAGTGACTTTTCCCTCCCTTTGTCTGCCGTGTCTTTCCACAACACCTCTCTTTTTTCCCACACTCCGGACTCACAGCGCTGTTGTTTCCGATGCATGTCGCCTTCCAGCCACCGTAGTTGCCGCTGGGGTCGCTCTGGTACAGCTGGAAGCCGTAGTGTTTGTCCCAGCCAATGTAGAGCAGAGACACGCCGAACGGCCTCTTACCTGCCGACGCAAAGCACACAACAGATGTTACACAGCAGTAAAAAACAACCACACACACAGTAAACATCTGGATGAGGTGAAAGCTGCTTCAGGGGGGCTTGTTTTACATGCACGCTGTTCGTCTCACCTCCGAACTGTGTGTAGGCCTGTTTGATGTCGCACAGGGCTGTGACCAGCTGCTCGCAGGGGATCGGCTCCTGGTACTGCAGCAGGTACCTGAAGGGAAGTTACATCAGTTAATGATCGGTGATGGAGACACACGACCAAACACACGGTTCGATCTAAGCCACTTCTACTCATCTGTCATCTGAAAACAAACAGTAGAAGGCGTACATGATGAATAAAGAAACAATAGAATAGAACAAAATAAGAAGAAAAGATGGAGGGATGGGACACAAATGAACGAATGAGTTTACATTTTGAAAAATTAAAACCAAAATAAAGTAAAACAATCTCTGTAGAGGTTAAACTGACCTCTGTGCTATCAGCCGCAGCTCATTTGTCAGAACGTTGGCGTCCGATGTGATTCCAGCTACACTGCAGGCCATGTCTCTGCAAACACAACACACACACACAGTTAGCTACCTATGATTTCATTATACTGGATGTGAACACTGTGGTTTCGGCTCACTCACTCATTGAGTTTGTAGATTTTCTCTGAGAAGAAAACTTCGTCCAGCAGTTTGTGGATGTTGCGTCTCTCGGCCGCCAGCAGCACTCCGTCGTTGGCTAAAATCCCCAAACACGTCCCGGCGTGACCGATGGCCTCCATGGCGTACTCCACCTGATACAGGCGGCCTGCAGGGCATCACAGAGACCAAGGTTAGTAAACTTGCACGACACAAAAACTACAGTATTGATCACCAAGACAATAATTATAAATGTTAATCACAACCAAGATTAAAAAAGTAACCAGAAAGTCAAGAAAATAGAGATGATGAATGGAGAAAACAGAGTAGAAATGTCAACATGACAGAACAGCTGACAAACACAGAGACACTGAGGAAGAGAGAAAAACTACTTGTTCATTGAGAATCTGCTGATAGGAGGAGGAAGCAGACTTGCCTTCAGGTGAAAATATGGTCGTTCGGGAGTCATATCTTCGAGACTGAAAAAAACCAGAGCTTGTTGTTATACAGACAAGTCACAGAAGGATGGGCATGACTTGCAAAATGTAAGTTTACTTTTACCCATTTCTATAAATGTAACAACATGTATACTAGTAAAACTTGTTTACCTGCTGAGACAACAAATAATCCTAATCAAACTCACCATGATTTCGGTTGACTGGAAATGTCTTTAGAAATAAGAAACCAGTTATTGAAGTGAACTGAAAGCAAAAACAAGGTAGGAAACAATTAAAAACACGCTATAAAAATATAGATAAATAAAGATGAAGTCAGACATTAGTGAATGTTTACATTAGTTGATAAACAAACAGCTTCGGACACACCGACTCTCCAACACAAACTCTTCACTCTTGACTCTATGACTTTACTGACAGTTAGCATGCTAACGCTGCCACAGAATGAATCTGCAATATCTCAGCATGCTAAGCGGCTAGCATGCGAGCTCCCTGCTCCCTGATAAAAATCGGCTTTTCGCTGGACTGAACCAAACAAAAGCGAAATCTTCCGCTACTTCGATAAGACAAAGTGTGATAAAGAATATACTGTTGTTTGAATTTTACCTGAGAAAGATCAGAGCGGAGTTGCCGCACTTTAGCTGGGCTCCACTAGTTTCGGTTTGATGTTTCTTCGCTCACACCGGCGTCCTGACACAACAAAAAAACGCGAACTCAGCAGCGCCACCTGCTGGAGGGCGGACCAACGGTGAATCAATATCGGTACTGGTGTCGCTTACTGATCAGCCCAGCCTGTTGAAGTCACTTTAGAGTTGGCCGCTCCGGGCTTCAAGCTCCACGAAGAAGAAAGGACGCATTCTGATTGGTTGCCTGGGAGGCATGGCGTTGAATGAGAGCCGGAAGAGCGTTAGCATGTAGCTGACGAGCTGTAAGCGTCTAAACTCCACATTTCTGGATATGTTATTAACTTAACGACGTTTGTTTCAGTTGGAATTATCCAACCAGCGGCGGGGGCGTGGTTTAACACCTGGACCACGCAGAAGACATGATAATACAATAAACATCTGTCCGCAAAGGTGAGTAATTTTAACATGTTACTGTTACATGTTAGAGTTACTGTTTACCAATGAGCTAGCTGGGCTAATAGGTGGGCTAACGACTCGGACACTGCTGAGGGCTCTTTTTAAAAAGCACGTTGCTCTCCTGTTATTTGGCCTGATTACTCAGGTTTAAACCGTTTGTCGGTGAAAACGTCCCGCAGCTCCCGGTGGGCTCTGCAGCGGCCTGGGAACACCGTGTCCTCTGACTGCGGGGTCAGACTCACACATACTCGGGTGTTTGTGGTTAAAATAGCGATGTGTGAGAGCCTGGTGGCAACGACCAGGTGACCCGGACACACAGCCGAGGCCGTGTGTTTGTGTACATCACTTCAGTCTGTTTATTTGGTGATTTGGCTCCCAATTTGACCCTTTACTTTCTGCCTATAACTGAGTTAAACAACATGAGTGGTAAACACGTGTTTTTACTTTGAAGCCAAGCATAAAAACACGAGATATTTTAATGTAAAACCTCCGTTATAGATCCACATAAGTTCATTGTCTTGAAGGAGTTATAACAATGGAAATAATTACATAATGTTACTGTCTGTTCTCGCACAGTGTCAGGATGAAGTGTTCTATCAAAGGTAGTTTAGAAAATGATTAAGTTATCACGTTAGAGATAAGCTTGGTCACTCAGTTTCTCAGCGAGAAAGGTCATTTGTGGCGATCACCATGGTGACGATGTGCCACAATTGAGTAGTGACATTGTCCCAGAGATTACAATGCAACTATGTGACAACCTACAATGAAGCACAACTGTGGCCACACTGCATGATGTACACTGGATCCACAGTGATCCAATATGGCAAATTATCAATTGATTTCACTCCGCTTTAATTCTTATTGAAGCAGTTTTAAGTTGAAGTCCCAGGACACACTTTAATAACTAGTACGTGTGCTCAAAGTGTTATTTTGTGCCATATACTTGTCTTCTCAGCTTCTTACTAGCTTTTGAAATTGAAATCTGCAGGTTTTGTTCAACAGTCTATTCGTTTGTCATGAGTCCTGTGAGCTGTGACTGGATGAGAATCCACCTCGGAGAGGTTTGGTGCTGTATTTCAGCCTGGTTGAACTCTCTGAGGTTGAATAAACGGACTCTCGTTGGCAGTCTTCCTCTCTGACCGTGTGCTGGTTTGTGTCGTCGGGCAGGAGTCGTTCTGATGAGGGCGGACCTCCGGCCGGCAAGATGCAGCAGAAGAGGAACATCCAGATCATCGAGTGGGAGGACCTCGACAAGAGGAAGTTCTACTCGTTCGGCGTCTTCATGACGATGTCCATCCGGGCCACCGTCTACCCGGCCACGCTGATCCGCACGCGGCTGCAGGTGCAGCGGGGGAAGTCCCTGTACAGCGGCACCTTCGACGCCTTCTTCAAGATCCTGCGGGCAGAGGGTGTGCGGGGCCTGTACCGCGGCTTCATGGTCAACACCTTCACGCTGATCTCGGGGCAGGCGTACATCACCACCTACGAGCTGGTGAGGAAGTACGTGTCGCAGTACTCGGAGGACAACACGGTGAAGTCGCTGGTGGCGGGCGGCTCGGCCTCGCTGGTGGCTCAGAGCATCACGGTGCCCATCGACGTGGTGTCCCAGCAGCTGATGATGCAGGGCCCGGGCCAGCACCTCGGCCGCTTCCGCCTCGCCGCCACCGCCGCGGACGCCGGGAAGCCCAAGAAGGTGTTCGGTCAGACCAGGAGCATCATGGCCCAGATCTTTGCCGCCGATGGCTTCCGCGGCTTCTACAGAGGATACGTGGCGTCGCTGCTCACCTACATCCCCAACAGCGCCGTCTGGTGGCCTTTTTATCACTTTTATGCTGGTGAGGAGTTTATGTTGCTATTTTAAATGATAAATCTCTGTTTTTCCTTGAACTCAGTGCCACTACAGCATTTAAATTATCTCAGTTTGAAGTGTGTTTTGTCATATTAGAGAAAAAATAAGGGTGAAAAAGAACAAGAGGTTTTTTGATTTGACGTTTTGCTAGTTTTACTTTGTTATCTTCATAAAGTTGTCATTCACCACTAAATCACTTAGCTCTGCTTGGAGGAAATTGGCCCTTTTTAAAGGTGACAGACTCGGAGTCTCCTCTCCACCATGTGGGTC
>JAUESF010000001.1:22892445-22905243 GCA_032274765.1 Malacoctenus tetranemus | reverse complement strand
TATATAGAGGTGTGTGTTTGTGTGTGTGTGTGTATACATACATACACATATGTATACATACACACACATATATACACATACACACAAATATATATATATACATATGAATGATGCACTGTTGCACTTTTTCTGCTCGGAGGGAAAAATTAACATTCACAAGTTCTACAAGTTTACAGCTGCGATGCGTTCGAGCGTCTGCGTCCACACACTCGTTTGTGACGGAGGGAGCGTTTGCTTTTCCTGCGACCCGCCGAGAGGAGCTGAGGTTGCTTCGTTTTCACTTCCTGGAGCGACGACGGGCCCGTCCGCCGCCGAGTCGTCGCGGTGAAAAGTTCCACCTTTTGATCTCGTTGTTGAAACTGTAAAATGCACTTTTAAAAAAGGGACAAAAAGCGTCTCATCTGGCGTCCTCGGGGGTGAAACAGCGACAGTGAGACCGGCAAAACTGCCGCTTCACGTCTGTCGCGCGTTTTGCGATGAGAATCAGAACAAAAGTTGGAACATTTACATCTCGTGACTCTCGAATCGACAAAATCCCCCAAATTTTGGCAGCTGAGTCCGGTCCGGTAAATGGCAGGGCGTGAGAATTCATCCGGGCAGTTTGAGTTTGTGAAGCGCTACAGTTGGTCAGCGGCGGTCCGAGTACTACAGTGTTCGGTACTTCACCCGGTACTTGTTGACGGCGAGGTAGTGCAGGACCTCGGGGCTGCAGGTGGTGGTGCAGGGCAGCATGTCCTCCTGCCCGTCGCCCAGCAGCCACTTGCGGTTGTCGGCGGCCATGTCGCTGGTCACGTGCTCCTTGGCCCACGTGTCCACCCAGGCCTGGAAGCGTCGGTGCAGGCGCGTGTTCACCTGCTGGTGGGACTGCCACAGACAACAGGACGTCTCAGAAAACGGGGACTTAACCTCTCTGGAGTCAAACACGCCCTCAGCGAGGACGCGTTTGGGTTCAGTTTGGTCCAATATCAGGTGAAAACTGAAGATATTAAATGAGAATAGAGTCCGACTGATATATCGTCGGGCCGATACATCGAGCTGATTTTGGCGTCTGGCCAATATATCGGATATCGGTTTTTGAAATCCCTCGATATCGGTATCGGTCTCCAAAATCCCAAAATCTCCAAAATCGGTCGGGCTCTAAATGACAAGTTTGAATATGTGCGTTTCTGCTTTGGTACACTCTCAAAAATGATCGGAGATAAAGTTCAACAAAACAAAACCTGGAAAAGTAAAACAAAAAAATATGACTGGAAGCTGCAGGAAAACTTCCAACATGGTGAAAATAACTCTGTGTTTGAAGAGTCGCGTGATATTTTCAGAATGCGAGTTAAAAACAAACACAGCCGCTCTCGGTGAAAGCGCTGTAGTAGCAGTGCCAGGCCTGTAGGTGGCGACTGGACGCAAAACAGCAGATAAAACACAAAGAGAAGAAGTCGAAGGTGCAGGATTCAAAATAATGACGAAATCAGGAAAATTACAGGTCAGAGTGGATCGATTATGACGCGACACTTCGTGATTCAATCATTTTGGCTTTTAAACTTTGAAAAATCCAAAGATTTTACAGTTTAAAACATCACATGCACTTGATATCGATGAACGCCTCCACACAGTGGGTCTCTGTTCCCAGTCCTCACCTGATGGGCCCGTGTGAGCGCCGTGTGCCGGTACATGTAGTCCTCCGACTTGCAGACGTAGACCATCTTGTAGGAGTTGAGCTTGAACCTGCACTCCATCTTCAGCTCGCCGCCGCCACCAGTGCCACCAGTGCCACCAGTGCCAGCGCCGCTGCCGCCGTCCTGCGCCTTGTCGGCCGACCCTTTGGCCAGCCTCTCCTGCTGCAGCTGCTCCCATCCGCGCTGGCATTTACGAATCTGTCTCAAGTTCCTGAAAGGCCCCGCCCCCCAAAAAAATGGACAACCGTCAGTGAGAGCGAGCGAGCCGAGACGGACAAACAAGCATCATTCCACACACCGAATGGGTGCAGGAAAATACTCAATTTGCTTTATTCGCTTTGTTTTAACGGCACAATTTGGTGTTTGGCAGCTTAGAAGTCGCAATACAGACGACAACAAGCAAATCTGAGAAGAGTATTGTGCAAATTTGAGAGGACTGTCCCTTTAAAACGGTTATTCTCAAACCCATGCATTGCAACTCACCGAGAAACAGGGTTAATTAGAGGGAGGAGTCAAATCATTCGTGGGAAATGTGGATCTATAAGAGCAGCAGAGGCAGCAGTGGTAATATTCCTGTCCAGTGCACTTCCATGGCACGGCCACAAGAGCTCAATAATCCTCGGCCTACAATTAGAGACTGAAACCCAATTTTTTGTGCAGGCAAATAAGAAATGCAAAGATTCACCCCACCTGAGTAGAAGGTTTTAAATGTGTACTTACCACAGAGGGTACAGGTGAGCGGGGGACGGAAACCGAGAAGCATTTTATTTTGGTTTGGTTATTTTTTGCATTCAGGGCTCCACTTAAAAGACATGACAGTCAAGGCCAGATTCAAGTTAAAGAAACTGTTAGAAACAAGCACTGGGAAGGTTGTAGGGCTGCACGATATCAGGGGGGCGAGCGACACGCACAATACTGCAGGAGACCAGCGTCGATGTTTCACTGTTCTCAAAGATAAAACCAACCATAATTTATTTTCTATCAGCACAGTCAGAACGTGATCATTTTTCCTAACATTTGCGATAATTTTGCTGATATGAGCTTTTATTTTGAAACCAGATTCTGCCTTTTAACAGGCACTTCCTGTCTGACCACTTGTCTGGAGCTTTCTAATATTAGAAATACAAAATCCAACAATAAAAGCTTGTTTTAGAGCTTTTAGTGCTCCTAAATCTTGTGTGCTGTTTTTGGGGGGCGACATCGTGTACAACAGCAGCCCCCTGGTGGGCCATGGAGGTACTGCAGGTAGGCAGTGAGAGATTATCAGAATAAAACATGAAGTCGATTTTAGTTTTGCGAAGAAAATGAACAGATTTCACATTGAGTCGCTTCAAAATCCCCACAAATGTCATTTTTAAGCAAATAGTGATCAGAGTGTTTGTACAACACGACTCTAAACTCTCTTCACAACACCTGCGACGGACCTCTACGAGGGGGCGGGGCTTAGAGCGCGTTAGGGCTCATCTAAGCATGTAAACACAATTAATTCCAGATCAGCCCGTCTTTCTTTTCCCCCCAGACGTACATGGCGCATGTCGACTCCCCGAGGAAACGTGCATTATATATACATATATCGTGCAGCCCTAAAGAGTGGCTCCCTGACCAGTGACCGATCCAAAATATGAGCTGAGGATATGTGCACATACTTCCACCAACGATGTACAAAAACTCATGATTATGAGATGAACACAACTGGAAAAGAAACTGCTGAAATTTCACTGCCATTGATTTTTTTTTTTTTGGGTGAAGACAGGCCAATTTCTTTTTGACCTCTTTGTGCTGCTGATCTCTCATAGATTTGATGAAAAGGAAAAGAGGACAAGATGTGGGTGGTCCCACTGATAAATCACAAGACAGGCGCCAAGATTTATGCAATGGGTCAAATAAGAGAAAAAGGAGAATTGTGTTGTTTTTTTCTTTTCTTTTGTGCTTTTTTAAAAAAGGTCTTTGGAAATGTTTATGGTAATGGACAGCCATCTCAAAGAAAGGAAAACAGAAACAGAAACGAAGCACCATCATGAACAACGAACAGGCTTCATGTGCGACACTCATCCAGCGCTTTAAAGGGGGACTCAGCCATGCCTGCGCGACCAAAGAAATACACCAACATGTGGACAGACAATTTAGACAATCCTTTTATTTACAAACCCTATTCGTCTGTACAAGAGTTGCAGATAATGTGCTTGACCAGTGTGTTTTATAGATATATATACACATATATATGTATATATTTAAATACATATGTATATATATGTATATATATATAAAGAAAAAACTAAAAGCACTAATCTGTCAAACCAGTGGAAGAAAAGAAATCTCACCAATAACAAAAAAATCTGCATCGTGAACGCACCGAATCCATTACAAACAGAACACTAAGTAAAACATACTGAGAACAAATGAACATTTAAACATTTACATTTGCAGACAGTGATCAAATCACATACAGGACCTTTTTTTTTTTATATATATATATTTATATATCCGAGTACAATAACAAACAGAGGGCAGAAGAAGGTGAAAGAGAAGCCGGGAGTTCCTCGTCTCACAGGTCCTAGAAAAAAAGAGCTTCGCGTCTCCTGAACTAACATCGTACAAACTGAGACAAGAAAACTCAGCCAGACGCCATTTGTTTTGCTTTGTTTGCATTCAGTGATGTTTTTTTTTCTATCCATGTTACACATTGAAAAAAGTCCTTATTCTAACCCAGTACAATATAAATAATCAAACCGATAAGCTCCTTAAAGTCACTTGGCTGAGGTTGAAAAGGCAAAAACTCCACGATCAGGCCGAAAACCTGCTTTAAAAAAAACTCACTTGTATCGATAATAAATAAAAAGTCTCATTTAAAATGAACTAAATCGATGAATAAATAAAATCCACTTTTTAAAAAGATGACCGTATAAAGTGCAATCTTCCACGTGAGGCAGATCGAGTTTCGGCCAATCGGATGGGAGCGATCAGGCACTGAGACTGCTGTCCGTTTATCTCTGTTTTTTTATTTCCTTTGTTTTTTAAACCTTGTCGTTTACTAAAAAAAAGCGCACCAGCTCGCGTGCCCACGTTTCGGTGAATAGAGGAGAACTTCCTGACGTGAGGGTGGCGCCTGCGTGGCCGTGGCCATGGCCGCCGCCGCCGCCACCACGCGCCGCCCTGGGACACCGGCGGCCTCGGCTGACTAGAAGAGCTACGAAACTGTGCGGACTAGAGGAGCGAGTGGCTGCAGCCTCACCTGGGCAGGAACACGGGCTTCTGAGCCAGGTGCTCACGCAGCTCCGGGGACGCCGAGTCCGAGTTCAGGTACCTGCCCACGTAGTCGGACCACCTCTGTGGACGAGCAGAGGAAAGGAGTTGGATCTTTGCACACTTTGATGGAAAATAACAGACTTCACAGCCTTTAAAATTAACATTTAATCCCAATTTTGCTTGGAAGTATTTTACCCCAAACCCCATGAATGAATAAATAAATAATAATTAATTTAAAAAATGATAAATGACTAATAAAAATTATAATCCAATCATAATTTCACTGATCTACAAATGTTTAAAATCAAATGAGAGAATAATACAAGGAGTAAACTTTCGCTTTCAAAGTAAGAGCTTCACACAGCCACCCATCCTGCAGTAATAGTTCCTGCTCATGGATCTCAGTGGAACGGTTTTCCTTCATCGACGGCACGGCGACGGGAAAACAACAAGTTAAAAACCTTCAGGAAAAAAGTCTGGATTTTATTGGGACAATGATGCAACGTGTCATCAGAGCGACTGTAAACAAAATACATGATGAGCTGATTCAGACAAAGAACTTCTCTGACTCGTTCAGAATAAAAAGAAAACAGCTGCTTTTCTGTTATTTATCCAGGAACGCACAAAGTTAACATTTTATCTGAAACCAGTCAATCCTGTTAGAGGCTGTACATTGTATATTTGACCTTTTGTTGCACTAATTTGATAAAAAAAAAATGAGTTGTGGAGTTGATATTACATTTTTGAAGTGAAGTGTAATTCAAATGTAATGTCCTGTAAATAGAGATGGTTGCCAGGATCAAGTTACTCAACCAGCTTTCAAAATAAAAGCCTCTGAACAAGCATGGCTTTGAGAGGGTTCTTAGCTCCTAAAGATCCCAAAAGTTATCAGTCAACAGGAACTTTATTGTGAAATGGAGGAGAAAGTCAAACATCAGGTGTTTGCTGTGTGTGACAGTTTCACAGTCCTGCTCCACATGGATCATGACTCAAAAGTTGAGTTGATTGCAGGTTTGTCACTTAAATTTAACCTCTGAGTGTCCATGAACGAGTCTTACTTCTGCATCGGCTGGCTCGTCTGAGTTCTCCTCGTCGGTGTCCAGCAGCTCCATCGCCAGACTCACGGACCCGCGGCTCTTCACGAACATCAGCTGAGGAGAAAACACGCAACACTGCATGAACACACCGACACACACGATTCAGAGCGCTGCAGAGCGTCGGCGTCCGTCTCTGGACAGCTGCTACCTTGAAGCAGTTCTCGTCGGACATCAGCTGCTCCGCCTTGCGCTGGTAGGCGCCCTCTGCTGGCGTCCTGGAGCTCTGCGTGGACAGAGCGCCGCCCGTGGCCTTGTTGGCGCTCTCGCCGAGGTACATGTCCGTGACGCGCACGCACACGTCGTCGGTGACGAGGTGCTGGAGCTGTGAGAGCAGCAGGTTTAGCATGAAACACTGATACAGGGAGAGATTCAAGGCGCACTACCACCCCTAGTGGTGGTTTGGAGGACTGCGAGCAATGGAACAGGCACAGGAAAGAAAAAAAACATCTTCTGTCAAACATTTCAAATGTAGTATTTGATTGCTATTCGATAAGACATTATAAACAATTGATTTTACTACATTTTTATTCTATTTTTACTTTTATTTTCTTTCTCTTATCTCCATGTTTGAGGTGACAATTGTGACACACAAGTCATCAACTAAATTAGACTCTTCCCACATTGTTGGGTCACAAACAACAGAGAATACACAACATGTAGTTACCTGTACACATACTTACTTGTTTGGTGTCACTCACGTTTTAAGTTTAAATCATTCTCAGTTGAGAACCTGATCTCAAACTGTGGATATTCTCAATTCAAACATAAATTTAATGTTGCATCGAAGTTGAATTCATGTTGTAAATTGTAAATGTGTTTGAGTTATAGTGCAAAATTAAAATATTCAACAGTACTCAAAAGTACCAGTTATGTACAGTGACTGGAGTGGTAATTTCTCAGCTTTCTCCCTGCACACAACACAAAACTAGCTGTTTGAGTGGAAGTCGATGGAAAACAAGGAAGTGCTGGATGTGCCGACCTGCCGGACGATGCTTTGGATGAGCTTGTCCATGGTGAAGGCGACGTAGGCGTGGATGGTGAACATCTCCCTGAGGGAGTCCTCGTACTGAGCCGGCTCCATGTTCCCATCTAGGAGGTTGCGCACCATCTCCAGGAAGACCGAGTAGTAATCCTCCACGTCGACGTCCACTGCGCACGGAGAAAAGGCGAAAGTGTGAGACGAAACAGACACCAGGAACAAACTGAAGTGATCAAATCCACTTTCACTCACTCGGCTCTTTCATCTTCAGCTGAATCGCCGGGTTCTCGTTTTTCTCCCGCTTCAGCCCGAGCACCTCTCGCTCCCACTCGCGCTCGCGGGCGTCCTCCTCGATCTGCTTCTCGGCTTGGCCGTAGATCCGCAGCAGGCGCGAGCAGAGGATGTGGTGGAGACGGAGGAAGATGTACCAGTAGTTGTTGACGAAGTACAGGTTGTACGCCTCGTCGGTGTCCCGCAGCTTCTGGGCGGCCGTGTTGCCGAACAGCAGCTTGGACTTGGTGGGGCTGCTGCCCGGGAGGCCGTTGTGCTTCTTGTTGCCGTCCTGGTCCGTCTCCATGTCCTCCTCCTCCTCTTCCTCCTCCTCTTCCTCCACGTCGGAGAGCTCGCCCCGCCGCGAGAACAGCAGGTCGGGGAGGAAGTGGTGGATGATCTGCTTGATCTTGCACTTGTCCTCCTTCTGGATGCCCACCTGCCTCTTGACGTGGTGGATGATGAGCGCGGCGGCGTCCTCCAGGATCTGACTGTCTTCGTAGGTCAGCGTCATGTGAGGGCCGCTCGCCGACGGCGCCGCAGTTTCCTCTGATGCTCGCTCCTGCCGCTGGAGGACGAAGACAGACGGCAGGAAAACCACTGAGCGAGAGAACTGAGACAACAAAAGCTGGACAACAACATACAATCCTTTGGCGATTCACTACATGGTTTAACTAAGACACCGACATAAAACTCTGAAGCGCGTCCTTACGTCATCGTACAACATCTCGATCTCGTTGAGCAGAGTCTTTGAACGCAACACTTTGGTGTCGTTTTGCTTGAAGTTGATGCCTTGATGGTCGAGCGACTTCAGGTAATACTTCTCGTTCTGCTCCCGCCAGATTTTGTTGAAGCCTCTCTGCGCCTCTCTCCACTCCTCCTCCTTCATCTTCAACCTGAGGGAGCCACAGACGCGGTGAGGCGGAGCTCAGACTGACTCCAGGCCAGTGTGTGACCTGCGAGGAAGGACCGTTACCTTTTCAGCACGATGGGGACGGACACGGCCGGGTTCCTCTTCAGCCCGTCGATGATGTCGTTGGCCTTGTCCCCGTATATCCTCTGGATGGCCTTGCGGTGAATGACCTCCGACGAGCCGCCCATCGTGTTGTCCAGCTTGAAGCGGAGCTGCTCCTCGGCCGACATGCGGGAGAGCCTCCGCTGCACCGTCTCCAGGGCTCGTATCGTGGCCAGGTTGGTCTCCAACACCACGTCCAGCTGGAAGCAGCCGCAGGGACAATCAGTGACCTCGACCGAGCGATAACACTGTGTGGTAAAGGCTGGCCGGAGCACTTGAGCAACTAAAGAACTGTTTACACTTCAGATAAGGTAAAGAAAAAAAGGTGTGTGAGGGAGAGAGACGCAGAGAAAGTCCAAGATAGAGTGAAAAAAAAGAAAGAGTGAGAAAGAGTACGAGAGAAATAAGAGTAAGACGAGAGTGAGATGATAAAGAGGCAGAAGAAAGAGTGAGAGTGCAAGAACAAGAGGGTGAGACCAGAAAAAAACAGCAATAAAGAGAAACAAAGCAAAAGGAGAGAGAGAGAGAGAGCGCGAGAGAGAGCGCGAGAGAGAGAGAGCGCGAGAGAGATTCAAACAGATCAAACTTGACCACTATAGAATACAATAGAAATACTTTCACAGTTTCCTTCCTTGATGAATAGATTGTTGCCATGGTAACAGTGAGGCGTCACCGTGATGCTGTCGATCGTCTCTCACCTCGAAGCGCTCGTCCTCACACCGGTAAATGTGCTCTTCGTACGGAGTCTTTTTGGAGCTCACGAACGTGGAGTCTTCGGACCACGATGGGAACGAAACCCACGTGTCATTTAACACCTGCACGAGAGAAAGAAAACATCAGTAGGAAGTCAATTAGATTTCTATTTAAATTGAAAATGAAACCATCTCGATGTTAAATTACGAACAACAATAGATTATGTTCCTGAGGCTGCTGTTGGGACTAAACTGGCCGGTGATGACAGCTTCTGTCCTGGTGGGACGGATTAAACACATAAGCGTGCTCTAAATCCCTCCCGGTGTGACTCACCTCTCTGCACAGCGGCGTCCTCCCGGTGCACTTGGGCTGCGTGTAGCTCTTGGGCAGCGCTCTGTAGCTGGAGCCCAGCCGCTTGCAGGAGGCGTAGTCGATCTCCATGGCGATGCCCTCCGTCGCGCGCTCTTTGGGCAAGCTCTCCACGTGGCTGGACTCGCCGTGACTCGACTCGCGGTAGCCCAGGAAGTTCTTGAACCAGGTGAAAAGCTCCGGGAACTTCCTGTCAGGTCGGCCAACAACACGCGAGAGACCGTTAGTGGTGAGATAAGAGGTCCGCAGCATGTCGGTGGAGCTTCAGACATGGAGGACGCCTCCATGCACGCCTCACCCCAACACTCAAAGTGTCTGAAACTCACCCCAGAAACGGGATGACTAACTGGACCAGCTCCGTGCGGGAAATCACTTCCTGGTTGAAGATGTGCAAACACCGCAGGAAGTTGTCGTACGCCTCGGAGCTGCGGAGGGCCTTCTTCACCTGGGGGAGGAAGACCCCACAGCGACAAGTTAACGAGGTTCTGCACGAGTCGTTTCTCTGACACCCCTCAAAGACTCGTATGAGTAGAGACGACGTGAAAGCACCGACCTTCTCGAAGAACATGGTCTCTGTGCTGGTGCTGTGCTTGCTGACGTCCGTCATGCCGTGGTCCTTCCCCAGTATTTTGGGCTTCTTCTGAAAAGTGCAAGAGATTTAGTGAAAGTCTGTCTGGAAGATATAGAAAACACTGTATTTAAGATTTGATGACAAAAGCTTGAAATCAACACATTGTTTTGAATGTTTGTTGGTAATAAACCAAATCACATTACGAGATAAAGCGGCTTTTCCTAATATATTCAAAGTTGCTGCCAGCGCCTGTATGTTCAGCTCAAATGTGCTTGTGAAGTTTTAATATTCACAAAGAAGCCAGTGCAGCGAGAGGTGGTCCGCACCTTGATGGGCGGCGTTGCTCCCACTCCGGCAGGTCTCCTGATTGGCAGGCCGTTCTGGCTCAGCCTCTGCTTGTTGTTCAGCAGAGGCCTCTTCACCGTGCCGCCGTGGTCGTTGCGCACCGAGTCTGCGCGGTCCGGCGTCGCCTTGCACAGCAACTGAAAAACAAAAAGAGAAACACACAGGATCAATCGAACTGTTTAAATTTACTCGCATTGCAACAGAAGCTTTGATTCAGAAGCGCGAGGCAGCGACAGTCGAGATGCTCACGACTCACCACGGAGCTGTTGGCATCAGGCAGGAACTGTCCAAACTCTGACAGCAGGTCTTCCTGGTTCTTGAACAGCTTCGCCACTTGAGTGTAGACCTCCTGCTCGGTCAGTGCTGGGGTGTAGTTTCCTCCCATCTCCTTGGCATTTCTTTGTTCCTTCTAAAAAAAGCAGAAACAAGGACAGAAACAGTTCAATCCTAGGCTTCTATCATCTCATCCATATCGACTGTCCACGATAAAAAGGCCCTCCTGGTTATTTCATCACCTGGTACGTGTGCAGGATCTCCAGGAAGGCTTTGTAGATGTCCGGCTGTCCCTGAAAGCGATTCTTGATCTTGTTGACGTAATTAATGGCGTGGTTGAACTCCACGGGTTGGTTGTTCTGCGGGGGCGGCCCGCTGGATGGCGTGCTGCTGACGGGAGTGTGCGACTGAACCGACGGCGAGCGCGGCGAGGCGTACGACGGGATGGATGGATTAGGCTGGCTGGTCGGCGTGTGGGCCGGAGACTGGACTGGCTGCGAGGGAACGTCACAGGCGAAAGGAGGCGTCAGTAGGGGGCGACGGTGTTCACAGATTCAACGTGGAGCTGGAACGAGTGGACGTTACCTTGCTGGTTTTGTTCGGAGCAGGCTGGGTGGGCACGGTCGGGGTGGTGGTGGTGGTGGTGGTGGTGGGCTGGGCGTTGGTGGTGGTGGGCGGTGCCGGCTGTGGCAGAGTCTGGTGCTGGTGGTGAGTGGCAGGTTGGCTGGGTGGTGGGCCGCTGGCAGGAATATTCTGAACTGAAATGCCGTGCGGGGTGATGTAGTGGATCTGCCCCGGCGTGGTCACGTTGACCAGGTCGTTGGTTTGGACCTCGATCTTGTACCCGGGCGGCAGGAAGGTGTTGAAACCCATGATGAGGTCCGGGTGGCCCTTAAACAGCTGCGACACGCGGTTGATGACTCCAGGAGTGTCGATGCTGCGGTGACACAACGAGTGATGGCGATTAAGACTCGAACTCTGAAGAACGTCACGACTTGAGAGAGTGAGGATAGAAACACCACGTACCTCTGTGACTTAAACTCTTTCATAATATCAAGAAAATCATTATAAACTTGTGGCTGATTCCCAAACTGCAGCTTCACTTGATCCAGGTAGGACAAAGCATCTTCGACCTGTGAAGTGAAGGTTAAAAAGAAAAAAGATGACGTTGTTAAAGCTGTTGGATCATCTCTCTCTGGTATTGATTATTTGCCTCAATCACTAGTGTGATTATCACAGGAAGAAGAAAATGACAGGATTCACAACACATTTTGCAGGAGACTTCCTGTTTGTTTCTGCACAAGTTTAATTGGCAAAAGTTTAACATGAGATCACATAAACAGAGCAGAAACACAACAAGTTTGCCTTCATTTCCTCCATTCTCGTATTTGTGTCACATTTAAATTCATGTGTTCACCTTGAGTCGCTGGAACTGCTGCTGTCCCTGGGTGGAAGTCATGGGTGCAGGTGGGTGGACGTGACCCTGGACCACTGCAGGACCTGATGGCTGAACTGTGATGTTGTGTGCGTGGGGACCAACGTGAGGGGCGGTGCTGTTGTGTCCATGTCCACTTGTGCTCTGAGGCATTGTTGGCACCTTGAAGCAAAAAGCAAAGGACAATTTAACACACAGAAAAGGCGCTGTAGCCTCTACCTCCTAGTTTCACTTATTTTAACAGTCGACCGTCTTAGGTTTGACTGAGACTTTACTAAACTTTTACCAAACAACCCATCAGACATTGTACCTGGTAGCCCTGGGGGAGTGAGTACTGGATGCCGGTTGAAGGCTGCATGGTGTCTGCAGCGGTCTCGATCACAGTCGGAGCCGGGGCGAGGGCCCGGTGCTGGAAGCTCTCTGCGATGCCTTGAACTGGGGGGCGGCGTGGCTGCTGCTGCTGAGGCGCAAATATCGGTTCCTGGTCCTCCGCACGCCTCTTCATTGTATAAACATACTCGACGGAGCTGAAGCAAACGAGCACAGACGGACAGTGAGCAGAGGGACGACAGTTTTATTTGTCTTGTAAAAAAACGGCGTCGGCCAGAAAGCCTGAGGAAGTGGTCCCAACAGAACAAAACGCCCAGGTCACAGGGGGAAAACGTCTCCCCCCTCTCCCCCCTTTGGATTGTTGCAAAGAAACCATCAGAACAAACATCCAGACGAGGGGAGACGTTAGTGTAATGAGACCAAAATATAAAACTGCAAGTGTAACAGTTATGATGGTTGCAGAAGATGTCTAAAGACAACGTTTTACATAGCAAGCAGAGTC
>JAUESF010000001.1:22645752-22656829 GCA_032274765.1 Malacoctenus tetranemus | reverse complement strand
TCGTCTTCTTCTTCGTCTTCTTCTTCTTCTCCTCTTTCTTCTTCTTCTTCTTCTTCTTCTTCTTCTTCTTCTTCTTCTTCTCCTCCTCCTCCTCCTCCTCCTTCTCCTCCTCCTCCTTCTTCTTCTGCTCCTCCTTCTTCTTCTCCTTCTCCTTCTTCTCTTTCTTCTTCTTCTTCTTCTCCTTCTTCTCGTCGTCCTTCTCCTCCTCCTTGTCCTCCTCCTCCTCTTCCTCCTTCTTCTTCTTCTGCTCCTCCTTCTTCTTCTTCTTCTTCTCCTTCTCCTCCTTCTTCTTCTTCTTCTTCGGACTTGACTGACTGAACACCGCTTTAGCATAATGCTGCCCCCCACAGTCTGAAGACGTAACTGCATTAATGGGTGTCCCATTTCTAAGTCACAAGGTCGCCCTTAACACTCGGTTTGGAGGGTTAATATTGAGGCTGGCTCCTCCGTTGTGATGTGCAGGCGTGCTCTCCGAGGAGCAGATCAGACTGAAGAAGATGAAGAAGCAGCACGACGAGGAGACGGCCCGCACGTCCGCGGTCGTCACGCCGACGCCCACGCAGGAGACGGCCACGCTCGACCCGCAGCAGCAGGAGATGATCGAGAAGCTGGTGGCCATGCAGAAGCAATGCAACAAGAGGTCGTTCCTGGACCGGCCCAAAGTGACGGTGAGCCGACGGCAACAACCCCGGCCCGCGGACGTGACTCGTCACAGACGACTGAAACTTTGTGTCTGGCTTTTCGCAGCCTTGGCCGCAGAGTCAGGACCTGCAGAACCGAGAGGTGCGCCAGCAGCGCTTCGCCCACTTCACCGAGCTGGCCATCATGTCGGTGCAGGAGATCGTGGACTTTGCGAAGCAGCTTCCTGGTTTCATGGAGCTCACCAGAGAAGACCAGATTGCTCTTCTGAAGACCTCCACCATCGAGGTGAGTTTACAGCTGTGACTGGTGGGAAAGCATGGAGGCAGACTGGAGTTGGAAGACGAGTTAATAGTGAGAAATCTGCAGGTGGTCAAAATTCAGAAATACCAAGAAGATAAAGTTGTAAACTTGAGTTTAACATTCAGACTAAGTTAAAGGAGTTTGCTCGCATGATGTTGATTTTTGAGTCTAAATAACTTTGTTTCATTGTTTCACTCACACCTGTTTGTTTCCTTCAGATTATGCTGCTCGAGACGTCTCGGCGATACAACCCAGCTATCGATAGCATCACGTTTTTAAAGGACTTCAGTTATAATAAGGAGGATTTTGCCAAAGCAGGTGCGTCCACTTCTGTTTTTACCTGATTGATTCGTTCTTTTTCCGTTCCGTAACCCGACTATCGGAGAAAGCGTGGATTTTTCCAGCCAGTTTCGGGAGAAGAATCAATATCTGTAAATCAGAGAGTCTCAATCTCTGTTTCCTGATGCCATTTCTGCAAAGAAAGAAACATTCAGCGCTGTTTGTTTCCTGCAGCGTGGAAACTCTGCCGTCCACACTGCACAACTGTGTCTCTGACAGTGATCTCTTGTGTCTTTGTTCCTCTCCCCTTCAGGGCTTCAGTTTGAGTTCATTAACCCCATCTTTGAGTTTTCGAAAGGAATGAACGACCTTCACCTGGACGAGGCCGAATACGCTCTGCTCATCGCGATCAACATCTTCTCCGCAGGTCAGAGTTCACGAACAGCGACCTGCCAGTGACCTCTGGTATTTACCGGGTGAAGTGAAACTGCAGTTTCACGGTCAAACGAGTTTTACCTACAACAGTGTTTGTTTTGATTGGTAACGAAGCAGACGTTCGTGTGTGTGTGTCTGATTCGTCTGTTTTACCTCTGTTCAGATCGTCCCAACGTGCAGGATCACGATCTGGTGGAGCGGCTGCAGCAGCCGTACGTGGACGCGCTGCGCTCTTACATCATGATAAAGAGACCAAACGTAAGTCGCCCGCGGTTTGCATAACCCCCTCCGCTGCCACAGTGTCCACACGACCTGCTTGTTGTCACCACGGCGGGCACATCGGGTCAGGACGGAGGTCACATGTTAGGGGGGCGTCGTCACAAACAACAGCTCGTACATGTGACATGAAGCCAGACGGAGGAGTGGCTCCGTGACGGCTTTTCCATTTTTTTGATCATTTTTAAAAAAAAATTGCCTTTATAAATTCAGACGCTGCTAAAGTTCAGAAGTCATTTCTACTGATGTGTTGTAATCAGAGTAAAGTTCAGTGTTGCAACTTTGGGAAAAACAAGCTTGAACTTGCTGAGAGACGTTCACGTCAACAAAGCACTCGTTATTTTTTAATAATGATCAAGATAACTTAAATCTTGGCAGTGGCAATAGGCTGCAATCTTTGTATTTACATTTTTGAAGTAGATTTTCACTGAATATGTTATTTAGCTGTTACTGTTTAACAAGTGCTGATTTTAATAGTGTTTGTAAAACAAATGTTTTGGTGCTTTTGTTCATTTGGGTGAATATTCCAATGAAAATGGACTAAAAACTACTTTTGGATTTGTTATTGGATTTCGCATTTACAATGCAGTTAACTGCGATTAATCAGGGAAATCACGCGATTAATTTCGATTAAAATTTTTAATCGTTGCCCGGCCCTAAAATAGGTATGAAAGATAAAAACATCTAAAGAAATTAACAAGTGCTGATTTTAAAAGTGTTTGTAAAACAAATGAAATCATGCGATTAATTTTGATTAAAATTTTTAATCGTTGCCCAGCCCTAAAATGAATATAAAAGATAAAAACATCTAAAGAAATTAAACTTTTTACATTTTGTTTGTTGTTCATTTATAAATGCTTCAACGTCACGAACTTTCTCCACACGTTATTTTCTATTTCTGAGATTAAAGAGGCTGAATACACCTGTGGTGATCTTTTCCTCATGGCTCCGCCTCTTTCTCTCCCCCCCCTTCAGGATCACCTGATGTTCCCTCGCATGCTGATGAAGCTGGTGAGCCTCCGGACTCTCAGCAGCGTCCACTCGGAGCAGGTCTTCGCCCTGCGCCTCCAGGACAAGAAGCTGCCGCCGCTGCTGTCGGAAATCTGGGACGTCAACGAGTGAGGGCGGCGCTCCTGTCACACTCCGTGGCTTTCGGGAAGCCTGCGACAGACTGGCGTCCAGCAGGAGCACTGACTCTCCGCCCCTGATCCGGTCAGGGATTGGTTGAAGCATTGAGGTTGCTTTTTAATTTTATTTTTTTTATTTCCTTTGTTTTTTTTTAGTGGCAGAAGAGCGCTGCTCTCCAACAGACTGTAAATCGGCTCCCGAGGACGAACGTGAGCATCTAGTTTTTTTTTTTTTTCCTTTTGGACCTTTTTTGCTTTTCCTCCCGTGCAGACCGGCGCCCGCTCGCCATGTTTTGCGCGTCGCCCCGCTCCAACACGCCCGACTGAAGCTTTCTGGAGACTTCTGGTGACGACGCGCTCGGGGGTGTGTTGAAGCCGGGAGGCAGCAGCTAAACATGCAGGACTGACTGTTGGCCCCCCCTCCTCAATACTCGGACGCCGCGGACATGATTGTGGTTAACTACCAGCATCTATGTGGCTCTTTTAGCCCGTTTGTCTCTCGATTTGATATTTGTTGATGGCTCTGTCAGCCCCCCCCCCCGGAAGTGGCAGGAGTATTGGTGCATGCGTGGCGAGAGGCGTGCGTGCCTGTGTGCAGGCGACACACAGGTTTTGCGCGTGCACAGATTTGCATACACGTTACAAAAAGGTGCGGGTGTAATTTGCTTTGTGCATGTTTGAGATCTCGTTTACTTTTGGCTCGTGCATTTTGACAGCGAGGTTTGAACGTTGCGTCAGAGGAGCGTTTCAATCTGCTGGTTTTCTTTTCACTGATTGGTTTTTTTATGGTGTTTTCTCTGCCCTGAAGCTTGACTCGCAGGCTCATCCTGTCTGCACTGACAGGGCAAGCCTGCAAGTCAAGCTGCAGGGCAAAGACAGCAGAGTAACTAACTGTGGCACAAGATCTGCCAGATGCAAAACATAATTCTGCACGCACAAACCTCGTGACACACGCGCTCGTTTTGTTACATGCATTCAAATCTGTGCACGCACACGCGAGTATCCTGCACACACACACACACACACACAAATATGATTAACATACAGACTGTTAAACACACACGCCGGTGGATTTACCTGAGCACACCGCTCCACACACACACACACAGAAACGCTGCTACGACGGCCTCTCGTGCTCCGACGCTTCGTACCAGGAAGTAGCGAGCAGGTCGCCGCGGCGACGGTGTCAGATGTCAGGATTGTACAGCTGCGCGTTGGGTCGGAGCCGGTCGCGGTTCTGGCAACAGACTGAAACGCGGACTGAGTTTCTTTTGGGCTGAATCTGCTTCCCACTTCGTCGATGTGCGGGTAGAGAAGCAGTCGGCCGTCCGGCTGGTTGGCTGGTGGTGTGAGATAGTTTGTGTTTCATTAGAGTAAGTGGCAGGATTGGGGAGGGAGGGAGGGAGGGAGGGGGGAGGGACAGCTGAGGTTGGTGTAGTTGCTCAGGTAAAGTGATGTGAAGTAGACCTCGGGGGAATTGGACTCGTATTAAAGTGCTTAATTTTCTCCTCCAGGGGGTCACCTGGAGGAGAAAATGTTTTTTTATGGGAGCCCTTTAACATTTAGCGTAAGCGTCGTATTTATTTCAAAGAAGCGTCGAGGGCACACGAACACGGAGAGCGTCCGTGGGACTGTACGGTCGCGTTCAGACGCACAACAAAGCAAACTCTGCTCTCAGATCTGTTCAAATTCACCCGACACTCGACTTCAGTCGCAAAACATTGGGAGCTGAGCGACTGTTTCTCACTAAATGCATCCGAACACAGACAGCGGACTCTCCCACCACCTCATCTGTCCCGATGTGTGTGTGAGACGTGTACGACTTGTTCATTTTCACCACAGAGCGGCGCAACTTTAATCCCATTTCTTTGGTTTGTGATCTTTGACTAGTTTTTGCTGACTAGACTTTATCTGTGTGAGGAAAACAAACAAACATATACAGAGTAAACTTAGTTTCTGGAAGAAGTTTGCAACCCTTTTATTTTTGATAATATTGTGACAGTACTGAGGGAGAAACCTCTGAATCTGAAAAAACACAAACTAAAGGTCTATTGTAGTATCTGAATTTCATAGATACTGAACAGCTTTAACGGGTCAGATTTTAGAAAGCGTCGCTCGAAAGCATCGTGCTGAAATCTGTCCTGTCCGTCTGAATCAACCTCACGACGATTCGGATCCAGACGTTTCTCTTCGATCAGTCTGTTTCCCTGTGCAGAGTGAAGTCGCTCACAGGACCGTCGAGGCTCGTCGCTGTGAAGGTGTCACTGTCGTTGGTTGTATCTTCCTGCGTCCAGAGGGCTGAAGGCGACGCGGTGTCAGTGCAGCATTTCACCCCCTAACTGTAGCTTTAAACTGCTGCTGCTTCTGTACTAACGCAGAGAAGATGGAGCCATGTCGTGTTCAGTGCGTAAGAAATCAGAGGAACCTGTTCAAACCTTCGTTGTGAAGCGTTTCAGCATCCGCACGGAGCCTCTTCATCACAACGACCGCTCTGTGTCACCGCACCTGTCGGACAGAGGCAGTGAGCGAGAGCGAGCGTCTGGTCCTCCAGGTTGATGAGAAAGCGTCAGAAGAGCGGTCGCGTTTCACGAGGGACACGCTGGGAGACGGAGACGCCTCGAGTCCAAGCGTCACTCGCACAGATTAACCTCGACTCGACTCGGTTTCCATTATAGTCGAGTGCCGCCTCAGCGTGTCCGACCGTGCAGGGCCACTCCAAGCTCAAATTGACACCAGAAGACCACCGGGTGGTCATAATGTTATGGGTGGTTTCTCTTCAATACTTCTCTGTTGACTCCCATCAAAAATTTACAGTTTATAATGAAATGGCTTTGATTTTATCCTGATTGGATAACCTCAGACCACTTGACGACACGTCTGCCCAGTTGCGTCTTGACTCACCAGCAGTTTATCACTTTCGATCACATTTTCTTCTTTAAAATTTACTTTTTCAAGCATCACATTTTTTCACAAGTTTCTGTGAAAGCAGGAAAAAAAATCACAGATGTTCAATGAAAAGCTTCATTATTCTCTTCTCTCGCACCGTTGTTCAGCGGCAGGACCCTGAACCTCAAGCAGCTAAATTGAATTTAGCCATCCTACTTTATTATTTTGTTTAACGCTCGCCTCGGCTTTTTATTTTCTCCGACTGGAACGCGAAAAAGATGAAAACAAAGACAAGAAAGCATCAAAACAACACTACATTCGCTCTCTGATGTAATTCCTCCCATGGTAAAATCACACGTTCCTCGCTGGTTTCACCACCTTCTGGTTTAGCCCTTTTTTTTACTTGATCTAAAGTAGATCTGTCGAAGCTTCGTGAAGTCAGCTGAGTAATGTAACCATGCAGTTATTTTCTGTTGCACGGTAGACCAAGTTTGGCGAGCGCTGATTGCTTAAAGTGAAAGTTTGGGAGTGGAAAAAAAACCACCCAGCGAGCTCCATCTGTTGGCCGAATGGACGCCGACAACTGGACGGGCCACATTCTTCACTGAAGCCACAGCGGCGCTGAGACAATAGGAACGCTTTTCTTTTCACAAAAACCTGGCACAGAAGGCGACCGTGGCGCCACTTTTCTCTCCCTCAACAAATTCGCCTCCAGAAAATGGGAGTAAAATAAAAGAGTGTTTAATAGTTTGTTTGGATCCGGACGTTTAAAGCGAATCGACGTTCTCGCCACTTCGTCCTCCTCAAAAATATGACGACGGAAACTTTCTCGGCTTTTTTTTTTTATTGCCGCGCCTGTGGAAACCTGAAAGGAAGACGAATGAAGGCACCAAGTCTTCGGTATCCTGATGATGTCCGACCAAGAATTGTATCCAACCTTTCTGCCTTCCTTCGCAAAATTTTCTTTTGATTTGATCTCGAAAAAGACATAAAAAAGGGGAACATTTTTTTTTTACTTTTGATTTTCTTACATCCTTTTTTGACCCTTCAGAATAAAAGATCTGTGTGTGTATGTGCGTGTGTGCGGGGTTGTGTAACAGCAGTGTTTTATTTTTCTGTGAGCTATGCAAAAAAACCTTATTTTGAAAGTTTGTTTTTTCGATTTGATGCTTGCAGAGTGTCTCACAGAACCATAATCGGTAGCGCCTCTGAGAGTCGGCGTCTGTTTTTATTTAATTTCGTTATTTCTAACACGCCCCAAATTTAATTTACTGTCCGTCGATGGAGGGAAATCAAACGGAGCTGAGAAAGGAACGGTCGAGAGCTGTCGGCCGCAGTGGGACGAGCCAACAGCGTGGGTCGGAGGCCTTCTAGAGTTTTGTTTTTCTTACTCGTGTACATGTTCTGTTCATTGCTGTGGGTATCAAGAAGCAAATTGTACTGTATATACTGTAATTGTCATCTGATTTCTCTTAATTCCTGTCTTCAAAGGGTGACACTGTAAACATTGTTGGTATATAGAAAATGCAAAGCTATTTTAATACTTGTAACTCCTGAAGACCTTCTGTTTTTTGTATGTACAGTATAAATTAAAGCTCTGCTGTAGTGCTGACAACACCGCGTCAGTTCTTTCATGCATTTCTACATCGTTTCACTTCCTGAATGAGGTCACGTCTCTGTGGCGTCCCCACCGACCTGCAGCGCTTTGAGGGGCAGCCCAAGCCTGAAAGGGTTAAAAAACTGAGAAAAGCATCCCAAGGAAGGCAAACCTGTGGCCAGTTTCACTGGTGCAGGTGGAGAAGGAACACGGCCTCAGGTGGTCCGATCAGTGGCCACGCCTCCATAGCTTTAGGTTTTGCAGGAGTTAATATGTGTTAAATCCATGCACGTAAATATGTCATGAAATTGACGTGTAGTCACGACTACGGCTTAATTCGAAGCCCCCCAGTAAGCCGTGTGTTCACAGGGAGGATGTACAAACACCACACAGGAACGCTGGTTACTTTGGACCAAAGCTGAGGGACTTTCTGTGGTGAGAACCAACCAGGTACTTTCAGTTTCAGCCTCAAATTATTACTGTAACCCCCACCCCACCCACCCCCCTCAAAAAAGCTTTGCACGCCCCTGCTGAGTGTAAAACTAGTTAAAATTAATAGAAGGAAGTGATTAAATGAGGTGAGTCAGGATGTAGGGTCCTTTCTTCAGGTCGGACTCCCAGTATGCGGAACTGATGAGGAGGAGGAGGGAGGAGGATGTTGTGAAGGCAGGTTGTAACTGACCAAGCCTCCTCGCGCTGCTGGAAGGAGGCGGGCACTCCATTCCGCATCACTTGGCCCAGTCAGACGGGAGTAGGTTCGCCTCCCACCCGCCCACCAACCAACCAGCCAACCCACCCTCCTCCTCCTCCTCCTCCAGCATCTGTCCGACGTCTCCGATGAGCCGCGGTTCGTCTCGCAGGAAGCCCGTCGAGCACACTCCGCGACCGAGGAGGACGCACGCCGCCCAGGCCCGTCATCGGCAGCTGGCTCCGGGGGTGAGCGTTAGCGGCTAGCCCGCTAACACGAAGCAGGTAGGGACGTTTCCGTTCTAACGGCCCGCCCGGCGGAGCGTCTCCCTCCGCGTTCGGCCGCCGTCTCGTCCCGTTGCCCGCCTCCCCCCCGAACTGTTACCTTTCTCACCGGTGACAGGTCGCTGTCAACCAGAAAAAAAACCCCAACCGACCAGGCTAACGGCTCGCAGCTAGTTAGCTTCCCTGCTAATCCACCCGTGACGTAGGAAAGCATAGCTGTAGCCGGGCTGAGGTGACAGGATGCTGCTTTAACTCGGGGAGGGGGGTTCGTGTACGTCGGTTTGCCACCGAGGTGTTTTAACGTTTGCACCGCGGTCGTTGGACGCCCGGCCCGGGGGTGAGAGGGAGAGGGCGGAGAGGAGGAGGAGGAGGCGTCGGCATCACGTTCTAGTCTTCCTGGATGTCGGTGCCTTGGCTAATCGCCCACAACGCTGCTAGTTAACGACCCCACCGCCGACTAGTCACCAGATCACCGGGAGGGATTTACGCTCCGCGGCTGACAGGTCCCCCTCGGTGGTGGGGACTCGGCTGTCCGTCGTCAACACGCCTTTTCCCCCCTCCTCCTCCTCCTCCTCTCATCACGACTGGAGCTTTTGTTTACCACTTCCAGTAATTTCCATAATATCCAGGCCAGCCTCAGAGAGTGGGCACTGGAAAGAAACCAGCCCGGGGGGGTGGGGGGCTTCACGGCTGACCGGATAGGAAGGGTCGGTTCAGTGGGGAACGGATCACACGAGCGTGACTTTGCTTGGAGGTGACCGATGACAGCAAGGTGAACGACATCCACATCCAGCTCGACACACACACACACACACACACACACACACACACACACACACACACACACACACACACACTGAATGTATAACATCATGTATGATGAACTGGACCCGTGCTGGTGTATGAACATGCCTTCATATTGCTCCTTTCGATGTTCACATACATTGTTTTGTTTACATCCCACCTCTTCAAAGGAGCCAGTTGTTTTCTCTCTCTGTCTGCTGATTTATTTCTTTTAGACTCTGCGTATTGATTTGAAATGAAAAACAAAGGCGGCTTCGAACCAAAGAGCCAGAGAAAAAAAATAACAACCAAAGAAAAACGGCTCTTTCTCTGCGATTAGCTGTCAGTCAAACACAAACACAGGCTGCGAAAAGCTTTGTGCTTCTCTGGATGGACGCTTGGGATGTAATTTGTCACCAAAAAAAGCCCAATAAACAATCGCGAATGATCATTTCTCCTTGTTCAGCCTTTTAAAGGGCACGAACAGACACACTGGATGTTAAAACGAGTAAATAACAACCCTAACGTTTACATTAAAGTCTATTAAATTGTATTAAACTCACTAAATTAGCAAAACAAAGAGGAAGGCTTTCAAACGGGTTGATACGGTTGTAATATTTGTAAAAGCTGATGTGGATAAATAAGTATAAGTAGTTAACATGGCTCATTGGAAGCATCGTCTGTTTATACTAGAGATGTTTATTCAGTCACACCAAATTTCTGTCGGTTTTCTGAATGAATAACTCCTTTTTTACCCATAATTTCCAGTTAAAAGCGTGAATCAGGTGTGCTGAGTGGGAGGAGCAGATGCTTCGCTAAAACGAGGTGCAAAAAAGAAAAACAACCCGACGGGAGCGTCACCTTCAGCGATGACTGGCGATCACGTGTCTGATGATTGGCCTCTAAATTACAGCTTTTGAGGAAAGGAGGAAGTCGGCCGACGCGGTTATTCGGGGTCACTCAGTGTTCGAATACAGAGGGAGAAAAAGGAAGCAGATGAAGAGAAAGGAGGCGTGTTGTCGTTCTCGCTGCGACTCGGTGAGCGATCGTAACAGAAAGGCTTTAGTACACGTGCAAACGTCGGTGGTTTGAAGGAAGTGGCTGCAGACACGTCTTAGTTCTTCCTGCGGTGAATTGGTGCCTCGGCGAGCATCGCAGGACCTCCGTGTGTGTCTGGAGTCCCAAGCAGATATTTCTATTATTTATTGTTGCGCTTGTGTGGAGAACAGAGTTGACACGGGAGCACCTGAGATTATTAAACGCTTTCAAAACAAAGGCGTGAGATTTCTACCTCGATAACACACAGAAAGCTTTTCCTCTGGCGCTCGCTCAGCTCTGCTCTGCTCGTTGTCATTGTTTACCTTTTGGAGATAGTACCTGCTCTGCTACCTGGAACCTTTTATTAGTACTCATCAGGCTCCAATCACGCGGCATCGAACTGAAAATGTGATGTCAACAGACCGCAGGGCTGTGATTGGCTGGAGACTGATGTCAGTGGACGAGACGCGAACGCAACTCGTCAATAAAGAGCCAAACAACAAGGAGTTGGCGCGCGCGTGTCGTGGAAAAACAACCAAAACGGAGTCGAGTCGAGTCGAGTCGAGTGGTGCTGAAAGTCACACAGCGAAGCAGCAACGACGACTCGATTGTCGGCGATAACAGAAACCGACGTGCTGAACGCGCGTCGTCATTCTCGAGTTACACAATGACTTGAACGCAACCTGTCACCGCAGCAGAGCTGACAGATGCTTGTGTTGCCACAAAGAGGTGAACAAATAGG
>JAUESF010000001.1:22379855-22395979 GCA_032274765.1 Malacoctenus tetranemus | reverse complement strand
AACGAACGCGTTCCATCCACAGTGAGCAGACTCATCCTGGGAAAGTAACTCATTTCTGGCTCACTGTGGAGAAAAAAGAGCGTCTTATTATAGGACTGTTGCACACACATGCAGATATGAAGGCATTAATTATGAAAATTGAGCTCTTGGGTGTTAATGAAATCACATATCTCTGCAGTTGGGATTGAATTGTGTAATGTCATAAAGCAAGCGCGCTCATACTTTCTGTCTGTTCCTCTTTTCTTTTTTTTTTCCCTTTCAGCGTCTCGGGAACAAATCCATCACGGCTGTGAGTCACATGGTGCTGCTAGGAGACAAAACAGTCATAGTGCTCTTGAATGTAAATGCAGATGTCATGAATCAGCAGCCCGATCGCTGTGTGTTGTGTTTTTTTTTCTCGTTTCGAGTGGTCGTAGTGGGCGCAGAACCTTTTCCACAGGACGGAAAAACAAAGCAGAGCCAGAGATGAATTCGTCCTCCGTCACGTCCACGACCTTTTTTTTTTTTTTATCGTTGACGTCGCCCAGATTTTTTTTTCCCAACATCACCTTTCATATCTGGTTTTACTTCTTACATGAGGGGGGGCATAACTCACTTCGGTAAGATTAGCTCGGAGCCGGGAAAAATGATCCATAAATTTCTTTTATGCTGTAATGGCGGGAGTGCATCGCCTTCTCCAGCTGTCTTAATAACTCTGGGCCGCCTGTGTTTTATCGTGCAGCATAGGTTGTCTTCTGCTCCGTGTACTGCTGTTTATCCCGCAGATTTAAAACTAAAGTACAATAGATTGTCCTGCAGGGGGGCGGCGGGGAGGGGAGTTTTTATATTCCAGAGCCTCTTTAAAAACTGCTCTGTAATGAATGGTGCTGAAGCAGGAGTAGGAGCCTTTGACATCAGCTGTGGGAGCGGTGCATATGTACTTCTGAGCATCGACAGCAGTTGTCGGAAGGTTCAATCGGTGGCCAGGAGCCCTTCATGTCCACCACCTCCCTCCTAAATCCCCACCCTAATCTCGCATAAACACTCCCCGACTGTGGAGGCTCCTTGGCTGTGCCAGCGTGCGAGTGCCAACCCTATATACCCCATTACCATCGTTAAGCCAGCGCTTCTCAAACCCCCCCCACCCCCCACTCCCACCCCACTCCAATCCACCGCTCCTCCTCACAGCAAAGGTGAGTTTGTCTGACGATTACCTCCCTTTGCTCTGTGGGTGGTGATAATCCTCATCTCTGGCAGGAAATCTTCAAAATGAAGAGTAAGAAGAGAGAGAGAGCGAGATAGAGAGCGACAGAGAGCGAGGGGGGAGAGGAGGAGGAGAAGAAGAAGTAGTAGCTGCTCATCCGTCCCTCCCCGATGCACAACAGTCTTAAGTTGCCTGTCATTATCAGCGAAGGTTTGCATGCAGCAGAAAATGAATTTCATTGGGGCTGCCTCCCTCTCCCTGCAGGCTCCACTCCTCCCCTCCGTAACTCCAGCCGAGTTTCAGCTCATTTTCATCCTCTCTCTCTCTTTTTTCTCTCTTTAAATTTCCAGACCTCTCCCTCTCTAACCTCCTTTCCCTATCGCTGCCTCTCAGGGCTTTTTTCTTTTTTTCTCTTTAACCCCCCCTCCTCCTCCTCCTTCTCCTCCTCCTCCTCCTCCTCCTCCTCTCCGGCGGCTGCTCATATTCCAGTTAACCGCATCATTTTAATCACTCCATAAATAGGAAAAGTACAGTAAACAAAAATCAAACGGAGGCGCTGCCGGTGCAATCAGGGAACGTTTCTCTCCGTCTCTTTCTCAACTCCCCTCCTCGCCGCCCGAGCTCTGTGGCTCGCGTTCTCCCATTGCACTGCAGCTCCTCCCTCCACCTCCCTCATCAGCCGCCCCTCCCTCTTCCTCTCTCCTCCGTCTCTCTCTCTCTCGCTCTCTCTCTCTCTCTCTCTGCTAGGTGCAGCATGTATGTGAGCGTGTGTGAGCCAGCCGAGCCGCCCGTGTGTTTACATGTCAGCCTATCAGTGCTGCCGGATTTAGCGCATCTGGAGAGGACGAAGGCATTTCTCCAATGCCCCTCGGACAAGGGATTCTCATCTCTGCTCAGATCCCTCGTCCCCGTCTGAATCGAGCCTGACTTGAATCCTGCAGCCCCCCTCGTCTCCATGCTTTCGGAGGCATTTTGAATTTCCTTGGCAACATGGAGCTGCCTGAATTAGAATTCTCTGCATGACAGTCCTGGTAAGTACTCTGTCTCTATGGTGGGCTTTGAGCACTGAGTCATTGGATCAGATTTATTATGGTGCAGTGGTGGGGCCAGGGGGGAATCGCCAGGGAGCAAAATTAACGCCGGGAAGACAAAAAAAAAAAACGTGCACACGAGAGGAGAAAGGGACGGCGTGAGGAGCCGGGGGAGTGAAGCCGCGGAGGAGATGTCCAGGTTTTTATTTGTGCTTTGTCATCCTGATTGGTTTCCTTTCGCTCTTCTGCTCTGCAAGCTGGGTTTCGTACTGAGGGAACACACACACACACACACACACACACACACACACACACACAGGATGTGTGCGTGAAACATCTGAGTGCTTCTGGGCTGTTGTCCCGACGTACACACGGCGTTTTGCTCTGTTTTCCACTGTGTGTGATTGCCTGGATGCTTCTGAAGACCACCTCTGTCCTGCCTCTGACACCCCCCCACCCCCTCCTTCCCTTCCTCATCGATAGGTGTGAAGCTGACCACGAGTGCGCGCCGTGCGTTTCGGCTTCCAAGTGTTTCGCAAGGGTGGTTTGTTGTTGCTTCCTGATCTCATTAAAATTCATGCTCCTTCAAACGGCCATAAACTCATCTCGCAGCGAGCGCCGCTCTGCCGACGCTCGGCAGCCCCGCGCTCGCCGATCTGTCGTCGGTCCGTCCAGGTGGTTCTGAGGGATCCTGTGCAGGTGTTTGATTCGCCACAGGTTAGACGCACGGATGGCAGCGGAGTTGATGAGAGCGGGTGGGCGTGGGGGGGGGGGAGGTGAAAGACTCCTCTCGATTATTTATGCCGGTCAAATGAACGATATCTCGCGCGTTGATTTACACTCGCGTCCCGGTGATCACGGCTGCGACGCTCTGGCAGTCAGGCGGCGATGAGGGGGGAGGGAGGGAAGGAGGGAGGGAAGGGGAAGGAGGAAGAGGGGGGGGGGCACTCTTCCTCTTCGTCTTTGACAGTGCAGTAACAACCTCCTGCAAGCCACAGACCCCCCGACGGTCTCCCCGAGTGAAGGGTCTGATCATCACGTCAAGGCTTCAGGAGCTAAACAAAGCTTGTAATTGGGCTCTGTTTTAATCAGGCAGCGACGGCTGATTGAAACCCCCCTTTTTTTTGGGGGGAAGAAGGGACGTGCGCTGAGGGGGGGGTGGTGGTGGTGAGGGGGGGGGGCGTTATTTATGCGTGTCACTGTGTTTGCAGGTCTGCAGCCTCCAAGCAGCCAACGCGAATCCTCAGCGGCGGTGAAATGAAGGGAGGAGGAAGCGTTTCTGACCGGAATTTTTGATCAGAGCGGCCGCGAGCACCTGGCTGATTGAAGCCGTCATTGTTACCGGGCAAACCGGTCGTCGCCGGGGCCGCGGTGAAATCGCCCCAGCCGTCCACGTTTGTGGCGTGTCAGCTGGTTGAGTTTGCATCTGTGGTTAAAAAAAAAAAAACACACACACACATCCCAGTGTGCGTCTGAGTGCCATGACAGCACAATCTCCCTGCCACTCGACTACACGGCGTTCGTGGGAATCTTTGGGCTGCAGCCTTGTGCAGGGCTGGTTTGTCACATTTCCAACCCTGCACTGGAAAACAAACAAACAAACAAACATTGATTTGATTATATAAAAATGCTAATTTATATATGGCCACAGTTTAATTCATTTCTTAAGCTGCACATCTTTATTATTAGTGGGTTGTTTTTGTTCCATTGCCCAGAAATAGAGCTGCACATTTGCTCCCAAATGTGAATTCGCAGCCGAAGACGGAGAGGAACGAGAGCGCGTACATGGAGTCGAATTGTCATTTCGCTCCTGTTCAGTGTAAATGCAATGTTTACTCTGCTTTGCTCGTGAGCATCTGGCTCTTTAGTTGCTAAATTCTACTGGTTCAGTCACTTTTACCTGCCATATGTTGCTGTGTTGAGCCGCGGCCAAAACTTTGGTGGATTTATTATTTTCTCAGGATTTAAAATTCAGCAGCGTGTCGTCATTTTCTCGCAGATTATCGAGCTGGAAGATTGTCGTATCAAACCTGTTTAAAGAAAAGCAGCAGGGGGAGAGGACGCGTTTGTTTTAGGTGTGAAACTAAACAGTTAAGAGCTAAACAGCATCGAGGACGTGCACGTGTTCATCTCTGGTGGGATGTTTGGGTCCCTTTAGGTTTGTAAAGTCTGTTTACTGACATGTAAGACAGGAGTGTAAAGAAACATGTGACCCTGCACAAGTTCCTGTTACATTCAGAACAGATGCTTCCTGGAAGCAGCACGCTTATGTGGTGGCATAGGGGCGGAGCTTAGCAAGTGATAATGGTGATTAGTCATCGAGTGAAAGAAAGCAGCCATTCAAAACCACAAGTCGAGGGCAGCTAACATCACTGCGAGACACTGGAGGGAGGAAGCACAGCACTTCTTCCCTCCATCAAAGAGACGAAGAAGATGGTGTTAAAAAACGAAGCTCGACTTCCTGGTTTGTCTGAATTCTACAGATCTCTCTGAGATCAAGTTCGGTTGCTGGTTGGGGAAGGAGGCTGAGTGCACAATGTGCACCCGAGGTTTTCTGCCACGACTCTGTTTCCTAATTAAGTTCAAGCAAGCGAAGCGCTGGAGTTCGTGTCAGGAAACACTGTGATTTGGGATAAACCTCCGCTGACCTCTCTCACATTATAACGGCTAAATATTTCATTCAACCTCACGGCGGCGGTTCCTTCTCGGAGCACCACGAGGAAGACTGCAGACGATCTGATGGGGCTAAACGTTCAAGCGAAGCCAAACGCTGGTGGGAAGCAGCGAGACCTTCAAAATAAAAGCAGGTCCCAATGTTTGAAAAGCGTCTTTTTATGGATTCCCGCAAAACTTGCAGGAAAAACTTCGGACCACGTCTGCGAATATTCAGACCTCGGGTTATGAGCGATTGATCTGTTAGTAAAGTTAGTAAACGCTGTTTTTCTGATCACACTTTCGCAGTTTGAACGAAATAAATCGGTCCAATATTCAAGAGAACGTTCACGCCGATGCTCCGGTAAAAGCAAACTATCGATGCGAGTGTAAAACCATTATCTAACCTGTTGTGCTTTATTCCCGAGCGCCAACATTTTCTATTAGGTTGTTTACACGCTCGACGGAAGAAAAAGACAAATTCTCACTTGATTTCCCGTGTGTGTGTGTGTGTGTGTGTGTGCGCCGCCACGACTCCGGCGTAGCCTCGTGAATAAGCAAACAGAGCGCGCGACACCGGACTCGCCCGTCGCGTTCCGTCGTTTTAACACGACGCTCGAGCGGAGATCCGTCCTGCTTTACGGACGCTCAAACAGCCTGACAAGCAGCACGCGCCGATCGGTCACAATCGCGGTGTTTACGGGGGGAATCTGAAGGCAGCGTAATGTGTTTCCAATAAAATGGAGCCCACATGTGGCCTCACGCTGGGAGAATTGCGAGCTTCCCTCGCAGTTTTCTTTCTGTGTACGTTGTGTCTGAAGCAATTTTACGTTGAATTATTTGCCTCCATGCAGCCGGTAATGCTTCAATTTTTCATGTTTTGTATTGAACTAAATCCTAATTATAGCCCATTTTTATTTACCACTAAAATCAGGGCACTCCTCAACACAACAGTTCGTTTGTGATGGCCTAGAAACGAGAGTTGTACGTTTCCCAGAGACATAATTTGTGTTACGATTGAATCATAATTTTGCTTTTTTTTTTGACGTGAAGCCGCAGCTGCACAAAGTGTAGCATCAGCCACCTTTTTAAAGGGAGTGGTTGAGGGCGGTCGTGGCGGAGACTGGCAGATTACACGGCGCTCCGGCGTCTTGCTGGGTGGAGAGGTGACAGACGGAGGCAGATCTGTCACGGGATACTCCGGGTTCGCGTCTCTACAAATGTATCGAGAAGGTCACGTCCCGCCGCTCGGCTGCAGCCTCCCTCCTTTGGATCCAGTAATGACAGCTTTATGGAAAATATGAGACGGGGGAGCTGGTGGGACGAGGGTTGGAGGAGGTTGCCTCATTTCCAGGCTCCTGGGTGGTTTGGAGCTCTAAATCAACAAGGCCGACGATGATAGGAGGAGGAGGGGAAAAAAAGAAAAGGATCACAGAGAGCATCTCCGCCCATGCACCTGTCAATCCCATCCGTTTGTTTGGTTTGAGATTACAGAAATCAGCCAGAGGTCTGGCTCCGTCGCCGGGTGCAGTATCTTCCCTCTATTTTTGCGTTCTTTGAACTGCGACGACGGCAGAGGAGGATCACAATTAAATCTCTGGAATATTTCTGCCGCCACCCCCCCCCCCCCTCGCAGCGTTAAAGATCGCAGGCGTTCCTTGGGAGACGTGGAGGTGAAGCGACACAACAGATTTCCCTGAAGCGAAGTTTTATCGCATCAGACCGCAAATGCAAAAAAGCGCCGCGGCTTCCTGCTTGATGTGGAGCCCGCCCGTTCATTTCCTGAGTGATTTGGTCAGAAAATCTCTCATTGTGCCCCCTTTGAATGGCCGTAAGAGGCTTGTCTGGAGCAACAATGCCTCCGGCGTGGCATTTGGCCTTTGCTTTTTTTTTTCAATTTCAGCGCCGTGTATTCCCAGACGGCGTGTAGGGGATAAAGGTTTGTGTAGATTCCAGCTTATCCTACTTGACTTTCAGGAAGAGTGGGTGTTAATGAAGAAGAACCTCTTTTGTAGTCGCGCCGCTGGACTGTCAGTGAACCGGGGAACACGTCCGCGTTGCTAATGCTACATAAAAAAAGGTTAACTGCGCTCCGCCATCGGATCTCGGACCGTTCAACACCGTTGGTCGGAGATCTGACGGATAACGTTGACTGCGAGCCAATTAAAATCCAAACGGATGCGAAAGGAATCTTATTAGCGCATTCAAATAATGATTTTTTTTTTAGGCCAAAGGCAAATTAATAATGTGAAAAGTTTCAGAGAGAGATTGCTTGACATTTATCTAAAAACACGAGGAAAACAAATTGGATCTCAGTAATGTTTTTTCCGTATCAGCACAATATCAAATGACTCCGGGAGAGAAAAAAAAAGAAAGGAAAGCGGGGAGAATGAATCGCCTCGTCTGCAGCTCCAAGCTGCTTTCAGCCTCTTCCAGCTAATTGTTCTGGTTCAGCAGCCTGTCTGCTGGAGTCCCTGTAGCTCCCACTGACCCCCCCCCCCCCCAGCCTCCCTCCTCTCCCCCCCCCCCCAACAGAAAGCTGTGGGCAGCGGCTCGCAGGCTCAAAGGCTTCCAGCGTCCAAGTTCCCACACAGTGATTGTACGCTACCTGACCGGAGTGAAATAACAGAGTAGGCGCTCGTGTCTGTTGGAGGGTGTCTGCTGAGGACTCCCGAACGCACCGAGAGCTGCGAGCAGAGCGCGAGTGTTGGAAATGGATGTAATGGCCGCGGTGTTTGTCACAACATCTGGCGAGGCGTCCCGATGAATCCGAGTCGCAGAATGGAAACGCGCGCCGAATGATAATTCCCCCCGGGGGGGGGGGGGGTCGGCCGGGGGCCGCGGCGCGCCGGGTCGCGGCGCCGTACCTGCCGGCTGGGAAGCCGCGGCCTCGTTTTCAGGTCCGTTGGTTTGATTCGTCAGCTTTACCTTCAGCCATTAACAGACCTCATGCGTGGGTTTTTTAAGGGTAGAAATATGAGGGGAAAAATCCCAGTGCGAGTGTTTGTCAGATCAGAGCGAGGGTCCGCATCCTTTCGGGGGGCGGGGGGGGCTCCAAGGAAACAGGTCAGCACGCGCTGACGTCTTCGCTCACCGAGGTCGGCTGAAGTCGCGGCTAAATTGCCGAGACGTCCTTGATGGGAAACCTGCGATCAAACTAATCGCAGCCAGACGAACGCGGCAGCGAGGCGGCCGGGCCGAAACGCGCGGCGCGCAGACGGCGCCCGACGTGAACCATGAAAAGGTGAGCCGATGTTTAGTTAATGCCGCTGATGCAACGGCGCGCCGTGGCTGCAGCCCAGCCTCAGCGTTACACGCAGGCAGGCATCTTTCATGCCGCTGTCAGGGAGACTGAGTCAGTTGCAGGATTGATGACAGCACGCCGCCTCCAGTCCGCCAGGGTTCAGCCAGCCAGTGAGCCGGCCACGCAGCTCCTCCTCAGGAGGGGGAGCGCTCCTGCTAATGTTAATGCTGACACTCGGTCAGCGGGTCAGCGCCGGGATGTGGACAAACAAACCTCCAAAGGCAGGGGGGGGTGGGAGTGGGGGGGGGGTGAGGGCGCGTTGCATCACTGCATTACATGCTGATATCAGCACATTTCCTCTGCATTTTACTTTGGAACGTCTCTTTGTGCTCCGACGAGCAAAACCATCATCAAAACTGTTCAATATTGGCATTTTTACTGATATACCGATTTTATTGAACTCTTGATTCCGATACCGATATTAACCGATACCGATATATCGCCCCTACCCTCCAGAAAATCTATAAGACAAACTGTATCACACAAACATGACATACCTCCTGTCTTGGAATTGACTAAACATCACGCATGCTTTCATCTGTGCAAAATATGACGACGACGTCAATTCAAGTTAGGCTCTGAGAAAAAGTGTCGTATTTACTTGGTCTCCAACAGCAACTTGCATCACAAACAAGCAAAAATATGTAATAAATGCACCACATCGCTCATATTTTGACATTCAGCCATGCTGGGCCGCTGCTAACTGAACAAGATTTGTGAAATGATCGTTCCAAAAACCGATACCGATATTTTCCGATATCCTACTTAAACGCCAATATTGGCCGATAAAATCGGACATCCTAATCAGAACAAAAAATAAAGACACGTACACATATTTTATCAATATAAAGATGCATCTAACTTGATAGTTTTGATCTATCTAGTTCTAGATTTTATACCCGCAAAAAGTGTTTTATCTCTGGGCGCCGCGGTGGCATAGTGGTTCGTCCAAAAACATGAATACGCAGTCCAATAAATTGTGTGTGTGTTGGTCCTGTGAAGGACTCGCAGCGAGCAGATGGATGCATACATTTTGCCTTCCCTGCTCCTGTGATACATCAACACACTGGGAAGTTTCCACATTTGCGAAGCAGCTTCCCATGTGCAGGATTTCGACGTTTGAGGGAACACCCAGCGGCTACATTTTAAAGGGAACGCCTGCCATCACAGAGCTAATATCAATCGGACTGACGCAAACCTTGAGGTTAAGAGGAATCACAGGCGGCAAAAGTTAAGCTTAAAATATTCAAATTAAAAAAAGGGGGTTTTATGCAAACATGGCTGCCGCTGACATGTTTTCAGCAGGAGATCGTCTCCGGGGGCACAAAGTGGAGGTGCAGCCGACTCGGAGGCGCTTTGGATTCCCCCCTCCCCCTCTCTCTCCCTTCCAACGCGCCTTTAATACCCGACTCCAAACCGCAACTCCCAAACTAAATGGATTGGAGTCCCAATCATTATTACCCTCTTCATGCTGCGATATGTCAAAATGTCCTCAGTGAAAGCGCCCGTTTGTATAATTTTGAGGGTCCTTGAGGCAAACTTGCATCATGCCTCAAAAGAGGTTTTTGAGTGAAATCGACTTGATTGACAATGTTGGGGGGGAAAAAAATTGCCAGTTTCGCTTAATCGCGCGTGGAAATGTGAATGCAAATGGCGAGCCGTGAGTGTTTCCTCACACACACGCACACACACACACATGCATGCACAAAAAGAGAAGCTGGGCGGATTGTTTTATGAGCTCTACAGAGGATCAGAGATGATTAGGTTGGTACACAGGAGATGAGAGGAGTCCTCTGATCTCCAGGATGATTATTTCCAGACCAGCTGAAAACGCCGGGCGAACGCGCGAGAACGCCGCGTCTCTCGCCGTCTCGCTATTAGCCCCGCACCCGCGGGACGCCGGCGATCACGGCGCAGGTCCCGCGGACGAGCGCTCATCAGCCGCGGCCTCACCGCGAGGGGAGACGCTCATTTAGCAGCATCATAAAGTCGGGTGATTATTTTTTAAACGCATGTGTGCTTCAAGGTCATCGGTTAAAGAGATAAAGATGAAGGCATTACGATATTTTGGAGTAGCTGCACCACTCATGAAAGAGAGTCCGTTTCTCTTGTGGGATCAGTGTCGTCTGCGAGGTAGAGCTGCTGTCTCACCACCCAGAGGTTGCTGGTTCAATCCCCTTTCCTGACTGAAGGAACCGGGTGAGACGGGGGATCGAACCAGCAACCTTCAGAGAGCAAAAACAGCCTCCAACCTGAGTCACATCGCGTCTCTAAACCAAACACTGGAGACCGAATCGCGTCCCAGATTGAATGGCAGCTGTTGCCACTGGTTGTGTAAGTGTGTTTCTGGATGTGTGAGGATGAGGTGGTGCGTCGGGGGGTTAAACGCTCAACTCACAGCCAGAAGATCTGCGGTTCAAGTCCGGATGGAGACTCGCTGCGTGGAGTTTTTCCATTTTCCTGCCCAGGTGCACCGACTCTGTCCCACAGTCTGAAAAAAACACAATTTGAGGTCAATTCCTGGAGTGAATTTGACCTGTTTCAACGCAGGGAACAACATGATAAATGTGGAGTCCATCATACATGAAAAAACCCTAAAAAATAAAACCGTACTTAAAGTTTGGTGGGTTGTTTTACGTCCGATTTCCAAGAAGGACTCGTATAGCAACGGACTATAAACTGCCCGGGTCTGCCTCGACCAATCCCGGCCTTGGATGTTAATGGTGAGTTGAATTCTGTGTCGGTCAGAGTGCAGCGGGGGGGGGAAAAAAAACCGGACCCCCTTGAGATGGCCGGAGTCAAATAGAAAGCCGAGGAGGCGGCGTTATTTTCTGTTCCATTAAGCACAGCTGCCGGTGATATTTAGGTGGAGAACAGGCGGCCGTGATGACTCCGTGTCCCCTGTGATCTTTGAGGCAATTCATCTAAAGTGTCACCTGTCAAACTTCAACCTATGCTGTGTGAAGCTTCACCATATGTCTGTGTTCCTCTGACAGCCACACGGTGGTTTCAGATTAGACGTTGCTTGTTTTTTAGCTCTTATTTAGTTGTCGTCGTTTGGTTCTCCAGTTGTGTATTCATCAGATGATTTTGATTGATTAGTGAACACGTCTGAGCTTGTTCTAGTTTCCTTGTTTTCGCACCACTTTGTGGTTTTTCCAAGTCCTTACAAACAAGTTTGCGTCATGCGTGTGTTGGGGAACCGTTTCACACAGCTTCCCAGTATGGATCACAGTTTGATTCCCATATATCACATCCCATAAGAGCTCGGTGCATTGACCACAGGAATCGATACCTCAAGACCAGAGAAGGTGCTTTTATTTTGAAGGCTTCTGCTTTAGCAGGGCGGTGAGAGTTGCCGCTTCCCAACGGTGTTTGGCTTTGTTGTTGCTGCTGCTGCATTCAGTCGTGAAACGATAAACGCAAACATTCCTCTTACCAGTGAAAGCGGCCATCTATCATTTTTGATCTATAGGAGGGATTTAGCCCCTTGAAAGTCTGGATTTAAACTCTATCGAGCAGATTTGGGGCATATTGGAAAATAAAGACGGATTGATGGTATATTCAGGAGAAAAGCTTTGGTTTGAGTTGCAGAGGAAAACATCAGTTTTGAAATATATTGACGCGATGCCGGCGAGACGAGCCGCTCGGGTTGCTTCGCTGCGAAATGTGGGCAAACAAAATGTTCAAGTTTTCAGTGGGTAAAAACAGCACGGGGGCCACTTCATGGAATATTTGTTGCGCTGAAAGAAAAAATATAGATGTTTTATTTAAAAAAATCTGGAAACAAACCGGTGTTCTGGAGGACAAGACGAGTTTTCAGGGGGTCTCGGGGCCCCCCGGGGCTTCCAGTTTGCATGTTCTCCTTGTGCTCGAGTGAGTTTCCTTCAGGCTACCCAAAGACATCCTCGCTTGATTAATTGGGGAGTCCCGACTGCACGTTTTGCTGGTGTGTTTGTGTGTCTCTCTTTGCGTTGGGCCTGTGATGGGTTGAGCAGGGTGCACGCTGCCCTTCACTCAATGTGAGCGCCGACAGCTCCTGGCCTCACCTCACTCGGACGGTGCAGGTGCAGAAGATGGATGGATGTTTCCACCGGGGCGCCGGGCGTCGACAGCGCTCGCCTCTCCTCAGCCTATTTCAACATCCTCCTATAGACCCTTAAAAAAAAACATCCACCTCGAGAGGCGAGTTTTTCTGTCGAAAAAAACCCCTCTCCGTGTGAAGCTGTGCGTCTGCGCTCCATGATTGTTTGCCTCCTCTCACTCATTACGGTGGTTTATGCGCCGTTGTAAGTCGCTCTCATTTAATTTGGGTCCCTTGGAAGTGCAAACTATCGCTGCCAGAGACCGTTCGGCGTTCTAACTTATCACATGGCGACAGTTTGAGGATTAACTGCGTTGTGGAGACAAGCAAATTGACACAGGTAATTAAAAAATTTCATTTTTGCTTGAAACATCACTCACACACACACAGAAAAAAAAACCCCATCCGTGTTTTTCCCTGAAATGAGAGCGAGTGGCTTCCGTGCAGAGGGTGTCGTCGTCTCTCTGAGAGGGAAGAGCGAGACCTCTGCCGGAAAAGAAGAAGGATCGGCAGCTCGCTGACCTCACGCGGGCGTGTTTCTGCATCTCAACGGGGGCATTTTCCATGCACTCAACCATTTTGTCCTCCTGGCAGAGGTGCGCCGCCGCCGCCGCCGCCACGGCGTGCAGTTTCTCCTCTTCGGTTTTCTCTCTCGCGAGGGCCGTTACCTTTAACTTGGAACCCCGTGGAGGATTTATGTTCACGGGATTTCTCGCGCGTCTGATTGCTCATTCTTCTAGAGGATGTTGATTAGCTGGCATCCCCTCGAGGCGATGCTCTTTTGAAGTGTCTGTGCTGGGAGAGCACAGGCACTTATTGCCAGTCATTGTACATTCATAATATCATCAGTGTTGAGCGTGTCAAAATTGCCGCATGCCGCAGATTTGGCCTCCTTCTGAACGCGTTCAGGCTCATTATGACGCAATGAATTTCAGGCCTCGTGTGAAGAACAGTTTAAGGCTTGTTCAGACTGTGGACTGACAGACTGTGAATGGACGAGTGCACCTAAAAGCACAGAGGATGTTCCACGCTGCAGGTGCAGAAATGGTGTGTGTTTTTTTTGTGTGAGGGTCTGTTCACGGTTATCTCCCTCCAACACTTTGGTGGCGCCCATAAGGTTTTCTTGTCTGTTTGCTTTTTGACTTTCAAATGTTTGCTTTAAATTTGCCACTCGAGCACAAACATGCCAGTGGAAGCAATCTTTATCTCCTAAATCCTTTACATATTTACTCTGTTTCTTTTTCGGCTGGAGCCTGACTTTTATTTTCCGTCGCTCGCACTATTCTCCGAACAGTCGCAGGATAGTGAAAGCTGTTTGCGTTACGTATGGAACGAGTGGCGGCGTTTAAGCGAGGTGCTAAAGAGCGCACGACAACAATGGGTGAAACTGAAGCGTTTTCATTTCCATGGAAACTCAAAGGAAACAACTGCTGGCTGAAACGTTCACGGTGCACAGGAGGATTTGTGGCTGTGCTTGACCGACTTAAAGAGAGACTAATACAAAAATCAACAAACATTCAGTTTAAATTCATCGATTTCAGCCATAAAAAATAAATAAAAAAACACGCCTGACCTTCAGACGTTGGAGGGTGTTACCTCCATGCAATTTAATCACAACTGCAAACACTGCTGCAAAGGTGGATCAATAAGTTGTGTCTGTCAGCTACAAGGAAAGAGAAAAAAGAATAGACAATCTGTGTCCAAACTGCAGGCGCATCAATAAAAACAAAAAGTAAAATGATTTAACATGTCAAGGGAAATACTGTCAGAACCTCGGCGTTATTGATGACTCAAGTCAGCGCCCACAAAGTCAAAGACGGTCCGAGCGAGGCTTGAAAGGCAAAAAGCGACTCCAGAGTTTAAAGCCGGGGGCGTCAAACATGCGGCCTTCCAGCCAAAGCTGGTACGTGAGGGGGTTCGTTGGGGTCCGCAACGACCTTCCAGAGATGCAGAACGAGAAATAATCCAACATTAACGACAACTTTTGAAGCCGTAACTAATTCATCCACCAGGGGTTCCAGGTGTAGCAGCACTGAGACCTAAAACTGGACAATGAGCAAAACTAAGAAACCCTGGAAACCTTTGAGACAGAAATGTGAACAAGCCAGTGTAATTCAAGATTTGTCCACCAGGGCTCGCCTTGTTTCCCTGTGTGCTAAGATCTATTCTCACTACAACAGTCTGACCTCTAGTGGAGAAGTTAGAAACAGCAGCTTGTTCCAAAAAAATCAACCTCTAAGTTGTCCACCAGGTGTTCTGCTGTTTCAGTTAAAATCGAAGCTCTAAAGCAACACAGAGACTCAAAACTGAACAGCAGGGGGCAGCAGAGCACTAAACCGAAAGATTGTTAGCACAAGGGCGAATGCTAGCTACCTTTTTGCTTTCAAAATCGCATTAGCAGCCAAGCTGTGTAAAGAAAAATGGAGGATTTTAGATCTAATTTTTACTCTGGACTTTGTGCCTTCGCACTGTCAACATCCAAGCAGCATTTCCAACAGTAAGATGCGCAGCAAATTTGATACCCGGCAGCGGCTGAAAGCAGGCATGTAAGCACTGATGCATATCGCTTGTTTGTCTGTGTGGCGCTCACAGACTCTCAGTGACCCATTAGCCGAGCACACCTTTCTGTGGCTGCGCCCCGGTATCCAGCCACACAGCACCGTGAGAGGAGAGAGGCAGCAATTCAAGGCAACAAGAGACTAATGGTGGGCGCAGACGGGCTTCAGAGAGGAGACGGCGACGGGGTGAGAGGTCCGCAGAGAAAATGCACAGAGTCGCAAAAGGGCCAGAAGCGGAAAAAGGGCTCGTCCACTTTTGTTCTCCTTCACAATGTGACTGAACGAGAGACGGAGGAACGGAGGGACTAAAGAGTATGCAGAGTAATGTAGGAGCGGCAAACCGGGAGGACACGGGGACTATTGTGGGACCTTCTTTTGTCTTGAGAAATCCAGCCCAAGGTCAGAACAAAGTGGCGACGCTGTTAGCAGATACGGGGGCTGCGAGGCCAGATGACACGGATAGCAGCCGTGTCCTTACTACACTGTGAATCATAAATCATGCATGATACACTGTTTAAAAAGGTAAAAGAAAAACGAGCCAGCCCTGCGTTTTGCTGTTGTGCTCTTTTTTTGTTGTTGTTTTCGATTCGCAATGACATCAGAGAGTCTCGCCCTCATTCATATTTCTGATTGGAGGAGATAAAATCCTATTCTGTGTCGCGGAGATAATCGTATCACCCATTTTCTGCATCGGATATCAGGCTAATGTTTCACTCCACTCTGAGCTTCTGACTCCGCCACAAGCTATCAGAGTCGGACATAAGCTGATGTAACAGGTCAGGGAAATGCGCTGATAATTTGGGGTGTTTTTTTGTTTTTTTTATTCGGCTAATGATTCGAGCGTGAGCTTCTTCAGCTGGAAGAAAATAAATAAATAAGAAATTATAGAAATTATATTCCATCCTGCTGCCCATTGAGACTCACTCGTTCCTCCTGCAGTCGTGCCTCTCTCCCCCTCGCTCTCTCTCAGTTGTGTTTGCCAGCGTTTTGAGGCTGCGTTCAGAGATGCAGCTTGCACAGTTGGGCATAGCTTTCGGGTAATCAGCTCCAAATTATTCTGCAGATGTTTCCATTTCAACCTTTAGGTTGCTGTGAGTCATTTGTTGCGCCGCAGCCCAGTCATGCCACTCGTGCAGCTGTGCGGAGACGCTTGTGCGGCTGTGCTCTCGCAGTGCAAATCTTGACATTTTTGTGCCTGGCTTTAAAAAATAAATAAATAAAAAAAAAACGGGCACAGAGGAAGAATTAATGAACGCCTCTGCTCTGCTCCGGGTGGCAGCGCCGAGCATCAGTCTCTGCTTTATCTGACTCC
>JAUESF010000001.1:22333595-22347944 GCA_032274765.1 Malacoctenus tetranemus | reverse complement strand
CACACACACACACACACACACACACACACACACACACACACACACACACACACACACACACACACACACACCCTTTCTGGAGGTGTTTTACAACTTTACATCCAGTATTTGCTCTCCACAGTGTAAATGGAGCTTATGGACTGACGGACACGGCACACTAATAAAACATGTTGTGTAAAATGATTAAAAAGGGATTAAGTGTTGTTTTTTGAATGCTTTCGCAACTTCATCTCCACCCTTGCTTGTAGTATTACTTAAAAAGTACTTGGAATATGCTAAGAGGGCTTTTTTGTTCTTGTTTCTAAAAATAAAAAAATAAAAACTCTTGTTATGCGTAATGTTTTTTGAATTGCATTTGCTTAATCCTGCATTAGTGGATGTTTTCTTCACATGTGCACAGTTCAAAACATAGAGAGCCATTTTCATTCATCCAGGAATTTCAGAGCCTGGCACTTATTAATTCACACCTCGTCAGCCGCACATATGTAATCCAACGCTCCCTCTCCTAAAGCTGCGTTTCTGTCCCCGCACGTTCACCCTCGGGGGAAATCTCCCTCTCTTTAGTTGCTAAATGCTTCACTGTGTTCACCAGCTCATCACCAGCTGCATCTGTCGGCTGTTTGCTGCTGAACAAGCAGAGTGCGCCGGGTTTTTTTTATGGCCGCGCTGCCAAAAACAGCAGCCTGCTGTGGCTGGAAACAATGCGACGGGAGTCCAGAGAGCCAAAACAGGGAAGTTACGGGCTGGTTGGAAATTCAACACGCCATAAAGGCCTCGTGAAGCGTCGAAGCACGCTAACGATATTGTCATTTCCGTGTCATTTCCCACCAGAATATTTAATGGGGTGGCCACAGCATATTTACTGTCAGCAATTTCCCATAATATGTTGAGATTTACTGAGGTTCTGCTGTGATTTGTGAGCACCGATACATATTTTCTGCATGAATTAGGGAAAAAAGTTGGGTACAGATGAAGGTACTGCGAAATGTAGATGCGAATAAAATTTGAGGCAATTGATGCAAGAGACAGATTGAGATTCTCAGAAATACCATCATCATCGACCCCGCGTTGGTTGGACGTCTCCCGCCGACGCCACCGAACATTGGGACTGAACTCAGCCAAGACTGATGGGCCTCATCCATCAATGTCACACAGTGACCTTCAACTGTAAACCTGAACAGACAGTTAAAGGATGAAAACAATAAAGTTTTATTCAATCTCGTGGTTTCCACCCATATTCTCCCACGGAGCCTCTTCGCTGCGACAGTTTCATCAGCCAGAAACATTTAGATTGAAAACAAACTCTGGCAAAACACACTCAATCTCGCCAACATACAAAAAGCAGGAGCCTTCAAAATAAAACATGTCAGTTTTTTGAGGTCTGCTCGGAGTGGTAAGAAGTGTCCTTTTCTTGTTTTCTCCTGGCACTCGTGATTTCTGGCACCTCAACTGATCTGAGTCGCGCCGACGACGCGAACAGAAGCGAGCCTGTGATGTCGTTTGTGTATGTTACATGTACGAGTGTGTACAGCAAAGCTAATGTCATTTCTGTCATGAACAGGGCTCGGGCGTGTTTCTTTTCCTGACAGCTGGGGTTCCTGTCTGTTTGATGGCGTTTGTCACTGCCTTCTCTCGGCAGCGCAGTCTTTGGGAGACGCTCCGAACATGTGGAAAGTCCTTGTGATTCTGTTTCCCCCGCGGCAGCAGAGAGCGTTACAGAGGCTTTTTTGGAAGCTCGTGTGAAACTGGGCTAACAAAACACTTTTAAGGCTGACTGGCTCTGAAAGACTCACAAATCAGGAAAAAGAAGCAAAGGAACACTGTCACTGCATAGTGACACTCCTGAAGTGCTGCCAGTGTGCAATTGTTGCAGTATGTAAAAGGATAGAAAACCTTGGTAGTGTTTTCTTTGGCTCCTTTTCTTCGCGCTGGCACACTTTAGCCGAGTAACTAAAAAACGAGCCTCATTTATTGAGGATTAGGTGATTCACTTCCGATTAAATGGGACAATTTGTCCTTTGGAGACACAAAGGGACAGAGAAAAGAAACGTAAAAGTTTATTTAATTGTTCGTTTTTAGGCTAATATCTATCGCGCAGGTTATTTTTGCTCCGCTGCATGCGGCGACACGCCGTCCTGCTCGTTTCTGCCAGTACACAAAAAATACTGCCGCTGGAAAATCAAATAATATATTAAGCAGGTCGCTGGTAATGTTCTGAGTGGATGATAATGCACTTATAATAATGAGATCTAACAAGAAATAATGAGATTCTCTGCTTTGTCACCCTCTTAAGGTCTAATATTTAATGCATAAGGTGACCTTTTGTCCGTGGCTCCAATTGAGACGCACCAATACTAAAATAAATGTGTGAAGAGAAGCCAGTTAAACTGAGATCCTGTGAAACGCGCAGACTGCGAGGAAAAATGAATGATATCTTACACTAATGCTGTTAGATCAGACCGAGAAGCTCAATGAAAAAGTGTTTTATGGTAATGAGTTGATTCAAAGAAGCAATGCTAAATATGTGACAGAAATGGCTTGTATGCGAGACAGAAACCACATTTTTACCAGCTTTTAAACAGGCTTCACTTCAATAACAATAATTCAAAAAGACATGTCAGTAACTCAGACATGTGAGGTGATGAATTGAGATTCAAAATGATAAATATTGGATCTCGATCGCAGCACTTTATTTCGACGGAAAACTGCAGCGCTGAGCCACAGCGGCCCTCTGCAGAGTGCGCCGGCACCAGCAGTGGCTCTGTGATGCATTTCTGCTGTAGTGCCTCAAAAAAATGTCACATACATGTCAGGTTCACCTTTAGGGACAAAGACCCCAATTATCCAGAGCTCTGAAACCTGCACTGACTTCGCTAAATGTGCCGAGGCAGGGCTGACCTCTTTCAGACCTGCCAACACAAAGACACAGGCAGCGATCCGGGACCAGAAATAGACGGCTGTGACGACAGTGTGGCCTCAGATTCACGGGAAAAGATAAATAGACCACTTATACAGGATGTAGGAAACGTTTCGGTGGTCTCGGATCACTTTTCGCTGTAATTTGGCGACACCGACGTTGCCAAAAACACGCCGACGCTCGTGCTTTTCTGGCGATCCATAAGGTGGCTGGCTCGCGCTGCTACCTCGGTTCCGCTGTCGCGATGCAAATCTCACCGGACAAATGTGGAACAGCAATTATTGAGAAACTGCAGCCTCCTATAAATATTTCAGTCTTTCACGTTCATAACAGAAGCCGGCTGAAACTCTCTCGTGTCACTTTTGGCTCGTGAGCCTCGTGTTTGACACCGCTGCTGTAAGTCATTTTCACCATCTCGCGCACGCTTAAACACACCACTGTCTGCTGTGCAAGGTGTTGACACACCTTTCAGTTATTATTTAAAGCACGTATAGTTCAGATCCGTTTTAGTACCCAGTAAGGTGACAGCATGTCAATTGCTTTATGCGGGGTTTCTTTTATTTCTGAACTTGATGGTCAAGTTGTTTGCTCACCAAATTGTCGCAAAGTGCCGTATCAATAGAGTAAATTCAGAGCAACACGGGTTCAAATGTCTTGCTTAGAAAAATAAAATTAGACACAGAGACCGAGTGAGACGAAGCGTCGAACTGCCAACCTTGAGGTGACGAGACAACGCGCTCCACCAGCTGAGCCACTGTCGCAGAAAATAACTGCAATTTTTTTGCCATTTTGCTTCATAAGTCACCTCGCACAACCTGCCGCGCCTGCTTTGTGGACTGGGCTGCATATACAGAGGATGAAAGGCACGGGGCTTTTTTTACCTTCCTTACTGTCCTGCTCAAGGACACAAGTCTGCATGGATACAGAAAGACTGAGGGGGATTTAACCTTGGGTTTTAGAAGATTGTCTGTCTGTCAGGCTGTTACCAGGACAAATTAAAACAGTTTAAATAAAAATAGCACCAGATTTGGTTGGATGATACGAAGTAGTCCGACGAATAGGTGAATTAACTTTGGGAATGATGTCGTTATGACTCTAAATAACAAATCCAGAAGAAGTTGAAATGTTGCAGGTTTCACGCTTGCTCGCGTAACGTTCAGGTCTGGGTGAGTAAAATAACTACACACGGATGAGCGCAGCTGTTGTTGCCAATCAGTGCTTCTGGAAAAAGAAGTTGTTGCATTAAAACAATATAAGCGAGGATTTTTCTGTTATTTCCGTGTAACCTGTACAGAAAGAGGGCCACCTGCCACGTGAGCTGCAAGGCGTCTCGTTTTCACCGGGAATTGAAAAAATAAACAACAGCTGCACCATTTGCAACAACTGCTTTTTTTGTTGACAGGCAGCAGGAACACAAAAGACGAGACTATTTCATCCTCCGCACACAGAAACCCCACGGATAATAGTTTGTGACAACAATGATGAACTGAAGGGCACAACTGAATGAAACAACTCATTGAACCTTGGTGGGCCGCGGCAACAGAGAGCCAAGCTGGATTCCAATCCGAGAGCGGAAAAATAAAGATGCTACAAAGAGCAAGTGATTGCAAAAGCTGCAGAAGATGAAGTGGACTGATGTGACAAAAGTCTATTTTAGATGTTAAGCGAGCAACATGAAGCCAAGCCGGCAGAACTCCCCAGGTCTGAGGAAGCAGATGATTGACATTTTTTTGTTCAATCACAAGAAAAAGAAAAATTCCTCTAAGATGATTTCAACACGTCGGAGATGAACAGAAGATGCTGAAAAGGCTCCGAGTGGCGAGAAAAAACGAGCTCTAATGGTAAAAACACACAAAACAAGTGAGAACAGGACAAGATGGTGAGTGCATGCATTATTTTTAGCATGCTAGCAAGATTCTTAACACTCCGCGGGTCATATTGTTCCCGTCTTCATGTGCCAGCATCTTCAAATCAACCGAATATGAAAAAGCGGAAACTTTCCATTACTGTCTTTTTCGAGCAGCGTCGCAGATCTCGGCGTCGGCCAGGTTGCCTCCCTCATTAGATTTCGCTGCGTCTCGTCCTGAGCTTTAACACTTTCGGCAGGATAATATACAGGAGAGCCGCGGAAGCAGCCAGCGTATTAGAGGGAATCCAGTTAATTGACTGAGGCTTCAGTTCATTATCACACCAAACACAGTCGCCGGCTCTCCAGTCTTCACAGCAACCTTTAGATGTCACTGAATAATGTGGCGGCATGAATTTCCCCACGCTGCCGGGGAGTCGGCGCGGACGAACCGACGAGAAACTTCTCCACAGGTCTGTCTTATTAACTGTCTGCCGGAGAAAGTCTCATTGACAGACGGGGAAAGTGTTGGTCACACGAGAATATGACATATTAGCCTAAAGAGGAAACATTTTCCAGCCTTCCTCAATGTCAAGTCACTTTGATTTTATTGTGAATTGTCTCTTGTTTTATTGGCGGAGCGCAAGCTGTTTTTTAATTGGTCATTGTAGGCTCGTTGGGCTGATGAGCTGTCCAGGGTGTACACAGCATCCCCCCCCCTCCAATGTTAGCTGGGATAAACTCCAAACCGCACACGCGAGCCAAGATAAAGATGGTGTGGAAGGATTATCTTTTGGACAAACCACACAAGATGAAGAAAAACAATTAAAAAGTTACAAATCCGTCTCCCGAAAAACTCAGCCTCCAGCTTTTTCTGTCTTCTGGGTGCAATAAGGTTTCTGACTGCTCAATTACTGCCAAAATACACAAAGTTCATCTGATTAGAAAACGCAACAGTTTATAAAAGAGGGAGTTAGAGATGCTCTCGGGGAGATAATGCGCCGACGTTCCCGTATATCTAATGAGATTCACTGCTTTGTCAGCCACTGACAAACACAGGAAGCGCCAATGCTGCGTCGTCTCTACACCCTCCCGCTCAACCACGTCGGATCCACACCTGATAAGTGTTTCTGCGCAGGATGTTGATGCTATCAGGACGTTATTCTTTACAGCCACGACGGTGACGAGCGCCGACTTGGAGCCACCTTTTTGCGAGGCGAGAGCTCGTACCACCACCGCGCTCGCACGCAGCCCCCAATAAGGCTCGCCTCGCACTTCCTCTGAGTTTTAGTCTCTATTTATAAAAGCATAACAGGAGGCAACTTCACACATGATCGGCGGCACTCAGAGTCTCTCGTAATTTGGCGTGCTGATGGGGGTGGTGAGACGAGTGAGGGCGGTGCCCCTTTGTGACAGCCTTTAGCTCCGCCTCCAGAATCCACGTATGGAGGAAATCACGAGTGACTGACACTGATCAATCTGAATGATCAACTTTATTTGGACATTAATTGTTGTTTTTTAACCAGTGCTGAAAACTAGATGTGTCAACAACCTAAACTAAAAGCCAAAACTGTTTACTAATATACTTCTTGTAAGGGAGGTTTCATGAAAGGGTTGTTTCACTATGCTACTCACAATCTCTCTCTCTGTCTCTCTCTCTGTCTCTCAACAACAAGGCAACTGTATTTATGTGCATTGCAAAACCAAGCGAACAAAGGAGCACAAATGGAGTGTGGTAGCACGAAGCAGCAAAAGCGACTTTTGCTTCAGAGGCATTGTTATGCAGTGTGCAACTCAGGGAAAAAAAGCATTAGAGCCCTAAATAAATAAATAACACTGTTGAATTTGGTGATCTAATGACCTCTTGTGCAACTGTCGGGTCACGGCGGCTTCCTCTCATGGCTCTAAGTGTCATTTCATTTTTTTTTCGCACTCATTAGCTGCGCTGTGAAGTTGGGCCATGTACAAACCAGCGTTGTAATGATAGCCTTAATGAACTTGTGCTGTTTTTTTTTTTTCTAATACCGAGATAAAAGAGGCAACACTCCCGGGAGACGGAGGGGAAAAAAAAAAAACTGCTGAACAGCCACTGCGTGAGCCCTCCAGCGTGTCATCAACTCCCAATCCCAGCATTGCTCTCTTCATCACAACATAACAATAGATCATATTCTGTCAAAGGCGGTGTAGCTTCGACGTGAGGCGTCACACTCGGCTGCACAACATGCAGATGAAGTACGTACAGTACGCAGACAGACGAAGAAAAACGACAACGTCGATGGATTGTAATAAATCAATATTGCACCATTAACACGTTGTGTGTTTTTTCCCCTGCAGATTGAAAACAACATAATCTGTTGTGGACACGCCGCAAACACTCACACATGACTTCTCCTTTTCAAACCAAACCGTCTGTAATAAGCGTTGCCACACTTTGTCGGCATGAGACGTTTTATTTCATGCAAACCAGCCAAAGAAGAGGGAGTAGAGCGTGTATAAATATCTGCGCGGCATATGTCTCTTGTTATCTGTTGACATATTTGTGAATTAAAATTCTGTGATATTTCAAACGGTGCGATTGTTAACACAGCACATGGTGCCTGACTCTGATTAAAGTGTGCTCTGTTCAAGTATGCAAAGTACACCTGTTTCCTCCGCTGTTGCATAAGAGATCTTAGGTAATCAGGAAAAAAAACTGACTACTTGAAACTTGCATTATTTGTCGGCAGAATTCAAATCGCTGATGTCAGTTCAAGGGCAGTCTGAGTGGATTTGCAGCATTTGCGTCGAGTGAATCAACTCCCGACTTTTATGGATCTTTACAGAGTGATCTCTGCGAACTCGTTACATCACTCACAACAATTACTGCTGTTGTTCTCCGTCAGCAAATCATTTCAGGTCGATTCGACATAAGTCACTGTCTGTTTGTGTAAAAGAAACAGCTTTAATAAACGGTTTACTTCAGCTGAATAAATAAAAAGTATTTCTCAGTCACTTATTTTATTATTTTTTTGTTGAAATCAAGCTGATTCTCTAAGAAGTTTTTATTGTCTTTGTTTGCACTCTACTTGGGCAGATAATGTTTTTTTTATTGTGTTGCATTGACTTTAAAAAAACATGTTAAAGTGAAGCATTAGTTCAAAATAAACCTTTCTAATGTCCAGCTATTGATTATCTATGTGTTATTTGTTATGCTAATGAGCATTAGCAAGCTGACTTGCTAGCTTCTGCTGCAGCAGTCCTGCAAACAGCATCGAGGTTGTCTTCCTTTCAAACAATGACTGAACAGTAAAGAGCACTTAGTCTGTCTTCTGTAAGTCAAGACAAAAGTCTAGGTTGGAAAACCAACTTGCTAAAACAAAAGTAAAGACAGTAAGATTCAAACCTAACTCACAACGACCCACTGCTGCCACTCACTGCTCACAAAGTGACACAACATAAATCCCACATGTAGCTTTAAAGACTGAATACGAGTCATGCGGTTCCACCGTCATCCACAAATGTACCTTAGCCCAAATCTGCTGGTATATTTTGTTTGCACAAGGACCCATCTTCACACCTCCACCAGATTAATTTACAATCTCTCCGTAACACGACTCAGCACCGAAGAGGCATCGCATTGCTGAAGGTATTGTGGTTTCGAGCCTGGATTTTGGGATCAAAACAAGGAGACCTGGCAGCAGGAGCCGAACCTCCTGAAAATATAGCAGGCCTTACTGTATTTCAAGCCACATTATTCCACTGCCTGGCTGTCAGGCAGGAGGGAGGGAGGGAGGAAGGGAAGGAGGGGGCGAGGGAGGTGCTGGAGGAGAGGAGGTGTCTTTGGTTTCTTCTGTCCTGTCCCTGTCACACTTCTCATCTCGTGGTATATCATTTCCACATCTCATTTCACAGCACTCCAAAAAAGTAAAGTCAACTCAGAGAAGCAGGAGCGAATTCTCAAGTACGAGGCGAGAGGGGGGCCTTAATGGGGTCGCGAGGACGAGATGCTGTTGGAGGAGGGGTGAGGGGGGGGATTATACCCTTTGGTAAATATCTGCTTTTCCATCGCACCTTTTTCAGCCATACTCACTTTGACTCTCCTGGCTTTCTGACATTTTCCCGTTGCAGTTTGTCCTAAATGTAATTGGGGTCGACGTGACACCCCCCCCCCCCCCCCCGAACGTCATAGCGACGGTGTACCCCAGTGGTGGTTTGCGCGGTGCTACTTCACCTCACTGAGAGAGAGAAGAGAAAAGGTGCAGTCGCTCTTGAAATAATATCGAGTATGATTACCGTCCGACTCGTTCTTTGGCGTCGCTCCACGCCGAATCAGATGCCTCCAATCTTTTGTTGTCACGCAGAGCCTTGGCAATAAAACTGTTAATTTCAATAACTCTTTAATTGAAAAATGTGACCTTTACCTTTTATTCTGAGAATCACGATTACTTTAAAAAGAAAAAAAAAACCAATCTGACGTAGAATAAAAAGCCTCGGCCCGTTCCTCTGACTCCTGCTGTTCCCTGTAGAGGGTCTCACGCTCCAGTTTGGAAACCACTTACAGTTTGTGTGGTGCGTTAAAAACAATTTCCTTTTTTCTTTCTGTTACGAGCAACGTTATGACTCATTATTTTCTTCTGTTTTTGTTTGAAATATCTGTGAGCAGGCTGGTTGAGTAAGGGAACAAAGTGTTAGCACACAGTGGCAAGCAGGAACCCACTAATTGTGAATCCAATCAGTTAATCTGTGCAGTATGCTTCACTGACAATAGGTGACTTTATTAGGCAATACCTTATTGAAATAATTACATTTTGCTGAATGGTTGATTGCGTGCAATTTTTATAACTGCAATTACTACAGTGATTAAATGCCAGGTGACCGAATTGCTTCACTGAAACCACACACACACACACACACACACACACACACGCACACGCACACGCACACACCAAACAGAAGCCCAATGAAAACAAAGCATGCCTCAGTGAAACGACTGTTTAAACCACCAGTCAAACTACCTGAAAAACACCGTCATAAAAACCAGCAGATTTTTGCTTTAATTCTGAATTTTAAAATAAACGACCACTTTCCTGTCATCCTTTACTTTGGGGCCTTTCAGTGAGCTAAGCTTTTGTCATCATTTGCCACCGGCAATCTGTAATCGTTCCCTCATTGGAATAATGATCGCAGAAATTATACATGCAGGTAGAAGAACCAAAAGTTTAACATTTGTTTCTGTTTAACACCGACAGTCTTAAACGTACTTTTTCCTGGGAAAAACTTTGAACAGTCAAAACGCAGCATTAGTGGAGTTCAGTCATCCGACTCACGGAGCAGGTTTGTCGTGTGAATGCAAAATAAGTGGAGCTGCGATTTTGGCGTCCTGTCAGAGGTTGTCACTACCCACAAGCAAACATCAAGCTCAGCACAGCAGCGGCTGGTAAAAAGAGGATAATGCTCTGCATCCAGCCGCTGCTGGAATATACTTCCAAGTGGAGCTGGACGAATAAATGTGGGGCCTGAAAACTAGCTGATATGCCTCGGCAGGCGGGAAAGACAGTGGTTTTTAGAGGAGATGATTTTTCACTTAGGCATATCAAATTCACTATAAGTCCTCACTTAGAGCCGATATCCCCCTCACACGCACGGTTATGTGGTGCCGATAAGCAGCAGACGACCATCATTACATGGACTCCAGCTCCAGGTTGATAAAGGATGTAACAACAGCGGCTCAGCCGAACCAGATGTAATTATGATACTAAAGCCGGTAAAGGGATGTGCCACGTGAATCGATTGCTTTCAGCTGGAACACTCCTGCGCCGCGCGACAGGACGGGACTGTGTTAAACGTGGATCGCAGGAGCGAACCCGTGATTCAGCGAGAGACGGTGTGAGTTGCCCTGATGTACTGCACAGTTTTATCGTCTTTAACCGAGCAAACAGTGAGTCACAAAGACTCGAAAATGAAGTGAAAAAAATGCACAAAAAAAAAACCCCGGAAGGAGACTCGAGGTTTGGCCTGAAGAACGTGAGATAAAGACGTCTGGGCCCATCTCGTTTAAAACGATTTCAGCCGGTCAAAGAAGGACTAGGCACATCAGCAGTGTCAGGGACCGGTCAATCATCCCGGGAGGTGGTCGGGGTGGATCCCCTCCTGCCTCCTCCTCCTCCTCCTCACTCCTGAAGGGAGTTTTGCTCCTTCGTAGCAATTTAACATGGATCCTGTGTGTCCTCATGAAACTTTGAGGACATGCAGCCATCAAAAATAAAAAGACATGAATCGAGCACAGCTGCAGAAAGCGTGCCGCTCACAGCCGACTGTTTCAGAGGCCTTCAGACACTAATGAGACACCGCGAGCACGGCTCACCTCTCGCACAGCGTGTGCCGATGCGAGTGCGGCTCCATGTAATCACGTCAGCAATGACAACAAATGCAGCCACACAACAACCTCGCGCCGATTACCATGAGCAGCAAACAAAAAACCAAACTGACAGGTTTAGGGTGTCGACACGGTGTCCACCAATCCCTCGCTAACAACCAAAACAACATGGCAGTGCTTCGCGAAGAAGTAGAGAAGTGGAGAAGGCTCAGGCAAGTCTAAGAAACTTGCTACATAGCAGTATATCAAACACAGGATCGACTCGCCCAATTCCATTCATTTACATCACTGCAGTCTTCAAAATAAAGCTTTTGTGGTCTAATTGCACATTTTGGGAGGTGGGAGGGGGAGTCAGGTCGGATACCCACAAATATGTCCAGAAGCCTTCAAAAAGTGAGTTTGACAGAGGACTCCTTTAACTGGTCTCGAAAGTTCATCAATTCGCGCTGAGTTTTGCTAATAAATAAGCAATATAGCTGCTTTAAATGGCTGCAGTGCACTCTGCCAGCGTATTGTACTGAACATTCAATTGATAAACACAGGAGATAACCTGCTGAACACCTGTTATGCGGTGCGTGACACAAAGAGGAGTCGACCTGAGCGATGGGTGCGAACTGCAGACTCTTCGCGATCAGGTCGGGTCAAGTCGGGTCACGTCAGGTCAGGTCGAGTCGAGTCGCATCATTATTCGAGGAACATTTTCCGTCCTGGGCCGCAGCGCCGTCGAGGGCTCCTATCTAGTTTCCATGCGAGTATTTCTATTTTCGTCTGATCCCTTCCAAGTGTTTTGATTAACAGTCAAAACACATTTAAGCATTTCTTTAAGATGTGATATTTTTGTCACGGAGTTTAACTGTTTCTGCCTCCATTGTTTCTGATTGCTGACGGTCACCCCTTCTGATAGCCCGTTAATGCGTGCAGACAGGGAGGCAGGACAGGGACAGAAACATGGCTTTAATGATAAAAGGCCGGGGCAAACAGAGACCACTTTGCTTGATTATAGCCTAATTTATTTTGATCCACAACTATACTAGCCCATGGACAAAAGAAGCACACATTAGTGGAAAAGAACGCTAACCCAAGAGGAAGTCCCATCTCGGTGTAATCAAGTAATTCAGTCACGGAGAAGACAGAACGAATGCTTTTACCCACACAAATTTAGCACAAGCCTTAATTTCCATTGAGTGACCTTTTCAACTTCCAAAAGGCACGGGCCGCGGTTCCTTAAACAGACACTGACAACTGACAAAAGGACAGGACTACTTTTAATCTTCACCAAAACACACACACTGGCGGATGTAAATGTTATATTTGAGACCTCTCATTATGCGGACTGAGTGGTATATTTTAGGGCATCACGAGCCGGAGAAATGGGGACAACTTGAGTAGTCAGTGGGGCACGGGGATGTGCAGGAGGTGGCTGTGAAACAATGGAAGCCAATAACACGCCAAATAAATCTTATTATCAGCGGACCCGAACAGGCTCAAAATAAGCAGTAATAAAATTTAAATCAAATCAGATGTTGTTTCAAAAATAAAAAAATAAATGTGTGTAAATGAAGGATGGAATTGGACTTGGTTGTGGCCTTTATTAGAAACTCACACTGTGTATCAGTGTGAAGGGATCAGAGGGAGGTCAAGCCGTACTGACTAGTGGTGATTTGTAGATTGTTCCCTCAGGATGTTGATTCCAGACCATTCACAGACAAAGTCCTTCTTTACTCAGAATTTAACCGATAAAAATTTTGTTTTATTCTTTTAGTGCAAGTGCAGTTTTTTGTTTGAACCCTTTTTTTTTTCATCTGAACCTTTTAATTACCCCTTTTATTGGACACCATCTTTGTTTCAAACTGAAGGTAATATCAGGGCCTACCTTCACTGCAGGACTCCAGCTTGACTCCAGTGAAAGGCGCCATCTTTTCCACTTGACCATCCTCAGCGCCGGTTGTTGCTGACTCAGCTCTTTTCTTTCTCCTGTTAACAGAACCATGGTCAGAAAACGAAGAAGTAACTCAAAATACAGCGTCACGGCAAGATCCCCACTGACAGATGCTGCTCTTGGTAAGCGCCTGGCTTTCATGTTGAAAACAAGAGGTTCGCATCCTTTTTCACTCAGCTCCTGCAAATTATTCTTGGACACAGTTTGAGCTTTTACCAGAAACGAGCAGCACGACAAAGCTCCAAGAAACAAACTCGTGGTTTATGCTGCTTAACAAGCAGAGGAGGTGGAGGGTCCAGTCCTGTTTTTGCTCCGTTTCTGCACAAGGCTTTTGGACTTGTTGTGGCCTTTATCAAAAAAACCGTGAACAAATGTATTCAGTAATCAGACTTGTGCAATAACCTGGTTGATAATCTTGTGTCTTTCATGTTGGAGGCAGAGGTTCACAAACAGGTTTCGCTGAGCTACTCTTCATAATTGTTGGACTTTGTTGTTGCTTTTACAAGACGCAAATCAGAGAGCCTGAAGTAGGTTGTGACCCGACCCCCTCAAAAATGACAAAGATTGCAATGATTGATGTTATTATTGTTATTTTTGTCTTCCTTTTTGTTCTCAGATAGCCCGGTTTCTTCAAAGTGTTTGTTGTGTGTTTCCAAAGCCGGCTTTAGGTGCAGAATTTGGAGGTATTTTTATTTTTTATTACTGAGTGCCAGAGGCAGCCATATTTATTATTTACAGCGGGAGGTATTGCTGCTATAAGGTGGCAGACTCACATACCTGACTTTATTATTGAGTCCGTCTCTGAAACTGTGTAGGTTCTTGTTCAGAGAGCGGCTGAAGAGCTGAGGTCTCACTTTAAACATGGTTCGTCTCTTCTTTTAAATTCATCCTTAGAGTTTAGTTGGACAGTTGAAGACACAGAAAGTATCTTTTACTACAGTTGTCAAAACCAATCTGTTAATGTTCTGAGGTAAACAAATTTATTAGTACTATTCACAGTTGTTTGTATTCTTGTGAATTTTTTAGGCTAATCACAAATTAAAATCCATTTTTAAAACCCTCTTTTAAAGCATTTCGTGATTATCCAGCTTGATTGTGTGAAGTGCTCTTGCAGGTGGAGTGGGGAGTGAAGTTATGGCATTTAACTCTGAAGTTGGCATTCTTTATTTGGCTTTTCAAAATAAAGGTTTAACCATAAACAGCCCATTCATAGACATAAGAGTCTCAAAATTTGGAAAATCGAAGCTCTCGTTAGTGTCAGCAACCGTCACATTTATTATTTCTCGCAGCCT
>JAUESF010000001.1:22222267-22236966 GCA_032274765.1 Malacoctenus tetranemus | reverse complement strand
CGCCATGGCGACCAGCATGGACACGCTGCCGGCCCATCTGCTGCCTTTGGTGATGGAGGAGTTCCCCCAGTCCCTGGCCACGGCGTGCGTGTGCCGGGCCGGGCAGCGCGAGCCCCGCCTCCGCTGCGTGCAGTGCGGCGTCATCGAGGAGGAGGAGGAGGACTGCTCCACCCTGGAGGAGGACCAGGCCCTGCGCTCCTTCCTGCAGACGGTGGAGAGCCTGAGGAGGAGCACCAGATGAGCCGCGCCGACGCTCCGGCCCGTTTGGCTTTTCCTGCGTCGCGTCCCGGAGACCGGCAGATGTCTGCCGCGCTGCGGATCTGGACTCTGCTGACGTAGAGACTCTGTGGGGGCTGGTTTTTTTGTCGCGGCGGTGGAGCCGCCCCCTCGCCGGTCGGGGACGTGTTTGGTGATGTGGCGAGAGATGAGACTCTACCGATTGGAGGCTTTTTGTTTCCTCCCCCCATTTTTATAAAGCTGGTGTCAAAACTGCACATTTAGTTTGAATCATTCAGTAAATTTGTTGCTCGTTTTGGTTTTTTTCCCTGCAACTCTTCACTTTCACTGCCAGGACGTCGTTCTGTGAACACACCCAACTGTGTTTCTTCACATGTTCGTTTCTCTGGCTCTCGGTTTCAGTGTTTCCGACATAAACGGTGTCTTCTGACGTTTACTCCGTGGTCTGTTCTCTCCTTTCTCTCCGTTCACGCGACAACCAGCCCACGAGCATGCTTCACACACACCAAGCCCTCGGTTTGGCTTCGTGCTCGCAGCGCAGCGTGTGTGTTCCAGGGAGCCGTGTTGACTCACGCCACGGCCATTAGAATATTTCCTGCTCTTCCATGTGGTGGCACTATTGATACACTTTTTCAGGCTAAATAGCACAAACCCAACCGCCCCCTAACAGCAGTCCACTCTTAACTGCACATTAGTACCTGAAACCGTCTCATTACCACTTCCTTTATGTGACATAATTCAACCATTAATTTCATTTTATTTCATTGTTTGTGAGGAATAAACAAAGCGCCGGGCCATAAATTAGGAGGGCAGCCGCCGACAGCAGCGCATTAAGCCTCCTGCTGCTCCCACATAAAGTGCTCTCTTTGGGGCCTGGATGTGTGAAATATGTGATCCTTCCTTCACCTTTATGAATTATTTTCCACTTCTCCATTTCTTTTATTCACCCTGCGACCAATTTGTTCCCACCGTGATGTGCAGAATGGATTTTTTTGTACCATTTATATCAGCTTTGTATTTACGCTTCTCTGTTTCAAAGAGCAAAAACAATTACCGAGCTGCTTTTTTCCTTTTTTTTTCTTTTCCAGGACGTGAGTGAATGAATGAGCAGTTTGTTTCAATCCTGGATATAATGAAATCAAATTTCTTCTTTTTTTTTTTTCTCCCCCAACAACTTTCAGAAAATGGCACCAAAATAACAAAAAACGCTTTGGAACGGCGCGCTCTGCAGATGTCTGCTTCATAAACGAATTCAATTACAGATACTGTATGCCATCTGGAGCCTGAGCCTAAGTTTTGGTTGTATAAATATCTGTTTCACTGAGAGCGCGTCTCTTTATTTTAATAGTTTGCGTACAAGAAGAAGAAGCGGCGGCAGCAGCAGCAGCAGGAGCCTCTCTCCAGTTTGCTTCGTCAGTCCTTTCAGTGACGACTGCAGCGGTGTTAAAGGCGGCTTTATGCCTCCCGAGACTTCTCGCGTCGGAGTCGCCGCTCTGTTGTTTAATCATTCATTAAAAACTAAATTAAATTTTATGATGTCATGAATTAATTTATGGCACATCGACATATTTTCTTTTTTTTATTTTTTTATTCTAATTGGAGTTTTATTTTTTATTTCCCGTGATTGATTCTCAGCGCTTATAAAAGCGTTTGTCCTCACACGTCCTCCCCCGAGAGCGTCTCAGACTCACATTCACAGAAAGCACCGTTTGACTTGCCTGGACGGGGCCTTCCTGGGTCACAGCCTCCTCCCACAGTCTAACGCCACACATGAAGCCCACCAGTCACTCTGGCTTTTTGTCCATTTACAGGCCAACTTCACTTCTGCATCATTCACAGAACAATAAAGCCTTTATTTGAGTCCTTCCACAGCTCCCGTCGCACCACCCAAACACACACTGCTGACTCCAGCTGAAGAATAAAGGGACTACAAGCAGTTTGCACCTTGTGTGTTAACTTGAATATTTTAGTACCACCAAAGGGATGCGAGCTCCAACTGCAGCCCCGAACGACAGCTCGCAGTGCAGCTCACGGATCTTTACGAAAAAGTACTTCATCGCCCTGAAGTCGTATTTATACATTTTATGTACATGTACATAATTTTTTAAAGGCGACCTATTAAGCAAAACCCACTCCTCGAAGGCTCATGAGCACGTCTGTTGGAAACTTGCCTGCCCCCTAGCGCCCAGAATGTGACATTAGCGTTGCAATATTTCTAAGGCTGCTTGGATGTAACTTCATGGTATTTATTGAGCTTTTTTTTTTAAAAAAAAATATATGTACTGTTACACAACATTTTTTTCTCCAGTCTGGTTTTAGTTAGTTAGGATCAGTGGGAACCACAAAACCTGTCACTGTGAGAAAAGAAAGGCACATAGTAGGTTGCTTTTATTTTGAAGTTTGCCAGTTTACAGCAGGTACAACACCTGTATGTGTCGGACACTTCCTGTCTGACTGCCTCTCCAGCTCGCTCAGTCAAACTCAGGACAGTTAACAAGACTTTTCCTGACTCCAACTACCTGCTGCTGGACCTCAGACCACAGAAATGTGAGTATTTTTTTTAAATCACTGTGAAGTATTTATTTAGCTTATTGCTACTAGCTAATGCTAACCGCAGAGGGAGCCAACCATAAAGCAGCCCGTCTGTGTTGCCTGATTATCACTGTTAGGTGTTTCTTTAGCTTGTTGCTACTAGCTAATGCTAACAGCAGGGGGGAGCGAACCTGAGGGAAGCTAACAACATTTTTCAAGTTTAACGTTACTTGTCCAAACTCTGAAAGGGTAAACTTCAAGTTATGTATATTCGTACATTAGTGTGGAGAATTTTTTTTGTCAGTTTGTGAAATATAATTAGTCCTTTAGCACCTGCAAGCGTGCCGCGAGGGAGGCTGAGCCGCGGCCGGGGCAGTGTCTCCGGTTACAAGGCCGAGGTTAGCATGTCGCTCCCCGGTGGACAGTTCAAGTTCCTCCCCGCGGAGATGCTCTCCGTGTCCACGGCGTTTTGTGGGGAAATACGAACATGTTACATCTTGAAATCTTTTGGCGTAAACGAGCCTCGCCGCTCCCCGTTCACCGGCATGTGTTGAGAAAAGTAACGGTTAAGTCCCCGGTGTTATGGGACTGTGCTGGCCGCTGTCGTCGTTGTCATGGTTACAGGAAACCGCCCTCCGCGGAAGAGGTTGGGCCTGTGTGGACCGTAGACTGGATGAAACCACGGGGACTAAACAGCATGTGAAGGCCGGTGAAGCCTGTCACTCCGGGAGGGCAAAAAGCTGCGCTTTGTGTGGGCTGAAGCTGGCCGCAGACAGACCGGAAGTCCCGGAAAACTGCAACAATAAGAGAAATGTACAGCTTTTTTTTTTTACCCTTTTAGCTTGGGTCCAGGCTATAGACCCTGTTATTGTCCTCCAACTGCTCAGTTCAGAGTAGTTTACGTCAAATATTGACAGAGAAACGAAACTTCTTAACCACAGTCAGTGTCAGGTTAGTGAGGTTAGTGTGTATTAACCCCACTATGTAGCATTTAGCTTAGCCATAGCCTCATGCTTGAAGGATGCATTTCACCATCCAAACATAAATCTGTGTAGCCTGGAAAAAAAGTAATTTGTCTCTGCTGATTGAACTTAAAAAACTGTGCAGCCCACCTGACTGACAGCTCCATAACGTCTCTCTCCCTGCACATGAACTCCCACTGCAGGACTCCATCTCAGGACAAGACACTCCTCTGCTCCAAGCCTAACGCAGACAGACAGCGGCACTTACGCTGACATCTATAGGCAATTTGGAGTCGCTGACCTGCATGTCGGGGTGCCTCTGGGATGAGGGAAGCCGCAGCGAGGCAGGGCCAACACGCCAGCCCCGCACAGAGACACAGATTCCTCCAGACTCGGGACACTGTCGTCCGGGAAGTGACACAGCAAATATTGGGTTTACTGATGCATCTCTGAAAGATTTCTCTTCAGTGTCCCGAGACGTCCGGCTACCCAAAATCTGGAGAGAGAGACTCGAGTCGATACACAAACTTGCGCGCTACGAGTGGAAACACACTAGTCTGCTCTGTGAGACGGCAGCTGGAGTTAAAAACAGGCAGCCTGAGGGCTGGTCGGTCCAGTCCGACCTCGCCAAATGTGAAAGAAGACAATCAATGCTTCGATGAAAGGAGCTGTTCCTAATTGTTCCCCACTGGTTCACACTGTTTACAGTGAGCAAAGATGCCGTTGCGCAACAGTGGCTGTGTTTACATGGTCACTTTTTTTTCCAGTCTAAATTTACCTTGTGAGCAACATGCATCCTGTGAGATCACAAAGCTCCCGAGGTTCATCTTGTTTTCTTCCACTCCAAAGTATTTCAGCTGGTCAAAAATGGACCAGGCCGATCGGCGTCCCCTGGGAGGAGTCAGTGGACGCGCAGTGATGCGATCGAGACACGTTCCTGTGTGAAAAGCAGCCAGCGAACTCACTGTGCACACCGTGGATGCTGCCACAGCGTCTGTGTTCATCCAAACTGGCTTGTATTTCAGCGTGAGCATGAACCGTTTGATGCTGTCATGGCTGAAGTTGTCGTGGAGGGATGGTCGTGTCGCTGAGCTCGCGCGTGGCTAAGTGCAACCACGTCGAGGCACGAGTGCTCGTGTGAGGTACAGTTGCAACTGCCTCCTCAGGTGGCAACGAAGGTTGGAAGGGTGCAGAGTCCTGATTGGATGAAGCCAAGGGTGACAGACAGGTGATTCATTCCTGTCACCTGTAAAGGATTGTTTTTTTCAAGTGTCATTTTCTATAATGGGTGAATGTGATTGAGCTTAATGAGCCTGGTCGAGTGGAGGATGAATCATTTCAGCTTTTTTCTCCCACATTGTGTCTTTCTATTGGATCTTCTCTGCTGTGCAGTGGATTTTTGTTGTCGGGCCTGTGGTTTGACCGTCCCCTGGTGTCTCTTGTTGTTCAGCTTGTGTTCTGCTGCATCCCTGATGGAGCTTGTTGTTCAGCTTGTCTTTACTGTCCCTGATGCGTTTTGTTGTTCCTGATCTTCCTGTCAAACTCTTCTCGGAAAGAGGCCATGATGATAAACATTGCGTAATATGACACCAGTTTATGCTACATAATCGCTGTGGTGCAAGATGAACACTGAATTCAGGCATTGCCTGTTCTGTTTTTTTCTTCAGACATAAATGTTTTGGTTCCGCTGCTTTTGATCTCTGACTGTATCTGTGAAGCAGACTTTTTTCTTTATCTTTGAGATTGTTTTCATTCAGACTTCAGTCATCATGTGCTATCAAGTTGAGGAAGTCTGGATTTGAACCTTTAGAAGCAGGCTCCATTTAGCAGGCAGTTAACCCAGGAAACACTTCCTGAAACACACCCTGTGACGCGGGGTTATCTGGCTGCCATCTCCACGCTCCGAGTCACATGACACCATCAGGCTCTGATGAGCTTTCTGCTGTTCAGACTTCTTAAAATGATCTTGATTCAGGTTTTAGTTTGATGGTTTTATATTTTCTGGAGGTGAGAAGACAAAAAAAATATAAACAAACAACACAAAAATGAGCTCAAACTTCTTTTATTGCACAGCAAGTGCATTTTATTTTTCCATGATACAGGTCATGATTCTCACTCAAGTATCAATCAACAAGTAGCTTTGGATAGATGTGTTTATTGATAACGTGTAGAATAACTGACAATGATGAACTTTGAGTGTTTTGAAACACGCTACATTAATGAAATGTATTATGATTGCTATTATTATTATTATGGCTTGTTAGATAAGAAGCTCTTCTTCTCGACGCCTGCAGAAATCAGCCCATTAACAAGGTTTCAGCTATGAGTGGGAAGCAGAATAGATTTCAGTGCACCTGGTTATTCAGTTGTGTTTTTATTGTTTGATTACAGCAAGTGGAGATGTACAACTGCACATTATTGTATACTGCAAATAGTAGCCATCAACACTGAAGGTCTAAGGTCAGCTCTCCATTGAAAAGCGAGCTTTTCCACTGTTGCTCCAACAGTAGAAACGGCGTCTGACAGACAGGAAGCGATGAAGCCGTTTTCTCTTTCGGCTTGACGTCGAGCTTCTGCATATTCCAGCTCTTCATTCTGTCGCTGAAGTCTCTTGGTCTCCTCCTTGATGGCTGCCTCAGCTTCCTGCAGGATCTCATTGGTGTAGTATGTTCCACTGTTCCTTGAAACCATCTGGTTGATCTTGCTCAGAAGCTCTCGGACTTGTTGTGGATCTCTGCTTCTGTTGTTGAAGACGTGATATCCTCCACGACACAGAAGGAGAAATGAATCCACGGCTCGATTGTTTCTAATCAGGTCTTCTATGAGGACCCCGTCGTACTCCAGGTCGTCCCCATGTGTGAAGAGGGCCATTGTGTACTCTGCTGCTCTTTCTCCAAACAGCTGCTGGATGTTTTTCATTGTTTTTTCCTCTTCTTTCCTGGTGAACCTGTTTGGCTGTATCACCACCAGGAAGACGTGAGGACCAGGAGCAACCAGCGATACCAAACTGGCGATGTCTTTAACCGCTTGCCCTTTTCTCAGGCTGGTGTCGAACAGATCCGGAGTATCGATTACGGCCAGAGTCTGACCTTCGACCTCTGCCGTCTCCTTCTGGCACTCTGAGGTCACTGAAACGGAGGAGAAGTCAGTGTGGAACGCCGGCTTTCCCAACAGAGTGTTTCCCGTGTGACTCTTTCCAGCTCCAGTTTTACCAACCAGCACAATCCTGAGCTCCTGCTCCATGACACCTGTTGGAGAATCACATAAAGATAGAAACTGCTTCATCTGGAACAGACTGATTTTCTCAGTCAGCTTTTTTTCTACATCTCAGCACCTGGTTGTACCCTGTGTCCAGTCTGAATAAATACCTTGTACAGAGATGATAAATGAGAGTAGGTCTGACCCCACAGTTGCATCACAAAGACCACCGTTAGATCCCTGAGCACCTAAACTGAGCTGTTACAAATCAAACAGTTACTGTGTCAAACAAAGCGCAGCCAGAGCAACACAGTGTAATTACACACTTACCACGTGCACTTTGGTTAAGTTCCATTTAAGCCTCGGTGTTCAGGTTGCAGCTGAACGTCTTGTCTCTGTAGATGGTCTGACTGTGAGTAGTCTCAGCTGTGACTGAAAATGGAGTGTGTTCCCTCCGACAGTAAACAATATAATTGGTGTAGGTGTGGCGGAAGGAAATGTTGATTGGTCCTTTTCCTTTTTCCTGTTCTCAGAGTGACCAAACAAGAGTTCCAGTAACTGAAGTATGCGAGTCATTTAGCCACCTGTTATCACACAGTGGGTCCAGCAGCTGTGTTCTCTCCAATCCTCCTCAGCAGTGTTTTGTCCTGTCCTAGTTGTCCTTTTCACAGAGACGACAAATGGTACTTTTTGTGACCCATAAACAGCACCACAAAGACTTTTAGTTGGACAGGTGAACTCAAAAAAGTGACTCACAGACATGATCGCCAACAGTAACAGGATCAAGCAGAGCACAGGCCAGAAAACGTCTGCAACAACTGGACTTTACATTCATCAAATATTAATGTTACACGATTGTTGGTGAGGAAAGCTAAGTTGGTGGGTCTCTTTTAGTAAGCTGAAGCTGTTGCTCATGAAGAGGCTGAGGGAGGAAAGTTGTGTCTGTAGATGATCTGATAGTGAAAAGTTCAGGAGTTCATGAGAATCAACTCTGGTCTCTGATAACAAGCAGTAGGAATATTTGCTGAGGCTGCGTCAGTAGGAAATGCTGCTGGGGACTTCCTGTGATCTCCGTCTCTTGACAATGCTCGTTATGGAAAACGTTGCGAGTGCTGATCCGGCACCAACTTCTCCTTGTTCTGAACCCTTCAAAACTAAACTGCAGCAGGTGATCCAAGAAAAACCACCAAGAGCAGGCTCCATTGAGCAGGCAGCTAACCCAGGAAACGCTTCCTGTGGGCTCACACTGAGCTCCAGAGACACACCCTGTGACGCGGGGTTATCTGGCTGCCATCTTCACGCTCCGAGTCACATGACACCATCAGGCTCTGATGAGCTTTCTGCTGTTCAGGCTTCTTAAAATGATCTTGATTCAGGTTTTGGTTTGACAACAACACAAAACAACACAACAACACAAAAATGAGCTCAAACTTCTTTTAATACACAGCAAGTACATTTTATTTTTCCATGATACAGGTCATGATTCTCACTTCTGCTGAAACTTGAAATCAACAAGTAGCTTTGGATAGATGTGTTTATTGATAACGTGTAGAATAACTGACAATGACGGCAGGTTAAATAAGAAGCTCTTCATCTCGACGCCTGCAGAAATCAGCCCATTAAAAAGGTTTCAGCCATGAGTGGGAAGCAGAATAGATTTCGTTACACCTGATTATTTAGTTGTGTTTTTTTTTTTGTTGTTCAAAGGCAGCAAGTAGATTACCATTTGATTTTACTGTATGCTGCATGAATTCTGCACCACTGAAGCAATTGCTTGTCCTGCCACCGCTCCCAATGGGGCAATAGCTTCTCTTAGGAACTCTTCAACAATACGTAAGATCCTCTGAATGAAGCCGTTTTCTCTTTCGGCTTGACGTCGAGCTTTTGCATATTCCAGCTCTTCATTCTGTCGCTGAAGTCTCTTGGTCTCCTCCTTGATGGCCGCCTCAGCTTCCTGCAGCATCTCATTGGTGTAGTATGTTCCACTGTTCCTTGAAACCATCTGGTTGATCTTGCTCAGCAGCTCTCGGACCTGTTGTGGATCTCTGCTTCTGTTGTTGAAGACGTGATATCCTCCACGACACAGAGAGACGAATGAACCCAGTGCCCTATTGCTGTTAATCAGCTCTTCCAAGGACTTCCCATGATACTCCAGGTCATCTCCATGGGTGAAGAGGGCGATTGTGTAGTGTGCTGCTCTTTCTCCAAACAGCTGCTGGATGATTTTCACTGCCTCTTCTTCTCCTGCAGTAAATCTGTTTGGCTGTATCACCACCAGGAAGACGTGAGGACCAGGAGCAACAAACGACACACATCTGGCGATCTCTCTAATCACTTGCTCCTGAGTCAGGTTGGTGTCAAACAGGCCTGGAGTATCCACTACGGCCAGAGTCTGACCTTCGACCTGTGCCGTTTCCTTCTGGCACTCTGAGGTCACTGAAACGAGGGCGAAGTCAGTGTGGAACACCGGCTTTCCCAACAGAGTGTTTCCCGTGTGACTCTTTCCAGCTCCAGTTTTACCAACCAGCACAATCCTGAGCTCCTGCTCCACGACACCTGTTGGAGAATCACATAAAGATTGAAACTCCTAAAGAAAAGTCTGCATGAAGCAATCTTCATGCCACCATGATGATAGGAAGTAATCTATTGCCACAGACTTTGAGGTCGGTGAAAGTAATTAAAAAAACTTTCCTGTCGGGTGAAGTTGAAACAGTTTAAATCCTGAAAGAAGAGATAAGTGTGATTAGAAGCTTACCACACGCACTCTGTTTAAGTTCCATTTCAGCCTCAGTGTTCTGGTCGCTGATGCTCGTCTCTTTGTAGCAGCTGAACTATGTCTCTGCAGATGGTCTGACTGTGAGCAGTCTCAGCTGTGTCTGAAAATGGAGTCCGGTCCCTCTGACAGTAAACATTTTAATTGGTGTAGGTGTGGCCGGAGGAACTGTTGATCGGTCCATTTCCTTTCATCACAAACAAAATATTTGGTCGCAGAAAACCGTCCTACAAACTCTTAAATTGTAATACGAAAGAGAGACTCTCTGATATCTTCTCATCCATTTGGCTTCGAGTGTTTTAAGTGGCGTTAACCTTTTTTTTGTGTTCACTCGTGTGAATGTCAAAGAAAAGAAAAGACACGAGCCTCTTGTCTCGGTCTGAAACAAACAGCGCAGGGCGCAGTTTGTGCCTTTGCCATCGAACGAGCAAAGGCGCGTCCGCTCATCTGTGCTGCTTCGGCCATGTTGGTCTGAACAGGAAGAACAGGCCGTTTATCTGTCCTGGTTCAGGTCGTGCTTGTTTTCATGCATTTGTTTGACGAAACTGAAACGCTCGTGCTTGTAGGTTCAACATAAACGTGCATCCGGGTCCACGACCGACAAAACATGAGAAAAACTGATCCGACCAAAGTTTGTTTGTCCACAGTTAGACCTCAGGGAGTGTGACTCCCTTGTGTTTTTCATCTTTTCAACATAAAACCCCCAAAACATTGTGAAAAATACCTTTTCTTCCTATTTTTTCCTAATTAACAGACTTCTTTATGGATCAGTGAAATCTCACGAGGTCTTGTTCAATCGGCAGCAGCTGAAACGCTGCTTTTCATTCAGAAAAATCTGCCTCTCACTCACATGGACCAATGGAAAGAAATGACAGGGACGCTGCCATGTCGCCTAACCTACATCAGTCTTTAATTAATTTTAGCTTGTTGCACTTAAAAAGAGGGCTGTTTACGTTTAGTGGAGAAGTCACAATTTGCCCTGTGCAGTGAGAAAGGAGACATGCCGTGTTAGTATGATACAATTTGTCTGATAGATTTTCTGGTGGGTTGGGGGCTGAATCGTATCGGTTAGTATCGGGAATCAAGACTTAAAAGTATCGGGATATCAGGATATCGGTAAAAACGCCAATACCCAATAAAAAGCTAATCATAATTGGCTCTAACAAAATGATGTCCATGCTAGTTTTTATGGCAGTGCTTCTAGAAACGTAGTTCCCACCATGGGAAAACTCGGTTCACATTTTCATCGTGTCACATTTGGAAGGTGTCCTCGCTCTGTCCACACGTGCACTGACCTGTGCAGAATAATTTAATCTGACCAAAATGGGTTTATGTGATACATTTCCATACTGCTCTTCATATCTTAATTACATCTCAACCGCGGCGTCCTGTTCTACCTTTTCCACGGCTACTTTATTCAGCCCGCACCCTTTGTTGGCTTCATATCCGTGTTCCGGTGGTCATCTGCAGCTTATCGCTGGTTTTCATAAGAAGATTTTCTGCCACAATGTAATTTTTTTTTTTTTTTAATGTGTTTAAGTTCATAATTATCTCCCGTGAAGCTGCGGCGTCCCTGCTGCATATCTGGTGCAGCGCTGAGTTTAGATTTCTCCTCCTCGCCCAGATAGAAAAAGAAATTCATATTCCCAGAGTGATTTAAGTTCCCCAGCAGGGGAAATGGCCACGAGGCGGTTTGTGCCACCGGGCAATTTGCTAACTCTGCTGCAGACTTAACTTCACGCGGCCTCGCCTCACACACCCCACCCTCACCCTCGGCTTCCACCTGTGGGCGCCGAAATGTGAGGGTCCCCGGAGGGAGTTTATTATCGCCACTCCACAGCTTAAGTTTGTGTTCACGCCACGTTTGACACCAGATGTTTGCTCTGAACGCAGACTCTGGTGGTGGCAGTAAACATCTCCAGCTGCACTTCTTTGAGGAGCTCTGATGGACATTTTAAAGTCCTAACTCCTCACCTGGTTATTCAGTTTATAATCTCTGCACGTTTTTCAACCCCATCAGCAACAACTTGTTAATTACGGCATGCAACAGTCGCAGCTTATTGTGTTGAAACGTGGTTTGTTTTTCCACATGCCAACAGGACGCGGCTGATCGTCACCCAGGCAGACACTCGCTTCCCTGCACGACCATCACCACCTTTCCAAGGAGCAACTGACGGCAGCTGAAAATGCAGGTGAGACTCGACTTTCTGCACTTTACCACAACGTGGTTTATATTTCGATTTTGCACACATGCGTGTCACATGACCTCCTCAGCTCCTGACTTCCTGCTTCAGTGTTGCCACAGATACAATAATGAGCTTAATTATATATTAGTTTTATTGTGACAGCGATGTCAAACTCGCTTCATCGTAATACCTTGTTGAGCTTTAATTGATGACAGCAAGGTTTTCCTTTTCATGAAGACCGAAGAAACACAATTACATTTTAAAATCATCCATAGAAAACAAGCTGTTATACAGATCACTGGTTGTGGGCTCGCTAGCTTGAACAAAACTGAGCATTTTGCTGCTCTCTGGTGTTTAGTTTTGGGTTTTATTGTTGTTTGTTATTGTTTATTGTTAAATGGTAAAATTACTCGTGTTTAGACTGGCGACAGAGGTTTGTTGGAGCTTTTGGTGCTTCCCTGAAATGGCCTGAACTGGGTTTTAGACCCTCTGGTGGGCCGGATTCAGCCCGCAGTCCACACGTTTGACACCCCTGCTGTGTGTTTTCAGAAAGTTGGGACGTACGAACAGTTTTTGGCATTTCTGTAAACCAAGAAAAAACTTTGCCCCATGAGCTCAGGCGTGTCCCCCTTCCTCACCGCTAATCACAGCTCATCTGTTTGTGCAGCTGCAATCAAGCCACAACAGATTAAACCAGTGAAAGTAGGTTCGGACTCCACAGTTAAAAGGGGGACTCTTGGGGAGCTGTTTGTGTTTGTGTTTGTGTGCGTGTGTATATCTGCGTCATCGAGGATGATGTTCTGCGTCAGTACTGCGTGAACTCCGGTCATGTGAATACGCCGGCACACAACCTTTGTGTGTTCTGAACACGTAAACGTTGAACAGTTTAAAGCCTTTTGTATACTGCCCACTTGTGGTGTCTGTGTAGTAAGGACGAGTTAATAAAAAATCACAGGTAGATGACATTGACGCCCTCAGATTGGCTGAATGTAGTGGAAACTGTAGTATTGTGGCTGTAGCCCTGCCTTGGAAGTAGTAGTTCGAGGTACTTTTACACTGCTTGAAGTCACTGGAATGGGTCGTTTGTGTTGAAGTTGTTTACTTTATTGCAGGTGCACACAAATAAAATAGCTTAGGTTTTTAATGCTCTGTCCTTCCCAAGTTGTGTAGTGTCATTAATTAATGTGAACAGCAGGGTTTTTTGACTGTGTTTCAGAGCAGGGTTTAGGTTACTTTTAGTCGACTGGAGTATGTATTGTGAATAATCTTAATATTGATTAAAAACAACAACAAAAAACAACAAACAAAGAGCAAATAGTCACAAATGATACAGTAAAACCCAGACAGCTAAAAAATTCTGCCCCCATCTTGGTTGAGTTTTGTATTGACAGTGTGTTCCAGTGTATTTGTGACCCAGATTTTCTCTCCGTTTGTGACTCGGCCTTCTCACATTTCCCCCCACCGCTCGTCCCGACGCCGTCAGGCGGCTGAAAATCGAGTCGCCGGATTGATTTCTGTCGCGGGCGCTCCGTCTCGTTAATTCTCCCGCGCTCCCCCGCAAACAGTTCGGGCCGGCTCGGGAGGACGGCGCGTCTGAAATGATGACAAACAAACACACGCTGCGGCGCGACTCGGGCGTCGTGCGCAGCGATCCTCATTATCCCTCCGCGGTCTCCTCGCCGAGCACGTGTTCCGACATGATTGCACTTGCCCTTCCAGCTCGCTTGCCACGCTGCAAATCGCTGCCATGTTGGCGGGTTCACTTCACTCGGGCACGGCATGCTATTAAGGGGTTATTTGTATAATTTACCACTTCTAATTCCGAGGCTCAGCCATATTGGCAGGAACATTCAAGACTAAATTGAGTGTGAAGATTGAGAGGAATTAATGTCTGCTGGACTGTGAGCCCAGCGCGCGCGTCTTCAGTGGGCCCCCGGCCACCACAAGGACACCAGTCTGAGCAGGATTTGTACGTTAAAGGTTGACTTAGCAAAGTCAATAATTGAGCTACTCTGTGGGACTTTGCCCGCCCCAAAGCAATCAACCATTCTTTTATTTTTTCTCTCTTGTTGGATGAGAGGAGAGAGGCGAGCGATCCAATACGACGACGAGGCGTCCGAGTGGAACGGAAAACAAAAAAACTGAACAGAAGTTTTCAACATGTTCCAGGTGGGAAATAAAACCCATTCAGCCCCGATGCCAGCAAATACTCACCATGCTGTCTTTCATTATGGTCCCTTTTCAGAGCGACTTTACGTGATGCTGCTGTATCACCGTGAAATGGAACCGTAGGATTTTGGATGAAACGAAACATTCACCTCTGTGTTATCTGTTCACGTGTTAGATCTTTGAACGGGTTCAGTAGAAGATGATCTTTGTCTGGCTGATTAGACTCTGACATTTACAATAAAAACTGGAGCGAGCGCAGGTTTACGCCACAACCGACGACTCCGTCCGACTGGAAACCAACCTGACTGCACCAGAAGTCATCAGCTTCAACTGGGGAGGTCAAAACATGCAGCCTGAGGGGCCACCAGGGGGCCTCACTGAGGGCGAGGTGGCCTTTCAGAGCAATAACTACAAGTTGACACAATAGGAATACCCAGAACTGAACAGCAGGGGGCAGCAGTGTGGTGGGACGAGTGAATGTTAGCTCGCGATTAATGTTGGTGTTTTCAGAATGTACATGCACTTCTGCTTGCTTAACCAAAAGAAAACCTTTTGTAATTGCCTTTATTAATTTAATTTAATTTAATTTAATTTAATTTAATTTAATTTAATTTAATTTAATTTAATTTAATTTAATTTAAT
>JAUESF010000001.1:21996879-22008115 GCA_032274765.1 Malacoctenus tetranemus | reverse complement strand
GATCGGACTCGTGTCGACGCGTCAGAAACTGATCCAGGTTCAGAGGAGTGAGGAGACGACGCGAATCCGCCACGCGTGAACGTTTGTCATGGCAGGAGTCGGGGAAGCCTCACGCCGCCTCACGCGACCACGTGCTCGCCAGGTATTTGGCTTCGGGCGGCCATCCGTCAGCGGGGCCGCGCCGCGTGAGGCGGGCGAATGAAAAGCCGGCGAGGCGGATAAATAATGGAGGCCGGGCCGTCGGGTCGGCCTGGACGCTGTTAGTCACGTCCACCACAGCCTGGAACGCGTTTCCTGTGCGGTCACACGATCTGCTGTCACTTCAGGACACATTTTTCAAGCTTTCCTGCAGCTGCCGCCGACTTTTTATCGCATTTCCAGCCCGAACAAAAGCGCCCAAACACGCTCTCGGTGGTGGTTTTGATGAGGCGAGCGCGCCCGGCCGTGGAGCGGAGGTACACGCTCAGCCTTCAGGTCCTCTGAAGCGCTCGCCAAGGACCCAGCCTCCGTGTCCGGGGATATTTTGGATCTACAGCTGAGCAACTGTTTACGTCTCCCGGCTGGCGCGGCCCGAAGCCTCCAGAAAGAAAAACTGCTCAAACACGCGCTCGCCTGAGTCGACTGAAAGCTGCTCCGCCAAATGCCAGCCTCTCTGCCTTTAATCTGCGGCAGAGCTTAAGGCGAGAACATTGCGGGCTAATCGATTGGAGGTACGATCTCGGGGTGAAATTGGCTCCGTCGGCGCCGATCTACCCAAAAAAAACACACCCTCCTCGCGAGGTTCTTACACCACTGGTTTGTGAAATTAACCTTAAAATGTTTCGCCATCACTGTGAAATTGTCTCCCTGTGTTGTTTGGCCAATCAAAATGCACGTGGAGTGTAATCTCTGGCTGGCCAGAGGCAATCCCTGAATAATTCAGACTTGCAGCCGCCCCGACGCCGCTCCATCACCTAATCACACATTCAGTCACGGAAGAGGGTCGCCAACCTTCATCCATAATCCACAGAGAGGAGCACCCCCCCCCCCCCCGACCCCCACCTCGCGTCCATTAACGCCGTCCTCACCCAGCGTGGAGGACTCCCAAACCCACACGAGTGGCTCGTAGGGGGAGCGGGGGGCTGTTTGTGTGTTTGCGTGGGGGGACGGGTTTGCGTGGGGTCGCGTTGGAGTGGGCTCGCCGATCTTCCTCCGCCGCCCGTCGATCGTTATTCAGCGTTTTTTTCGAATCAATTTCGGAGCTTCTCCATTTGAATAAACGGACGCCACTTATGCGGCGGTGCTTCCGCGCCTTTTTACGGCCCCGTCGTTTATCTTTTTTAATCGCGTTTTTCCAGATGTCGGCGGCGTCGGCGGACAAAAGACGGGGGAACGCCCTCCGGTCCGTCTCGTCCGTACACACTCGGGGTGACGGACAGTTTATGGGCGCCGGACTCGTTTAATTTCAGGAGCGCAGTAAAAAACGAAGCCGTAATCTTTCTACGCACCCGATGAAAAGGTAGTGAAGAGGTGGTTTGATTGCTCCTCTGTCTGTGTCTGTGAGCGACTGATTGGCGAAGAGCAAATAAAAGGCTTCACCTCCCGATGAGAAATTTATGGCCGTGTTCACAGCGTCGACCCGAATGAATCATTTAAAAGGAGAGAGAAAAAAAAAAGATGGCCGATCGCCAGATTAAACGCGCGCCTCCCAGGCTTCATGTCTCCCGTGTTAACATGTCAAAAGGTGCGTCGGTTGAAAAGGGAGATCTATTGAAATCTAATTATGCAACCAGGTGAAAACTGCCTTCAGGTTCAGGTTCTCGGTGTTGGTCTGGAGTGAAAGGATCCCGGCCCTCCGACGAGTCTGAGGGAGGCCTTTTATCGCTCTTCGGCTCGGAGCAAATAAAGCCACAAGGACGGAGCGTCGCTGAAGTGAAGCGCAAACACGCGAGTCCTCGTGGCGCAGCAGCAGTGGCGGTGGCGAGCGCCCGGGTTCGGAGGGGATCTGGGGCCGTTTGATGGCAGCATTTGTAGATGAAGTAATGAAAGGCCGCTCCTGTTCAAACACGCCAGCTGCTCCGCTCTCCGTCGCACTGCAGCGCCTCCCGCTGCGCGGTTAAAATAAGAAAAATAAACACGTTGGACGTTGTTTACACGGCCGACGCCTCTTTTACCGACCCGCGCGGATTCCTCGCATCAGCAAATGACCACAAAGAGTCACCGGGAACCGTCCTCCGGTGGTTTGTGGACGTTCCTGCCGCTGTTGTAACTAAACTGCAGCCACCGAGCAGCCCGAACGAAACGCTGCGTCTGCACAGCGCGCCGTCTCCCGTGGAAACGCAACAGGAGCCCAGAGCACCTGCGCCGGGTTGAATAACCGACCGTAGCTGGAAGGAAACACCTGGCGCAGCCCGCAGACCCAGAGCCAATGCAAATCAGGCCACCGCTAACGAGTGTTACACAACCGGCCGCGTCGTTTCCAGCAGGTTTTTATTTAATCAGAGGTTCTTTTGAAAACGTTCAACAAAGTGAACGATCACAGATTTTACCACATAAAATGACCAAACAATCGGTTAATCTTTGGCTCTCAACTGAAGGGGACTGATATCCCTTTGTGGTGCCTCCAAAAAGGTACTACACAAAAAATAACCTGTAGTTAAATACTGCCTGAAATGAAAGTATCGTTAAATTATTGTGGCGTACTTTAAATAACACTTTTATCTTTTAACGACTGGGAGTGTACAACGAAACATGACCTGCGCAGCAGACACAATTACAAGTACGGCAAGTCTGTAAGGTCAAACAGTACCAAACAATCACAGTATTAATACACCGCAGTTATAATCTCTTTTTTAGATGTAAAATCCCAAAGAAAGTAGTGAGAGATGAGACGACGATTACTTTCACGCAGCCAAATATTATGGTTAGCAGTTAGCCGGCTAAGCTAAGTTAGCTTTTATCACTGAGGAGATGTTAGAAACTGTTGATCTAAATAGCTTGAATGGTGGAATCGCAGTTGGCATGCTAGCTTCACGGTGGGACGATCCCCGGTTTGAGCCCAGGTGTTTGTTGTCTGGTAACCGGTGAGCGAGGTCAACCGGAGACGAGGTAACAGATGGACGATGGCGAGTTCGAACGAGGGCCTCGTCTTCCTGGTTCAAATCTGTGGAGAATCCGAGTTTAACGCTCGTCTTTAATCGTCCAATAACGCGGCTCGAAGTCGTCCTCGCACGACACGGCGTGCTCTTTGTAGCGCTCGCCATTGTGTGACGGAGCATGAAGGAGCCTGCAGAGACACACCGGCCGTTGTAATAACCGGCGTCTTGATGTATCGCGCAAACACACAAGCGGCGCTTTGACATCCAGTGAAACGTTCTGTCAAAGCTAATAGCAGAGAATGAGATCAAAGTCCATCGGATGTAATTTATGAAGCTCCGGAGTGCATAAAAAGTGCATAATTGAACGCATCAAGATGTGATTGCTGCTTGTTTCTTTGATGTGCGGCGCTACCTCCGCTCGCAGTGTGGATTTATGAAGCCTGAATAGCAGGAGGGAGAGTTTAATATCTCTTTATCTCGCTCTGCCTCTTCGGCTCTTACAATAAATTGCTCCTCTGAGGCAGGTTGAGGCTTGGCAGCCTCTCGCAGACTCGTCCCACCACCACCACCCCCCCCGAGTGTACGGGACAATCACCCGCTATTAAAAGCCGAGCGGCAGGAGAAGGTGTGTGATAATTTGTGAGTGTGTAGTGTTTGGGCTGCGATCTATGAGTCGAGGCAGAAAAGTGGCCCCGGGGGCTTCGCGGGCTTCTGTGAGTTTCTACAGAGGGAAGAAACAAAACAAAGCCGACAGAAGCAGCCAAGTTAATCCTCCTCCCACAGGGCAGCAGCAGCAGCAGCTACCCGGGCCGACGCGGGCCGAGGGAGCCGGGCGGCGCGGGGAAACCACAGTTTGATGTGTCAGGCTTTTTGTTTTCAGCTTAACAGCCGTCAGCATCAAACGCCATCAAACGGGGATAAACGCGGCTGCTCAGGCTCAGTGTTTCCCAAGCGGAGACACCGAATCCGCACGCGGACGAGCTTGACGTGCGTCGTGTCGTCCTGCGTTTTCCTTCGGATCAGTGTTTCTATTTTGGTTCGTTTGTTGTAGATAAATCTTAAAAAACACAGAAACGACCTGCCTGCTGATTGGCTGCCTCTCGTTTGTTCCTATTTACTGCTCAAATCCGACTCTTTGTCTGTTCACGTTACAGTTTAAAATGGGGCCTGTCTAAGGACTGATCTGTGAACAGCTCCTGCTCCCGAACTGAGCCGCATGCACAGTTCATGGTTGATGACATCACGCGCACCACTGTGATTACGGAAGACAACATCGCCGTGGCAACAGGACTTCGTGGTCTCCTTTTAAAAAGCAATGTTTGGCGTCAGCCGGCAAATTTGTGCATGGATGCTATCTTTTCTATCTGTTTCTTGCTCCCGACACTTTTTCTTTTTCAATCAACTTTATTTACAAAGCAGCCATTGTGCGTCAGAGTGACGTCAAAGTCGCACTCAATGCGACCTGGTTGTTCAGACTGCGGTCGCATTAAAAAAAATCCATTATGTATCGGATTCAGGACCACATCTGAATCTGATTCGAGCACGTCAGATTCAGTGTGGCGTGTGCTGTTCACAAGTCAGGTACGGGTCACATTTGAGTGACATAATCAGATTCAGGTCACTTGTAACTGCAGTGTGAACGCAGCCTGTGTGTAACTTGACAGTCCTGTTGTGTTTTCAGTTGACACGATGAAAAGTGCCTCTGATATGGTAACGAGACACTTCTAGCTCGTTCCTCGCTTTCGGCTCCACTGCTAACGTGCTAAACTGGGAGAATAAACCTGCCGGGCGTCGTCCCCGTTTCGTTGGAGTGCGTTCGCGGTCGCTGCTCTCGTCATTCGGCGTGTGAGGTGGATCCTGCCTGCAGGCGCGCTCTCTGGCTCCTGCTGTGACACTGATGCGACAGGGATTTGTGTGAGGCGCGAGGAAGGCGCAGGTAAAATCACCGGCGTGACCGAACAAAAAAAAACCCACAACCCGAACGTGTGAACACAATTACAGAGGCGGCGCGCGGTAATCTGTTTATCTGGGGACTAATTTTGAAGGCCTGCGTGGATCCATCAGCCGGCGGGGGTTTTTCATCCAAACGGCTTCACGATCGAGTCACAAATAGACAAAAATAGCAACAACAAATTCTTCTGTTTTCTCTTTTGTTCAACTTCTCATTCAGGCACAGCGAATCCAAAGGCAACTGCTAATCCACCGACTGTAGAAAAGGTGGTTGCTAATGCTAAACTGGCAAAGAATGAGTTCAAATTGAAGCTAACTGATAAATGCTAACTTGTATCACATGATATGAACTTTCCTTAAAATAAAGACTTAACAACCTGAGATTAGCATGTTGTAGCTCTGTTTACTTCATAGAGCCGCCTACGCTTCTTTAACCCTTTAGTGGAAGCTAATCAGTCCTCATGCTAGCATGCTAAACTAAAGGTTAGCATTTCTGCCTCTGCGTTTAGGAAACTCGGTGACGTGAACCAAACGAGGAAGAAGAAATGTGATTGAGACGATTTTTTTCTGAGCGTAAAACGAACCAAAGTTCTTTGCAGCCTGAATCAGCTCCGGTCTGCTCCGTCTGATGCTCAGCAGCAGTTTCAGGCATAAAGCGGTGCTCACCGCAGCCGTTACGCTGCTATTATTAACCACTAATGGCCACTCTCACGCGCTGCAGTGTAAACACAACAACAGAGCGCAGTAATCACACAAACAGGCCGACGTTTTCTTCTGCTGACGAGGCCGCGGCCCAGCTGGCCGTCTCTCGTGGTCCTGGAGTCGCCCATCGCAGACTAACTCCCCCCCCCCGACCCCGCCCACCCCCACCTCACCCACGAGGCCAATTTGCAGACGTTCATTTCCTGCAGTGTGTCAGGAGGCGCGGTGGGAGCTCGCAGGGAGGAAGAAACGAGGCTAAATGAGACCGGAGGAGGTGGCGACCACAGAACGAAGAGCGACTCCTCCGACTCGTCCTCCTCATCCTCTCCTCGTGTTTTCATGGACGCTGTAGAGGAAAACAACAGGATGGAGATTCACCCTGCTCACTCACGATCTGCTGATTGCTGGTCTCCATCCTGGTCATTTTCTCTCTCTTCAGACCTCGACCACTCCGGGCAGACGGACACTCGGCTTCACCGTTTCCACTTGACGTGTTTTTCACAATCGAAGGAAGTTTTTCCAATTTACCGTCACTTAAGTTGCTTCATATTGGATTTCTTTCACCTCTGGCCGGAGGTTGCGTCTCCAGAAAGTGTCGGTTTGTCCGTCTGTTCGCAGGAGAGCCCAGAAACTTCTTCACAGATCTCTGTAAAGTTTGCAAAATGTGTGAAAAGTGGTCGAAAATGAACACTTCTGTTGTATGTTGTTGGAGTTTCTGTCGCTTTAAGAGAGTCAGCTGTGCAAGTCGAACCTCCACCAGGACGCCTGCTGAACTCTCCTGCTTTCTGAGCATTTGAGGTTTTGTTTTGATGGCTGCTGGTGAGTCAAATTAACCATCTGGTGCAGAAATTTAGCTGTACATACAGTGACAGGTTTCCTCTGTGTGCACACGGCTCAAGAAGGCCACAAAAAGTGGATTTTGTCCAAGGAAGTGGACACGATGAGTCCAAATGTACATTTATGTGTGAGAGTTGAGCTGATTTTTTTTTTAACCATCTTGTAAAAATGCCTTGTTGTCAGAATTGGCGAGGTCCACGGTTCAGGCTCTGGCCTGCCAATGTTTCCCTCAACGTACGCTTTCCAAACGCGTCGTCATCGGTGTCGCGTTCGCTCGGTGAGACGTCTCCGGTTGCTTCCTGCAGACTCGCGAACTGTTGTGGTTGATTCACGGCTTGTTTCGTGAAACTCTGACTGACGAGTTTTAAGTGTTTCGCTGCAGCAGTTCATTGTGTGTGTGTGTAGGGGTGGGGGTGGGGGGGGGGTCACGCTGACCTCGTGGTTATGGTAATGACACGTTTAGGAGGCGGATGGCGCCACGCTGCTCGCTCGACCCCCACCACAGCCGGAGTTTCAGGATCGTTTCTTGGTGGGAAGCGTCGGCGTGCCGACGGATCGCGCCCGATATGAACCCGTCCGAACGCTCGGCTGTGGTGCATGATGGGGAAATCTGCAGGAATCTCAAGCAGCCGCTCGCAATATCAGACGCGGTGTCAACAGTGTGTAATTACGCCGGATTCTCCTCGGAGGGATTTGACGGCGCTCAGCGAGTCGTCGGTGAACGGTGTAAGCGGAGCAGGCAGAGCGTCGTGTTTCATTAAGCCTCTCGCAGCCGCAGCAGCCCGAGCTGATCCTGAAGGACACGCGCAGGGTCGGCAGAGGTCGCGACCTCCAGCTTCCTGTTGTACCGCTGGCGTTTCCTCGTTTGATGAAAACGAAGATGTCTGACGTTCACAATAGAAACAAATCAACCTGTGTTTAAAAAAAGTCTTCGATAGATTGTAAAGTGCCACCAATCACTTCAAAATGGTGAGCTGCTGCTCTGGAGGATGCATGACTATGATGTGCTGTTACACAGTTCCAACCTCAGATTCAGTCCCATAGAGTTTTATTATCACCATGCTAAAATCAGCCTGTAAGCCTGTTTTTTTTAATTGCTTCAGGCCCACAACTGAACCTAAAACCTACTGTGGGATGGACACTAGTTTAACCTTTTGAGGTCCTGCTCATGTGTTTAATGGGTAAACTTTGAATTCCGCACCAAAGCATTTGGGACTTTCTGCAACATGATAAAAACACCTTTATCTTTTCTGTGTTAATTTAATTTAATTTAATTTTATTTTATTTTATTTTATTTTATTTTATTTTATTTTATTTTATTTTATTTTATTTTATTTTTTATTTTATTTTATTTCATCTTGATTTTTTATTTAGTTATTTTCATTTTTTTTTAAAAAAAAAACCTGAATAATTTTTTTTCAGTTTGATAGATTCTGTAAAATTCTGGAAGAAGACACCTAAAAAGGTTTGCATGAACTTTGCAGGTCAAAGGTCACACAGGCACACACACTCTGTTACTGACGGGCTAATTAAAGAGTTTATGTGAGAGTTTAAGATACTCGTAGCCTCCACAGGAAAAAGCAGCACAGTAAAGTGTTAATAAATAACCTCAGTATTGTTTTGTGGACTCAGAATATTTCCTAACTCCAACAATGTCGTGTTTCACGTGTTTTTCTCGCCGTCCCGTGTTCGCGTGTCTCTGAGCGTCGGCGTGACGCTTCGACCGAGTCGGCGTGTTTTCTTTTTTCTCACCTCGGCGCAGAGAGAGAGAGAGAAAAAAAACAAAGGTTTTGTTCGCGTCATCTTCGGGCAACACAATCATCGCTGTGGTCCTTTCTGTCTCGGCTCTTTAGGCCGAGAGATGAAGCATGAAATGAATTGTGTGGCCGGCGAGCGGCCAGCTGGACGCGCGCCGTGCCAGCGCGGCCGCTGCCAGGACACTTACTCTGCTGCTGCTGCTGCTGCTGCTGCTGCTATGAAGCTGTTTCTCTTGGTGGCTAATGAAGACTGTCAGCATAAACTTCAGCTTATTATGTTTCGTTGGGTTCGAGCCCCCCAAAATATTCCCAGATATTCCCGGCACGTTCGCTCCGATCCAAGTCAAACTGGAGAACATCTGCAGCTGCTGCTCGGCTCCGGTCGGCCGGTTTCACTCGTCCGTCCCCCAAAAAACTCCCACGGAAACAATATTGACACAAATATGCAGGTTTTTTCCAACTTCTCTGAGTATAAACGGTCTTCAGCGTATTTTCTGACGGAGCGTCGACACCGGTTGGAGACAGATTGATGGTTGTGGGACGGTGCGGCGCTCGTGTTGCAACACGTCGTATCGGCCCGTAAATAATCGCCCTTCGTAGTAAATCAGTTTTTGCTGGTTTGGTGCGTCGGGAATTGGTTTAAAGCAAAAAAAAGTGGCTAAAACTCGGTCACAGTGACGCAGAAACATCACGTCGTCGTCGACGACCGCCTGAATCGAGCGAACTGCATCTCGCTTCCTCGCGTTTCACCCTTTCACCGCCAAATCCGAGTTCACCGAGTCCGTCCCACACAACAGGTGCTGCTCGTCACTCAGCAGGTGAGGCGAACACACCCTCACACCAACCTGTAGGTGCCCCCTCCTTCCCTCCCTCCCTCCCCCCCTCCCCTCCCAGCACAGGTGTCGGACATTTGTGCTGCGGAGCGCCGTGTAAACAGGCTCGTCTTTTGGCCGGGAGGCCGACATAAAAGGCCGTTTGCGGTGGGTTTTTTTCTTCTTTTGCGGCCACTTCAGGGGATTACTCGGTAGCCTATTGACACAGCTGCGGGCCCCACCTTTCTGCCCGAAGAAAGGAGGCCGGCGTGGAGGCCTGCGTGCACCGCGATCTGTTATTCTGGAGGTTGAAAGAAAAAACTCGGGGCGGCTTGGAAACACTGCGACGCACAAAAACAACAGAGAAACCACCGAGCGGCCTGTTTCTAAGCCCCCGCAGGATTCGACGCTTTTGTAAGGAAAGAAAATTAGCCCCCTCCCTCCCTCCCCCTCCCGTGTACACATGCGTGCCCGCACACGCATGCATGACGGCGCGCACGGCACGGCGTTGCAGGTTTGTTTTTCTTTTCGATCGCGCGTCTGTGATCGCCGTCGTTCTCCAGCTGTTGCGGCGCGAGCGAGCGCGTTCGCCTCGAAAAGACGCGGCGATTGCAAGTTTTCATTCTGAGGTGCACAAAGAGGCGGCGGCGGCGGCGGTGGCGGCGGCGGCGGCGGCGGCCGGTAGAAAAGAGGCGCCTATTTCTGGTGGAGTCCCCGGGCCGTGCGCTGACGGCCGGCTTTGTGTTTGTGATGGCACACGCGGACGAGAGAAATTGTCACGTAATTGCAGCCTGTTAAGCGGCCGACCTATCATTTCACCGCCAGCCCCAGAGGGACGAGGCCGCGGCCAGCTTTGTTGTCGGCGACGGCGAAGGAGGAGGAGGAGGAGGAGGAGGACCTCCGAATGGAGCGAGCATCAACGGTCGATTGGAGGAGAGAGCGAATGAAAGCGGAGGGGGGGAGGGGGGGAGGGGGGGTCTGCGAGGGTTCACCGACCTCGACGTTCGCTGTGACCGGGAGGAAGGAGGAACGCGTCTGAAGTGATTTCACTCTGGTTTTGGCCTGAAAATGGAGCTCTGAGAGGGGGAAAACTGAGGAAGACTGTGATGATCGGGATCGCTCGGCTGGCGGAGACCCGACCGGGTTCGATTCTGGGTCACAGAGCGTGAAGCTCGTTCCTCCTTTGGAAGAAACACACACAACGTGATTTCTGGGTTCATTTTTTACCTTAATTTGACTTTGTGAAAAGCGTTGGAAAACAGGATCATCTCCAGTTTTAGTTAGACGAAAAACCTGACACTTTTGTAGTATTAGTAGTAGTAGTAGTAGTATTAGTATTTCCCTGCGTCCTCGAGTCTCTTACTCGTGCGTTTCGGTGCAGGGCTGAGGTGAAGGACGGAGTTTCAGAGGCAGAGAGGACGGACGGACGTCGTCTTGTCGCACCATCGCAGCACCGTCCCGTCTTCCGAGTACACTGAGAAGAAGTTGGACACGTGTAACTTCCTAAAACACAACAAACTGTGAGACAGTTTCTTGGTTTCTCCAGTTCCCTGGTGGTGATTGTCTTCGTCCACTCTGGACTTCCTGCCGTCTCGGTGGGAACGAACCGACGCGTCTCGCCGTCCGCTCCACATCTGCGTTGCGAATTGAATTGTTTTCGGTGTCCGTTGGGACGAGCTGCGATCCGCGCTGAAACGCTGCTGAGGCCTGTGGGCAGGTGGGACGAGCGCGTCCGCCCTCGGGGTGGGGGTGGGGGGTGGGTGGGGGGGAGTCGGATGGACGCCGAGACAGTGAATCATCGGAGGTCCTGCAGCAGACACGTGAGCCCCGCGGCGCTCCGTCAGGGCGTTTGGCCGCAGTCGTTGCCGTGACGCATTCAGGGTCACTCCGCAGCCGTCGGCCGCGCTACGTTAGCTCGCCGCTCCTCCTGATAACACACACACACACGCATGCACGCACACACACACACACACAACGCTTTATTGTGTTATTGCCCCCGAACCACAAGCCGTTCTGAGGAGACTGTGCCGCGCCAGAGGCGGCTCGCGGTGATGATCTGAGCAGAGCTAATAAAGAGCAAAATGCTCCTCGCCGCAAATTT
>JAUESF010000001.1:21966897-21980093 GCA_032274765.1 Malacoctenus tetranemus | reverse complement strand
GCCACTCGCCCCCCCCCCCTCAGTTGTTTAGCCACGGATGAAAAGCGGAGACAAATATGTCTGTGGTTCAAAGTCCATCCCGGCAATTACGCCGGCTGATTAAAGAGTCGGATTACACTCCGGCAGCGTTGTTTGAGACCGCGGCTCCGCCCCCCTCCCTCCCCCTCCCTCCCCCCACCCCCCCACCCCTCCTCTCTCTCCGGCTCATGACGCCACCTTTTCAGAGCCCCCGGTCGGCCGACGGCGCAGCGATCCAGAGCGAGAGTGGCGACGGTTTTAGATCCGAAGAAAAAACCAGCCGAGACGGCGAAAACTTCGATTTTCCTGCCAGAAACTCGCTTCATACTCAGAAGATGCAGTAAAATACGACGTATTTGTAATACACACACACAGTTTTTACAATATTACAAAACTTATATTACAAGTTACTTCGAATGTGATAATATTTGGCAGCTCTACGTGGTTTAGTAAAGCAACGTCTTTTATTTACGTCTGTTTTTGGTTGAATCTCAATGCTTTAACTTATTGATAAGTAAACAAACTGAGGACTTGGTGGAGCAGTGTGGCTGCAGCTCGTGTGCACCCCCTCTAAAACAGACATGCAGTCAGACCGGCACAAAAACCATCCAGTCGCAGTAAAACTTCATTTTACAGGCAGAAACTCGCTCTGGAAACTCAACGCAGTAGAAGATGCAGTAAAACACGACGTACGTGTAATATACACAGTTTTTTCTGGTATTTAGAAGTGAAATTCGGCGTCTGTTTTCTGGTTTTCCGCGTTTCAGCTCGGCCACAAACAAAAGCCGCGTTGTTGTGGCGTTTGTTTGCGAGCTTCGGACGCTGACGTCTGATTAACTCGGGCTTCTCTTGTCATCATTACACGCACCGCTGGCCTGTAAACGCCGCGCCGTGATTACAACCAGCCCCCCCTCCTCCCTCCCTCCCTCCCTCCCTCCCTCCTCCTCCCTTTTCTCTTTCTGTTTGTTTTGAGCGTCTGCAGGAATGTTTGCCGGATTAAGGCCGCTCAGCGTTTGAAGTTAACGACGGAGGGCGTTTTTTAGAGACGCGGCGTGAACCTCGGAGCTGATGTTTCCTGCTGAGATAATCCGGCTCTGCTGAGTTTTACACCGCGCTCGGCGCTCTGGCTGCGCTGGGAGCGAATCGAACGCCGCGCTCGTCGGCTCCAGCGTCTGTTTTTTTTGGTGCATTTGGTTGATTTTCTCTGATTTCCTTCTGGTAAAAGCGTCAAAGTGAGTTAAAATGAAGACGAGACGCCTCGAACCGGACAGTAAACTGGTGACGCGGTGACTCGTACCTGGAGCTCGATCACTGAACGATAACGACGCCTGAACGGAGGGAATCGCCGGCCTGCACCGGCGCCGGCCATGGCTGTGCTCTAATTGGGTCAGCGCGGTTCTTCCTGTTTGGTGGTCGATCCTCCGTGTTTCTATTCTGAGCGGCGCCCGCTCCCGTCGCAGCGTCGGCCATCGGGAGACGAAGCTGCCGTCCGTCGGCTCGCTCCGTCCTCCTTTTCTTTCTCTCCGCGCAGCCCACTTTTTATTTTAGAGGACCTGCTCCAAATTGGCCGCGGCCCCGACGGGGTTCCTCCAAATCCGCCGGCTTCACCGGAAAGGCCTCGAAGCGTCGGCGTCCCCGTGACGTCGTCGTCAGCGGAGCGGCGCGTCGTTCTCTGAGCGATCGCACTCGTCTCCCGGTCTGTTCTCGCATCGGTCCGAGTCACGCCGACGGTGAGCTCCTCTGAAACGAGCGTCGCTGAGCGTTCCGGCAGGTTTTCAGAGATCCTGTCCCGGGTGGTTCGTCTGGGACGGAGTCGAACCGGAGCCGGTCTGATCGAGGCCGAACTGGGACCAGTGCCGAGCGCTGGAGTGGTCGATCGGCGTCCAGGCTGTCGAGGCAAAAGCGTGTTGTGTGTGTAAAGCAGAAGAGAGGGACGGTTGTCGGTGTTTACGTCGGTTCGTATCCGATCGTTCACGTTTCTGAGCGACACTGAAGGTTCGACCTCTTGGTCGGAGCCGGTGGAGGTGTTCGGTGACTTCCTGTGACGTCCAGCTCGTCCTGGAGGAGCCGGACGGTCGAGTCTCCTCCGTCTTCCTCCTGTTTTTTCCTCCCAGCTTCGTCGTCCGCGTCGACATCTTCCACCCATTTCTTTCCCTCCGCCCTGTGATCCCTCTTCAGCTCTTCACTGCCCGAAGCTGGGAGAGCAGAGGGGGGAGGGGGAGGGAGGGAGGGGGGAGGAGGGGGGGAGAAAGGTCACGACTGGCGGCGTCGGGACATCGGAGCCGTTTCCCTCCTTTACTTTCACAGTCGCTCGCAGCAAATCCTCGACAGGTGCTGCAGCTTAAACGCAGAGTCGCTTTCATGCTGCACGCATTTGTCTCTGTTGTGAGCGGGGCTGGGTTTTTTCAAGGTGTGTGTGTGTGTGTGTGTGTGTGTGTGTGTGTGTGTGTGAGTGTGAGTGTGAGACAGGTGCCAGGGTGCAGTCGAGTTGTGGTCGCAGCAGCGGTTCGAAATAAAAAAGGTTCAACTGGCGCCTGGTGCCCGACGCGCTGCGCTCAGATATGTGCCTCTGGCAAGGTGCCACCGACACACACACACACACACACACACACACACACACACACACACACACACACACACACGGGCGTCAGATATGCACACATGTAGCCTGCGCTGCGCCCCCCCCCCCTCCCTTTGATTCCTTCCTGCCCTCCGTCCCCGCTGCCACAGCTGACGCTGGCACCCTTGGCGCCGCCCCCCCTCAGGGGGAAGAGTGGGGGGGGTGTTAAGGTAGACGCTGTCATCAAGCTGAGTGGTGCCAGGCCGTTTTATAATTGGATTTGGTGTTGGCACTCTCCTGTTTGCCCCCCCCCCTCCTCCTCCCCCCCTTGAGCGGGATAGGATTGATTTATGGGGGGGGGGGGGGGTCTGGGAGGCTGGATGGGGCTTTGTGGGGCCGTCGCTTTGTCTCCGAGTGTGGAACCGGGCGCTGCTTCACGGCTGGACGACGGGCCTCCGTCTGGGGGCGGAGGTTTTAACGACGCCGTCCCTTTAAACGCTTCTTCTTCTGTGGTTCAGTCCGAGTTCGGAAGCCTCCGAGCGTCTCGTGACGGAGTTCGACTCGTCGGAGTTCGACTCGTCGGAGTTCGACTCGCCGTCCTGACCCGATTAAACTCCCCTCGATGTGCGTCTATTTGAGGCCCACACAGGCCCCCACATGCCACTGACTTCACCCCCCCTCCTCCTCCACCCTCCTCCACCCTCCCCTCGGCCTCAGGTGTTGGGTGTCAGCCCCCCCCTCTCCCTCCCCCCTCCGGCCTGGAGGCTATTCTGGGCGCTGGAGTTTGATCCTTCATTACCGCACAGCCTCAGCCTTCCCTGTGATGAACCTCGCCGCCCCTCCTCCCTCCCTCCCCCCCCAGCAGTGACCCGTCGCCCCCTTCAGAGGAGCACGCGGAGGTTACGAGCCTGTGGGACGCTCGCACACCTGTCCGACCACTTAGGCAGCGCCGAGCGGCCCTGGAATGCAAACAGATCCTCCTGCGCTGCCCTTGAACTGCTGCTGACCCCCGGCTCCTGCCGGAGCCACGGTGGAGGGGGGGGGCAGTGTGGGGGAGGGAGGGGGAGGAGGGGGGGAACGTGTACCTGTCTCACACCTACTGGAGCTCCCTCAGACGCGCCGTCCTCGCTGTCGCGGTCAGAAAGGAGAGCGGCGCCGGCCCCGAGTTGTTGTTTTTTTTGTTGTTGCGACGCTGAGACACAGCGCGCTTTGTTCCAGGTCACATGACCAACTGTCCTTTTTTTCGCCCCCTTCTGACAAAGTTTTCCTGACGACGCGTTTCGTAGAAACGGCGTCGAGCGCCGCCTCGCCGACCTCGTGCTGCTCGCCGCTCCCAGACAGAGACGCCATTCAGGGAAACCCGACGTGTGACGCGTCTCATTCGGGGACGCACAACGTGTCTGCAAGCTGCTTTTCGGCAGCGTTTCTATGGCAACACTCGCAGGTGAGGACGTCGCACTGCCCCCTAGCGACCGGCACGTGTGCTACAATCACAAACTGGAAGTTTACGTCTGATTTTCTTGCCAAAAACTCCATAAAAAGTGAAGTTGCGGCTCCGCTTTTGTGTTTCCTGTTTACACGGTTCTCTTCGGTCTGAGAGCCTGTTCAACGTCTTTGTTGAAAGAAAAACAGCGTTTGATCGGGAGCCAGGATTGCGCAACGTGGTCACCTCCTTCCTCCCGAGCGAAGTGTGATAATTACCACGTGGAGCTGCCAGCTTCTCCCTTTTCCCTCCGCTCCGTCTCGTCCTGACGTTTATGATTTTCCCCCCCGCCCCGGGAGCGACGTCGCAGCGCCGCGAGAGGCGTCCGGACTCGTCCGGGGCCGCCGGCGTCTCCTCCGAGTTCCTGCGCAGAACAATGGCGGCAGCAATTTTCGATAATCGCACGGCGAGGGAGCGAGACGGCAACTCGTTTTGCCCCTCGGTAACCGTCAGCTAGCGTAGAGAAAGGTTTGTTTGTGTAGTGATTCTATTGAAGTAATTTCACCATTACTGACTCCAAAAGGCCCTCAGGCCGACACCGAAGCTCTTATAAACCAACATTTGCATGGATTTGGAAGCCGAACAAGTTGAGCAAGACGTGAGAAACAAGTCGGACGTTAAGAAATGGTTCTTGGTGTTTCACAGCCGATTGAAGATGTTAGCAGAAAGCTAACGCAAGAGGAAGCTTCCGACGAGGCTCCAAAACAACGAGCTGGTAACTCGCTTCATGTCGCTTCCTCGCCGAAGCGAGGTTGGAAATCGGAGGTCTTTAACCGGCAGTTTTCAGCCTCGTCGCACACGTCGGCGCCGCTTCACCGTCGGGTGTCGGTGCCACCCCGGCCCGGTCCGACCCTTTTTCATTCAAGCTGTTAAATCTTTCAGGGCACAGCGCCGGAATCAAACCGGGACCCCGGCCTGTTCTCACACGAACGCCCCGGCGTCGCTGGACTGGCTTCACACGCCGTCGTATTGTTGTTGTTTCATTTCTTCCTCCTGACAACGAGCGCTTTCGAGCTTCAAAGCGGCGGCAGCGGCGCCGGGTGCCAGCGCTGAGTCACGGCCGGCTTAATGGTGTTGTGCCCCGCGCGCTGTGTTTACAACGTCCTTGCAGATATTGGCGCTCCTCTGGGAGGCGGAGACACTTCTTATCTGCTCAGCAGTGGCACTCGAAGAGGCAGAGAGCAGGCGAGAGCGGGCGAGCGAGAGCCAGATGCAGTCTGGGGGAGGGAGAGAGAGGGAGAGAGGGAGAACATCAAAAGCTGCAGATGCTAAATATACTCGTCCCTCTTTTTTTTTTTGGCTCCGCATGCTCGTCTATATCGCGCTGTGTGGGCCGCGCCAGAGGAAGCCGGAGCGGCGGCGGCGGCGGTGGCGTGGAAGTGATTCACTCTGAGAGAGCGTCCACACGAAACCACCGACGGCTTCAGCTCGTCTCTGAAGCGACGGGACGTAAACACGCATCGAGGCTCCATTCAGAAACGACGACGTGACGCTGCCGGGAGCCGTTCCCGACGGCGGCGGCGTCTCGGGTCGGACTTCCTGTTTCCGAGGGACGATCTGTCTCCTCCTCATCGTCCGGTTCGAACCAAACTGGACTCATTTTTTACCTTTTTCACCAAGTAGCAACGGTCTCGATGTGTTTTGATGATCCTGGTGAGGTTCTACGAAGCACAACTTGGATGGAGGGTGTCGTTGGATCGTTCCCCCCCTGTGGAGTCTCAAACAGCCCCTCACTCTCCGTCCCACCTCCTCCCACCACCTCCTGCTCTGGTCTCCGTATCACTCTGTTGACTTTGCCAGAGGCTAATCTGAGCCGTTGCCAAACACACACCGCTGTGTGTGTGTGTGTGTGTGTGTGTGTGTGTGTGTGTGTGTGTGTGTGTGTGTGTGTGTGTGTGTGTGTGTGTGTAGCCGCCGCACACACAGAGAGACGCGCCGCCATTGATGGAGCAGCATGAATGTTATCAGCGGCGCCGGACTTTGGACGGAGCGCGGCCCCGATAGGAGCAGGCGTTGGCACCGGGAGGAGGAGGAGGAGGAGGAGGAGGAGGAGGCCTGGAGCGCGGCCAGACGCTCCGTCCTCGCTCCGTCCTCGCCGCCCGCTCCTCCGTCTGACCTTGACTGCGGCGCGACACGCGCGGTCGCCGCCGTCGTAGATCAGCTGCAGGCCTGAAACGTCTCCCGTCGCCGGACCCGTCTGGGCTCGCAGCCCCCGAGGGGCCACGCTTCAAGAGGAGGGGCCGTAAAACACTGAAAGACGGAAACGCATCGAAATTAGGGACGTCCGATATTATCGCTCAATATTGGCATTAAAATGCGATATATCGGAAAATATCGGTATCGTCAGACCGATAATTTTACTTTTTACTTCAATTTTACTTTCATTTTTCAGTTTTTTACTGGACTCGACTGTCACTGTGTATTTTCTGTGGCATTTTATTTCACAGCCTCACTTGAATCGAAGTCGTCGTCCTTTTTTGCACAGATAAAAGTATGTTTATGATGTTTAGTCAGTTCCAAGACGGGAGATATGTCATGTTAGTGTGAAACAATATGTCTTATATATTTTCTGGTGGGTAGGGGGCGATATCGGTTAGTATCGTTTTCGGTTAATATCGGTATCGGTTAATATCGGTATCGGTTATTATCGGTATCGGTTAGTATCGGTATCGGTTATTATCGGTATCGGTTATTATCGGTTAATATCGGTATTGGTTGATATCAGTGTCGGTTAGTATCGGTATCGGTTATTATCGGTATCGGTTATTATCGGTTAATATCGGCATCGGTTAATATCAGTATCGGTAAATATCGGTGTCGGTTCAAATCGGTATCGGTTAATATCATTATCGGGAATCGAGTGGAATAATATCGGTATATTGGATATCGAACATCACTGATTGAAATGATGCAAGATGAGGTTCAAGATCGTTCTCCTGTGTTTCGTTGTTGCCAGGATGATCGTTGGTCTCTCCCAGTCTTTGATTTAACCGTTTTCTACCCGTTGGGAACCAAACTGTTCCCTGGGCGCTTCCCTCTCTGAGCGTCCAGCTGTTTACCGACGACTTTCTGCCGGCCGTCTCGTCAGAGGCCCGTCTTTACCCCCACCCCCCCGGTGCCGCCTGCCGTGGGGCTCTCAGATCCTCAGAGGTCGACCTCTGCTGAGCACGGGGCTGAACTCTAACACAGCGACGGTCATTGTGCTGCAAGTTAATGATTCTGCCCCTCCATTTTCACCCCCCCCTCCTCTTCAGATCTGCTGCTTCCTTTTTTATAGAGTTAGGAAATGGCCGCCCCCCAAATGGACGTAACTTCCAGGTCAGCGGACGTGGGGGTGAGGGGTCAGCGTGGGGGGGGGGCGGGGGCCATAAAAACGGAGCGAGTGGGCGACTCGTTGGTGGAAACGTGCGGAGATGAAAGCAGCACCTGCGGGGAGGGAACCCGAGTCTCCGGCGCGCCTCGTGGTCCCGCTCGACTCTCACCCGTTTCGTCTCCCCCCCCCTCTTCTTCTCTCCTCCCTCCTTCCATCTCTCGCTCGCCATCCGTCCGATCGCTAAGCAACGACGACAGCCGTGACGGATCGGCGCTTTTGGCTCGCACGGCGTCACATCTGACTTCAGCCAACCCCCCCCCCCTCCCCCTCCTCCCCCCACCTAATCGCACACATGCACTCTACACACCCAGGAGCCCCCGCTGGTCTGTAGTTTACGGTGCTGAACCCCCCCCTCCCCCCAAACAGCACCCCCACGCCGAGGTGACAAGAGGGAAGCGTCCAGCTGGATGGAGCTGTTGTGTACCTCTCTCCTGAGGGCTTTGATCTTTTGCCCTTCACCCCCCCCCCCGCCCTCCTCCACCCCCCCTCCTGCCCTGCCAGCCTGTAGAGGGGCGGGGTGGGGGGGCCCGGATGGCTCCTTGATTTAGCGCTGCGCCCTCCTCCGCCCGTGGGGACGAGGCCCGAGCGCTGCTGAGCGATGATGCATACTTGCGCAGGGGCTTTGCGACAGCTGGGAAAAGGTGGAGGGCCCTTTTGGCTTGGACCCCCCCACCCCCTCCCCTAACCCCCCCGTGCTGCCCCGCCTGCAGGCCTGCCTGCCTCAGCTCCCCCCAGGCCGGCTCTCCCTCTCTCTCTCCTCCACAGCCTCATTGTCTCTGCCCCCCCACCACCTCCTCCTCCGGTCTCTGGGGAGCGCAGGGAGAAGGCTGAGGCTCCCCGGGCTCCCCCCTCCACCCTCCCCCCCCTCCCTCGGTACCCCCTGATCCCGGCCCCATTTTTTAAGGCTTTAAGACTGACCTGTCAGCCGCTCCCCCCCCCCCCAGAGTCAAAGCGGGCCGGCCCCCTTAAAGAGGCGTCCGCGGCGGCCGTCTGTTTGAACAGGCCCCACCGACGGACCCCTTGTGCTGCGCCTTTGTGTGCGCGTAAATAAGATCAGAGCCCGAGTCCCCGCGCTCTTGTGTCCGCAGACGGGCCCCGTGGGCCGCGAGGACTAATGCCGCTTGGCAGGCCTATTGATCCACCCCCCCCCTCCCCTAAGCTCCGCCCACCACGTCCACCGGCTCCACAGACGGCCCCGATACTCTGCCCGGCGACACGGCAGCTCCTCCTCCTCCTCCTCCTCCTCGTCGTACCGACTGCTGCGAACGCGTCCAATGAACGTCGGTAAAGCTTCGTTATATCGAGGCAAAACTCAGAAAATCTGACGTTTTTGGGGGATTTTTTTACTCCAGTGGAAGTAAAACACATCAGGTACTGCAATACCAAAGTATTACCGTAGTATCTGTACTATAAAGTGCAGCTAAAAGCCTTTAATTTCCTCAAAAACCCACAGTACGTCTTGTATATGGATCTATATTGGTCACTCATGGCCACCGTAGTTAGGGGGCGTCGCCAAAGTAACAGTAGTTTATTCTGTGTACCTTATAGTACAGAAAATACGGTAGTTACTCCATCTGAACATCAGCAGCGTCTCTGTCAGTAGCTTTGCCCCCTACTGGTCGTCCGGCTCCATCAGCCGGACCCCAGTCCCACCGTGAAGACCACCAGACCTCCATGTGTCCCCCCCCCCCCTTCAGCCTCGGCCTCCTCCAGGACGCCCAGTCTGTGGCGTCTGAATCAGGCCCCAGATTTACGGCTCGGCTCTGCTCAAACGATCGTCCGTCTTGTAACTGGAGAGGCCAATAAAAAGAGAGATGGCCTCGTCTGCCGGCGTCGCCGCGAGACGTCCTCGAGCTGGAGCGGCGAGGGGGGGCGGGGGGGAACGCAGCCGGACGGCCCCGTAAAAAACGCCACTCGAACCGGGAGGCGAGAGAGAGAGAGAAGAGAACCTGAACGCTGAAGGGAACAACAAACAGGCCGAGGTCAAAGGTCGCGTTGAGCGAAAGGGCTGCGAGTGGAGTGGAGGGGAAGCGCGTTGGCGCGGCGAGCCGTGGGGGCGGGATTAGATCTGATCCCCGGCAGCAAACCGGATTACACGGCGTCGGCCGCGGCGGCGAAAAGATGGCGCAGCCCTCAGGTGGATACGCGGAGGCTTAGGGAGCTCAACCGACAACTTTCATCAGCCGGGAAGATTAGATCGAGTCGCGTCGCGTCGGCTTTAATCGGAGGTTATTGGATCAACGGCAGGAGGTCGTTTGTTCAGTTTGGAGCAGGATAACTTGGGAAGTGTTTCAGGGAAGTGGATGAAATTTGCAGGACGGGTGAGGTTCGATGCGAGGAAGCGCCGGGGAAATTTTGGTGGTGATCCACGCGAGCGTTCGTCAGAAACTGCTGAAAATAACATGTCGATAGCGTGTAGTAGCAGCCTGTGGCCACTCGGTGGAGGTTTGAGCACGTTTCCAGTCCGATTTCGGTGCCGTCGGCTCAGTTTTGCTGCCAGTAGTTTCCAAAAATAAAGCACCAAATGTTCCTGAAAACGCAGCAATTACTGCTGTTTTACTGCTGTGCTGAGACGCCTGCAGATAACATCGGCCTCTGGACCTCATCAGAGGAGCATTCCTGCTGAGCCGGGCCGGGGGCGGGGGTTAGTCCGGCCTCGCCGCGTCCACACATGGCGTCGTGACAGAGTGACGGCCGTCTGGCACGACGTCAGGACGTCTCGGCTTTCCTGGGGGCCGAGGGGGCCGTCGGCTCCGCGTCCAAATCCCCCCCCCCTGTCACCACGATTACACGCGTGTCCGAGCCGTCTGGAGCCGCCGGCCCACCTGTTGCCCCTCCTTCATCGCCATGAAAACACGACTGCTGCTGCTGCTGCTGCTGCTGCTGTTAATGCTGCTGCTTTCCCTCCGACCGTCGAGAACGAATCAGAAAGCAGCGAACACTCGGTAGAGCGCATACCTGCGCTTTCCCGGCCTCGCAGCTGTGTGAAAGAGGCTTTTCATTCGCCGGGTGTGAGAAGTGAGAAGGTGAGATGTTTATCAGCGCGCGTGTTTCTAAAAATAGACCTGAGGCCTCAATAAAAGACGCTGTGGACGCAGGAGAGCGAGTCGGTCTGGTTCGGTTCGAGTCTCGGAGCGACTTCAGAGGTGGAGGGAGCTCTCAGCGTGACGGAGGGCCTTAGAGAGGAGTCTCGTGTGTGTGTGTGTGTAGTGTGTGTAGTTTTTGTGTGTGTGTGTGAGGCCTTTGAGGAGCTCTCCCTAATGAGTGTGAATGCAGTCATCCCTCTCTCTCTCTCTCGCTGCTTCATGTGAGACGCCACCGTTTCTGCTGCACCTCTAATCAATCACTGAGCCCCTTTTTCTCTCCCTGTTTTTCTCTTTGGAGTGACCCCCCCCTACCTCCCCCCCTTCACCCCCTCCTCCTCCCACAGTACTTCCTTATGCAGCGAAGAGAGGAAGGTGGAAGAAAAGGGGAAGCGAGAGAGCGAGTGAAAGAGTGGGAGAGCGCGTTTCAAAGCGCTCCAGGCTGCCTGGGGGCCTTTTTTGTTCGCCACCTATGGATCCCAGCAGCCTTTGTGGCAGCGCCGCAGGGCCGCCGCCAGTGTGTTGGGCAAAGTGCACGTCACCGCTCGCATTCAGAGCGCGGGGACCGGCGGCGCCGGGCCGGACGCTGGTTCCTGCTCGCTTCGGTCCTAAACCGCGTCCCGAACTGCGTCCCGAGGGTTCAGATAAACCAGGGTCACGACCCGGGACGAGGGAGCCGGTACGGAGGCGGAGCTCCACGCCGGAGGGTTTCCATCATGTTTCAGGACGTGCACGAGTCGTTCAGCGAGACGATCAAGCTCCCGCCCTCGTTAGCCGGCAGCATGGTTGATTATCGCCTCCACTAATTGTGGCATTAAAAGTTGCTCCTTTGTTGTCGGGTCCAACTTTGATTAAAAGAAGCGCTCTGGAGCCGCTGCTGCAAAGCATTCTGGGAATACTCGGGCGAGAGAGCGTTGAGTCGCGTCGATGCGATGCGGCTCGGGGCGTCCTAAGGTCTTTGCCATGAAGTTACTCCTGTTTTCAGTTACTTCAGTATTTAAAAGTATCCGCTCTTTAAAGTAATTGAGTTCCAGTGTGGTGCTGTTAACTGGTTGTTTGTGTTTCGCCTGATGTCAAATCTGTGAACTGGAGCTCGACCGATACATCGACGGGCCGATGTATCGTGCCGATTAATCGACATCGGTCAAAACGTGGCCGATGTCAAAACTCTGCTTTGCTGCTTGTGGCAACAAGAAACTGCATTTGGAAAGTACATGTACTGTGTATGTCCATGCTTTTTTAAAATAATATTCTTACTGTATATAAATATATCGGACATCAGCCGATACATCGGATATCGGTTTTTGAATACCTTCAATATCGGTGTTGGAATTGGGCTCCTAAATGTCGTTGGTCACGAAACCAAACTGGGAACGTTGGATGTTTTTATTGGTTCATTTGCCACAAATTTAAAGTAATATGAGCACAAATTTAACTGTAAACTCCTGAATTTCGTCTGTTTTTCGAGTGTTTTGCTTCTTTTAACCCAAGTGGAGAAATTAGTCCCCAGGAACTTTTCTGCATCTCAAAGGAACCGACGAGGAAGCGGTTTCCCGTCGTCTGGTTTTGTTCCGTCGGGGTTTGTCGTGACGTTTCCTCTCAGTTCGCAGCTTTTCTCTGCTGCACTTTCTTTTTTGGGGGCGGTTATAAAACATAAACGTCGTGTCCCACTGACGTCGTCCCCTCCGTCCGTCCATTAAATTGTTCCCCCCCCCCCGTCTTTGTTGTGGTTCGTGTCTTTGTGCCGTCGGTTTCTTCTGTTTTCGGATGTTTTTTCTTCCCCCGACTCGTCGCTCAACGCTCGCCGCCGCCCTCCCGCCTTTGATCCCCTAATCGGTCCCACGCCGCCGCCGTCTCGTGTCACACAGACGGTCACGCCGGCGTCGCGTGATCATTTGTCCCTCGGAAACAAACGGAGCGTTTGTTTGTTTGTTTGGAGCCGCCTGGACGTCGGTTTGAAGTGGAAATGAAGGCCTGGACTCGGCGGGGGGGCGACGGCCCGACATCACAGCCACCTGGACCCGTGTGTGTGTTCACCACCTCCTCCTGCTGCTGAGGCCGTGACGCTGCTCTGCTGCTCCGCTGCTCTGCTGCTCTGCTGCTCACCTGAGAAACTACACAAACACCCTGTGATTCATTGATCTCGTCTGAAGGACGTCTCCCTCTCAGGCTGCAGCAGCAGCAGCAGCAGCAGCTGAGTCACGGCGACGCGTCGGGTCATATTGACACGTTTCGGGTGAAGTCAGAGGGAGCGCGTCTCAGCCGGGACCGTTTTTAGACGCCGACGCTGCTGAAATGTGTAAAGAAACGCTCCCAAATTAGAGCTTCTCACCAAAGCAGGTGGTGCTGCTGCTGCACAGGAGAGACAGACGGGTGTTCATCGGAGAGCGAGACGTCGGGAGATAAAAGTCCGATGAACAGCGAGACGGCACAGGTGTGTGTGTGTGTGTGTGTGTGTGTGTGTGTGTGTGTGTGTGTGTGTGTGTGTGTGGCTGAGACGGATGCTGTTGGTTTGGTCTCGGCTCGCTGGGCTGTTTTGGCCTCCTGCGAGGCAGGAATGCAGTGACAAGAAGAGGAAGAGGAGGAGGAGGAGGAGGAGGAGGATCCCAGGAGTGTTTTATGGGGGAGGGGACGTTTGGCGAGTGATTCACACACACACACACGCACACACATATACAC
>JAUESF010000001.1:21787633-21797711 GCA_032274765.1 Malacoctenus tetranemus | reverse complement strand
TTCTGTGGCCCATTAAATCAATAAAATTGTCACAAAAACCTGAACAAATGATTGAAAATCACCAAAGAAAATACAAATCAACACAATAAAAGTGAACAATTTAATTCTATTTCATGATCATGTTGATTTGATGAACTAAGCGTGTCTCTTGTGTTGCCAAACGTTTATTTAAGCTCCTGGAAAGACAAAGAAACGCCGTGAGTCACTGTGAGGAGCAGCTGAAGGTGGTGGACGTGAGCGGCAGGCGGTCGGACACTCACTTGAAGTACTCCTCGCTGGGGCTGACGTAGGTCTTGTTGCCGTCTATTGTCATGTTTATCAGCTTAGTCAGGTTTCCCACAGCGTTGGCAGACAGACAGAAACTGCTGTTCCTGACAGACGTGATGTTTCTGTCCCGCAGGATGCAAGAGTCTGTTCCAATCACAAACCAACACACGTCAACCACCGGGAGACACCAGCAGAGAGGTAGGGGGGAGGTGAGGGGGAGACGGGGGGAGACGGGGGACCAACAGGCTTTCACACTGACTGGGGTGAACGTGAACAAATGGTTCGATCTACAGAAAAGAGCTGAAAACAGGTGGACGCAGCAGTTCGACGTCCGACTGACTCAGTTCATTTAAACTGATGCAGAAACAGTTTCAGCTGATTTAGACCAAAACAAACCATCTCCACATGTTTTTCTAAAGGAAATACAAGTTTAACTCGGCTCACCTGAGACTAAATTTAACACAGGAGGCAACATAACATACAAGAAAAAATACAGCATTTTTTTGGATATTTTTTATATCTTATTATCACATTTTATTATATGTATTTATATTTTTTTATTGTATTTTCTCCTCAGATTTGTTGATTCCTAAATGTGAGAATAACTGATGAATTTAAAATATTGTTACCTTTAAAAAAATGGCCTTCAAACGAGGCTCTACAGCCCCCTCACTTATATTTTAATTCTTTAATATTTAAACTGACACAAATAACTGTTTAGTACATTAGATTTTAATATTAGAATAAATAAAATCAGTTGAAATTAGAAAAAAATAATAAAGAAGATGATGGATACAGATAGTTCAGGGTGAGAGGAGTTTCAAAACGTTACAGGAAATGTTTCGTTACTTCATCATTTGCTCCATAATGCAACACTTGACGTTATTTAACGAAAAGAGAGAGAGAGAGACACAGAGAGAGAGAGGCAGAGAGCGAGAGAGAGGCGGATGGGGAGGCCTGCAGTCTCCGCCGCCGCCAGCAGGGGTCAGTCTCGGGCTCCCACTGCAGCACTGCAGCAGCTCGGAGTTTTACAGTAAATTTGTCAAGCAAGCAGTTTTTTTTTGTGCTGATTTCACACGATCGCTTCTCGCGAAAGATCCGCACAAAAACAACCAATTTTCCACTTTTTTTTTCGACGCACGTCGACGTCCAGACGCCGCCTGGACGTTTCCTCTGTGGCCATTTGATCCAGTTTGTCCCGTTAAAGCGCAGCTCTGCTGCTGCTGCAGCAGACAGACAAGATAAACCTGCTGCTGCCGCCGCTGTAATCTGACTTCATCTCACCGGAATCAAAACCAAAAGCAGTCCGCTTATTATTAATCGTGTTCCGACCGAAGGCTCATCCGTCACGCGGAGGCCTCGTAGCGGGCGCGTCACAACGGGAACCGGGAGGAGACGTTTGGAAGTGTTGAGGAGAGAAAACACCGCAGAGATCACAGGTCAGGATTCATTATACTGCAGGACACTTCGGCGGCAAAGAGGGGGGGGGGGGGCATGACGCATTGCGCATTGTGCAGAGAGAAAAGGGGGGGGGCTTTTTGAGTGTGTGCGTGTGCGTGTGCGCGTCTTACCTAGCAGCAGCATGTCTTTGTCCTTACATTCCACCGTGTTCCACTCATTCCTACAGTTAGCCCATGGCAGTGAGCCCTTCAACGAAGCGAACAGGTAGTACAGTGTCCAGCACATTATAATATTATAGTATATGGCTATCAAGACAGATATTATCAACATGGCAATCCCGCAACCTAAAATAAATAAATGAGACGAAATATATAAATTACTCTTAAGGAAAGTGGGAGAGCTGGTAAATTGATGACACGTGACTCTTCTGCCGTTCACATGCGGCCGCCGGCGTCCTGCGGTCCGGCGGGGCCGGGTTTACCTTGCAGCGCCGGGATGCACTTCCACACTGACACGGGGCCCTGGCTGGCAAACTGGCCCAGGGACACCTCCAACAAAAAGATTGGGATGCCGGCGATGCCCAGCATGGTCAGGTAGGGGATCAAAAAAGCTCCTGCAGGGGGGAGGGGGGAGGGGTGGGGGGGCAAAGCAGCGGGCTGTAGAGCGGTGCAACACACACACACACCCTAACATAACGATAATAACACTAATACTAATATAAAATGACTAAAATTTCATTATTTTCACCTTTTTTCTGTCATTTCTTCTCATTTTTCGTTTCTACATCAGTCTGAAGCCTCGAAGCTTCAACTTTATGTTACGATTTTAATGTAAAACATCATTTTCAAACAGAAAACCGTGATAAGTTTGGTGTCTGAAAAGGCCTGGCGGTGGAAACCCGCCGTTAAAACGGATCCGGACCGGGCTCCGCCCGCCGCGCAGCGGCCGCTCCGCCCGGCGGGCCCGCTTACCTCCGCCGTTCTGGAAGGCGAGATACGGAAACCTCCACACGTTTCCCAGGCCCACCGCATAGCCCACCATGGACAGAATAAAGTCCAGTTTGTTGGACCAGTTTCCTCGGGCCTTATTCTCATCGCCCCCATCATCATCATCCTCATCGGCGTCCACCTGCGGGAGGGAAGAAACAAGACACCCGCGCAGCCTCTAAATAAACCACACACGGCTCCTCAGTCCCTGAACGCAACCTGCGGCCTCAGCGGGGGAAGAAATATAACATTTAACCATTAATCTGTTAAATTACACTGATTTATGCAACAAACACGTCGCTTTTTAACGGACTCGTTTCAGTCTCCTGAACAAAAACTCTTCTCGTGTTTATATTTCACATTAAAACGAAAAATGCGGCTTTTATTTCGAAAATAAACGAAGAAATCTCAACAGGAAACGCGTGTTTTACGCGGTATTTTCCCTTCTCTAACTCGATATTACAGAAACATTTGATCTCTCTTTATTTTCATACGTCATATTTTGCCTTTGATGCGTTTTATCCAGCTTACTGCTGCATTCAGGCTCGTTATTTCAGCGCTACAGGGGCGTAAAAAGGCGCGACCGGAGCTCCGGAGGGCCCCCCGAACGGCCCGGTGACAAAACCCGCGTAATTACGCGCGCACAGCGGGGCGCTGACGGAGCACATTCATAAAAAACCGGCTGCATGAATATTCAGAGCCACAAACAGGCTGTGTGGGAATGTGAGCGCGTGTGTACGTGAGCTGGTGTGTGAGGGAGGGAGGGGGGAGGAGGTGAGCTGAGGGGAGGTGTAGGGGGAGAGGGGGAGGTGTGGGGGAGGTGGGGGAGTCCTGGCGGTGATTGGAAACAATCCGCAGTCTCGTGTACTACAGTGGCGTCTATCAGCGGGGTAACACCTGGCTGTGGGCCGTACCAAGTGCTGCTGCCGGCGGGGAGCGGCGAGCCCAAAGCACCGCGAGAGTGCCACCCCCCACCCATCACCCCCACCCCACCCCCACTACCCCTCCTTAAATCTGCTTTATAGGCAAAAAATCATGGAAATAACGCGCGTCACTCACACCGGGAATTAATTCGTTTAGCCACTAAATAGAGGGAAACGGAATTAACTGCGATTAATCGTGCGGTGGTGGTGTGAGTCCCCCGGAGCTCGGCTGCTTTCAGCTGACATCAGCGCTTTCCAAAGTTGGACGGCAGCGGACCGGGAGGCTGCGGCGGGCACGCAGCGGCGCTCAGCCCCGCCGGCGCGCAGCCCGGCCGCACCGGGACCCGCACCGGCCACGGCCCCCCGTTATTCCCACACAGACGCTCACTGGGAACACTGGTTCTTTACCCCCGCACCGCCCTGAGTTAAACCCAGCGGTGCCATCACCACGCAGCAGCCACAGACACAGAACCTGTCTGTCTGTCCGCTCGGACACTGACGCTCTAACTTCCTGCTGCTGAGCGTGAGACCCTCTGCTCGGACCAGTCCGCAGCACCCCCCCAGCCTCAGCGTGCTCTGCTGTGGTGGCGGACTGGTGCTCAGCACCGTCTGCACCATTGGTTTTGGCCGCAGCGACGCGTCAGACAGAAGCGGCGGCGTCGGACCGGCGGCTGCGGGCGGCGGCGGCGGCGCTCCGTTGGACTTACCGCGGCCTGGACAGACGTGTTCCCGTCCGTGCCCAGGATGATGGTGGTCTGGCTCATCGCCGTCCAGTTGCCCGCGGGGGGGGCGTTGTTCTGCTCTGCGGTGGCCCGGAGCGGGTCGCCGTACTGGGCGGCCCCGCCGCGGGCCGAGCCGGCGGAGTCCTTCCTGAAGGCCGAGTTGGCGGCCGCGGATCCGGCCACCGGCACCGGCGGCGGCGGGGTGCTTTTAAACGTCCCATAGGCTCTATTGGCGTCCGGGTCTCCCGGTTTATTCTCCGCGGGACAAAAAGTTTTGCTCTCGTTGCAGGGAGGCGGCGGCTGGGGCGCCGGGTGGTGGTGCGGGGAGGGCGGCGGGCAGGCGGCCGCGTTGTCCGGCTTGCTGGCTGTAAGTCCCGCAGCTCCGTCGGGCTGCTGGCCCGGGATGTAGCCGCCGGGCGCGCTGAGCGGCTGCTTGGCCATGGCGTCTCTCTGGTCAGAGAAATCCTGCGAACGCGGGAGGGGGACAGATCAGCGGGACGGCGCGCAGCGGGGGGCGGCGGAGCGGGGGGCGGCGGAGCGTGGAGGCGCGCGGCTGCTGCTGCTGCGGCTGCTGAGGCGGCTGCGGCTCATGTCTGCCTGTGGGACTGAAGCGGCGCGCTCAGCTCGGTCCTCCCGCTGCCCGAGCTGCTCGCTACTTCCAGCTCTCCGTCTCCAGTGTGTGTGTGTGTGTGCGTGTGTGAACGGAGCGGCTGTGTGTGTTGGAGGGGGGTGTGGTGGTGGGGGGTGGGGGGCTGCTTTGCCTCTCCAGTTCTCGCTTTCTGCAAGATTCTTTAATTTTACGCCCCATTTCCCCCTCATGTCATTCAGCCGCACATCCACTGATTTTTTATGGGCAATAGACAAGCTGCTGCGGGTCTCCGCGGCTCCCTTCTCCCCCCGCGGGCATGCCACATCACCGGCGCCCCGGCAGCCGCGGAGCCGGGGCGGCGGGACCACAGACGAGTGCCTGAAATGCAACTTTGAGGAGGTTCAGAGACGGAGGAGGTGCGGGTTAGATCAGAGACTACAGGAGGCGGAGTGGTGGAGCTGGTGGAGACTGAGCTGTGGTTTAATTTAAATATAAAAAAACACCCGAGGTCCAATTAAATCAGCAGGAAACAAAAAAAATGAAAAAGAGGGAAAAAAAGGAAAAAAAAGTTTTTATTTCCAGTGAAAAAATATTTTTTTTAAAAAGAAAAAACAAGGAGGTAAAAAAAATGGTAAAAAGTTTCGAGGACAAAGCGCGAAGTTGTGTTTCAGCACCGCGGAGAGCTCACGGAGCCTCGCGGCCTCAGAAAGTGTCAAATCAGGGCTAAAGTGGAGCGGACGCGCTGCGGGGAGAGACGGAGCAGTACCGCGGTACTTTGGAGTACTCACCATGTCTGTGCAGAGGAGCTGGGCGGGCTGCGGGGCGGCTGGAGGAGCACGAGCGGCAGGAGCGGGGCAGGACCGGGGCGGACTGAGGCGGACTGAGGCGGACCGAGGCGGACTGCGTGTATCCGCGCGCAGCAGCGAGCGCAAAGCTTTTCTACGGCGCCTCGGAGTTTGCGTCAGTGCGCAGCAAGGTGCCCTTCGCCTGACATCTCCTTGATAATAGGAGTTTGATAAATCATTGGCCTTGGATTCGGAGTTTTAAAGGGGACAACCTGAGCGGAGACGACGTGAGCGCGTGTCAGTGTGCGTGCGTGACTCGCCTGTGTTCTGGTTACGCACGTTGCATGCGTGAGCGGCAGGACGCACCCCCCCCCCCTTATCCACTCTCTCCCCCCTCCTCCCCCTCTTCCCCCTCCTCCCAAAGCTGATTAATACACTTGTCTCTGGTGTGTAGTGTTTACGCACACACGCGCGTCTCACGCGGTCCCGCGGAGCTCGTGAGACGATAAAGATTTTCCCGCCCTCGCTGCTGCTGCTGCTGGGATCTTTTACATGAGGGAGCGCGCGGCTCCAAGTAACGTGCGGACTCTGCTGAGTGGAGTTTTTCCACTACAGTTACAATTACACCACTCACACACACTCTCTCTCACACACACACACACACACACACACACACACACACACACCGCTCCTCCTCACACACACTCAGCACTTCACCGTTTCTACACTCGGGCCTGTGTTTCAGCCTTTATTGTATCCACATCTATACGTGGGTTTACAGACGAACCCACCGTCCTAAAACCCCCCTCCGGACTATAAATAGTGTTTCCGGTCGGCGGGTTTTACGCACGTCCAGGCTCTATAGGTCCCCGCGTGCGTCATCGATACGAGCATTGATCAAGTTTTTTTTAGGGGGGGGAGGAAAGGGGGCGAGGTCTTCATGAAGCTACTCATTTGTTAAAGTCTTACGCAACAAGGAAGCTGCTTCCTCCCTCTCTCTCTCTCTCTCTCTCTCTCTCTCTCTCTCTGTCTCTCTCTCTCTCTTTTTTTTTTAGGTCACGTGTGTCAGGAGGGACGGAGCCTCGCCGGAGCCCGACATCGGCAGGGGAGGGGGGGTGGGAAGGTGCCGCCGGAGCCTCAAACACTGCATTGCGCAGAGGAACCGAGGACGGCAGCGCGCCTCCGACGGAACTTCTGCTTCCTTCACAACTCAACTGTGGTTTCTCTTCCAGTTGGCGCCAACAAACTGAGCTGTTCATAGGCCTTCGTTAAAAAAAGAGGAGTCGGAGGGTGAGTGAAGGGAGACCTGAAAACACACACTGTCCCATAAAACACACACACACATACAGTCGTATTAACACTGCCACACACACACTCTGACGTGAGGGGCGGGATGGGGGGGGGCATCGGAGTCGTGCAGGCGGAACTTTTCCATCTTGACGCGCTGCAGCAACGTGAAGACGAATCGTGCACAAAACGGAACAACAGCGAAGATCTGAGCGGGAGTGTGAAGTGTGTGTTCCAGTGCAGGCTGGAGAGGCGTGAAGGCCTCCAGCAAAGGAACACTGTCATTATTATTAATAATAATAATAATGACAAGAAAAATATAGTAAAAAAAAATTCATGTTGAAAAATGCTGATTTTTTTTTGTTTTTTTATATGAAGGTCTGTGATGTTCGAAAGTGCAACATTTAGTAATAATAACAATAATAATAATAATAATAGCAATAATAGTATGATTAGGGTTAAAAATAAAACCTTAAAAATAGAAAGGGGGGAGGAGGCCGATCAGGTGATTTTTCTCTGGGTAGGGAGGGGGGACAGACCCCCTCCCCCTTCCCCCCCTTATGTCCACGCGGTGATTTCCGCCTCTGGATGAACGGAAGTAAATCTGTCCTATCTTCTTGTGTTTCGTTGTGCGTATTTTAACTCAATAAAAATACTGCAAACGAGGAAGAAGGAAAGAAAGAAAGAAAGACTGCAGTAAAAAAAAAAACCTTTTTTTCACGTGGAGTTTTTCAGCCTTCGTGTCTGAAACGGAGCCTGATCTGAGGACAGCTGAGGGGGGGCTGCGGACTGGTCCCACGGTGCGCTGGGCTGAGATTGGCTCCGGGCTCCAGCAGCTCCGGGCTCCGGGCTCCAGCAGCTCCGGGCTCCGGGCTCCAGCAGCTCCGGGCTCCGGGCAGCGCCAGGCGGGGCCTCCTCTTGCTATGCAGGCTGCGGCGCCTCCGCTTGTAAATCTCCGTCGGTTCCAGATAAGCGGCTGGAGCGGCTGTATTAGCCGCCGCCGCCGCCGCCGCCGCCGCCGCGGCCGCCGCCTCCTCCGCTTTAATTACATTGTCAACAGAGAATAATTGTAATTGATTTCTGCTCCTCTCTCAGACTGGCCGCGCGCGGCCTCGCGCGCACGCATGACACGCGCCACTGTCAGCTCGCGCGCCTGTGATTCCTGGGAGCTGATTGAAGGGTTCATTCATAAAAAGCTCCGCAGAGCTGCAGCAGCATTAGCAGCAGCAGCATTAGCAGCAGCATTAGCAGCAGCAGCATTAGCAGCAGCATTAGCAGCAGCAGCATTAGCAGCAGCAGCTCTGTGTTGTCTGTGTGTTTGGACGCAGCTCGGCTCCGTCTCAGTCCATCGCGGGTTCATCAGAGTCTCCGCGGGAGCAGATCTCCCCCTGATCCTGATCCTGATCCTGATCCTGATCCTGATCCTGATGGAGGAGGTGGCGCCGAAAAAACGCCTGGCGGAGGAGTTTCCGCGCGCCTCCTCCTCCTGCTCGTTAATTACACCAGCGCCCGGTAATTAATTGATCGCTCCCTCTGTCGCCCCGCTGATAAGACGCCGCATCCATTTCAGGCGCCTGGGAAGCTGCGATTCAGCGGAGGAGGTCAAACGGCGGCTCCCATCATCATCACCATCATCACCACCATCATCGCCTTCATCATCATCATCATCATCATCCCTGTGAGACTCTTCTTCCTTTTACAGTTTATTCAGTGATTCAAAGGAGACGATAAAAAATCTGCACACATTCATTTAACAACAAAATGCTTCATTAATTAAAAGACATTTAAGTCTTTAGGAGATGAATATAAATTAAATATAAATAAAATATAAATATATAAATAATATAAATTAAGACATGATTCAAAATCTGCAAATTCAGCACAAATTTTTTCATACAAAATGAATTTTTGGTGATTTTTTTTCAATGTTTAGCACAAAAACTAAGAAAAATTGTGTTTTTTGCACAATAAAAGACATTTTCTGAATTTAACACTGAAAACAGTCACATCACAGTGGTCATGAGAGCATCACATTCACAGTACTGTGAGCACTGTAGTGTAAAACGAACAGTGTGTCTGTGTTTGTGTCCTTAGAGGCTCTTTAAAGTTCCTCCCTTTGATAATGAGGCGGCGGCTCACTCAGGACATCGCTCACTGTTTGATAAAAGACTAATTTGCAGTTTCCTCCTGGCCGTGCGCGCTCACACGTGCACGTCCTCTCCTGCAGACATTAGTCTCGCGCTTGACGTGCGCTCCCAGAGAGATGAATAAAGGCAGAGAGCGCGGCTGTCAGTCGGCGTCGGCTCGTCCTCGTTCTCCGCCCACCTCCAGATTCATGGTCTGAGGTGCAGGAGGAGGACGGGCAGGACTCTTTAATTGTGAGCAGGGCTGTTCAGCCAGGGATGTAAAGAGGCTTCACTCAGCCCTTTTCACAGCCTTAAAATCACCTCGCATTGTCCCAGTAAACTCACAGAAGATGGATGACGGCGCGCGCCCGGATGTCACGCAGCCCAAAGTGGGACAGACGCAGAAACAACTTGGCAAAGACGTGAAAACTGAGCAGGAAGTGCTCCTTTTTATTAGCTCCTGCTGCAGCAGGAGAGTTCGTGGGAGCAGGAAACCTGAAAGGTCCTGAAAGGTTCCACTTCCTCATCGCTCTCGGAAGGTTTTCACACGTTTTCTCGCAGCACGTCCGTCACGTTTAGTCCCAATCGAAGCTTCTGAAGCTGCTTCGCTCTGCTCTCAATAAGGAAGCAGGTTTCAGAGCGACCAGCAGACTTTGGAGGTCGTTTGTGTCCTTTGGATTTTTCAGGACGCGTCTGAAAGCTGGAAGCCGCTCGGCGAGCAGCCGATGAGGCGGCAGATAAACACAGCAGAGCAGAAACCGGCGCTGACGATCGACACTTAACGTCAGGGCGGAAAAACAAGTCGTAGATTTCACCTCCGAGATGGAGTCGTTTCCGAGGCGTCGATGGAGGATTTAGAAACGGCGTCTGGAGCTGCGAGCGACCCCGGCGGGCGCCGCCGTCCGGCTCCTCTGATAGGAGCAGATCTGGAGGCTGCAGGGCTTCGATTAGGAGACACCAGGACGCTTTGAGTCTCGGCGTCCTCCGCTCAG
>JAUESF010000001.1:21236078-21247901 GCA_032274765.1 Malacoctenus tetranemus | reverse complement strand
TTGTAATTTACAATCAGAGGTTGCTCACTTTGTATTGTAGCGACCTAGTCTAGTACATAAAGGGCAAAGTTGCAAGAATTTGAGATGGACATTGGGATTCTGTGTAAACATTTATGTGAAACCAGATTTCAGGACCACGTAGTAGAGACTCAATCAGATATAAGCAAGTTTAAACTGGCGTCGATGTAACGCTGATGATTGGCTGTCACTTGGCTGCAGTTTTGTTTTGGTACAAACAAAAGTGTTGTTGATGAGCACTGAGCTTGGGTTAAAAAAACCACTACTCAGTGAGACGTCCAGAGGTTTAGTTTCACACACAGCAGCCTCAGACTCAGAATGAATCCATCTTTCCTCCAACTTTAGTTCAGTCGTATCTTCATCCACTGATCAGAATCTGTATTTGGGATAAAATGGAAACTTCCACAGTGTGAAGCGACAGAGCGGAGCTGCAGCGTCAGCAGTGAAAACCAGAGATCTGAGTCACAGAGCCGGACTGGATCGAGTTAAAGCGACCGCGGAGGGCTCGGCCGGGATCAGCCGAGTTATGAGTCACGCCAGATCTGGGAAAACGAGTGAACCTTTAGGCCTCGCGGCTATTTGTTCCCCTCCTTTCTGACCTCACCGTCAGAGTCACCATTCAGGCAGCCGCAGCTGATGTTTGCTGTGCTTTTGCTTGACAACAATCAGATCCCAGCAGACTCTGATGAACACCGGGAGGTTCCTGTGTTTAGGAGGGGCTTCAGGGTGTATTCGGACGTTCAGAGACGAGTATCGAGGCGTGTGAACACCCTGAGTTTGCAGACTGTGATTGTGTATCCAGGCGGTTACACACTTGAACCAGGCAGACTTGCTGTGCCACTGAAACAACAAGTTCCAGCACGAGAAGCGGCCTGTTCACAACCGCTGTGACGTATGACGGAGTCACTAATACAGTGGAAACTCTGAGTTATGATGGGGTTCAATGTGGTCTAATAGGACTGCAGGAAGTATCAACCAAATACGGAAAGTTGGAGAAAGTGTGTTGAAGGGAGCCAGTGTGTGCACAAGCGTCCCTCCTGCTCCTCCTCCTCCCTGCTGCTGCTGTTTTTATCCGTCTGGCCTTCCAGTCACTTTGTTCTGCGACCAAACAACCTGAAACGTCCGTAACACACTTTTATGAAGCCAAACAGCGACAGCAGAGCGTGTTTATGTGCGGGATTAAGAGCTTGCGGGATTAGCCAGGTTTGCACACCGGCATGCGGCTCCTTCAGGAGTGAGCAGTTACACAACATGACAGTGCTCACGAGGGGCGGGGGCTCGGGACACCGTTGCCCACCGCCCTGACAGGTGGGGGGGGGCGGCGGCGGCAGAGCGACACGGCCAATCCCGGTGGGCGGCAGGTAAACAGAGAGACGGCGACGCGCCTCAGAGGTCACCTCAGGCGCCGGGCGTCCCCGAGGGTTTGCAGGGTGGACTGGGAGTCAGGTGAGCGGACAGCTGGCCTGGCGCCGGCCGCAGACAGGAGCACATATGGTGTTATTTTCTGCCCCATCTGCACCGGATCCTTGCGTGACCAGAGAGAGAGACGCCGGCGGGGACAATAAAGCATCACGACAGCACGGTTTCATCAGAGCAGGACGGTCTCTGGGAAAACACATTTTGTTCTGCGAGGGCGAGAGACAAAACAAGGTCCTGCTCCGCCACTTCTGCAACTCTTTCACTAACCTGGCTTCATGAACACTGTGCAGGACACAGCTAATAATAGCCCCACATGTAATAACATGCAATCACCCATTCTACCATGACAATAATAAACTCACTCCCAAAGTCATGTGCCAATTATCTGGTGACTGCATGGGAAGGGAAAAAGATCACTGTGACTCGTTTTCACTCAGACAAACAACATACAAAACACTGCAAAAGGCACAAAGTCGATCTTTGCAGAGTCCCCAGAGTGTTTACAACTATGTGCACAGCTCCCATTTCAGATTTCGCCCTTCCTCAAAAGTGCAACAACAAAAATTCACATTGATTTACAGTTTAGATGTTGAAAACGCGACAGCTGACTGACTTAGTTTGACTGTTTATGAGAAAAAACTGACAATGTGTTTGGAGACAGACATGAAACAGAAACTCAGTGGAAGAGTCAAAGTCCAGTTGTGGAGTAAATGAATGAAGTCAGACGTTCCACGCCGAGTAGACGCGCTTTTGCAACATCAACAGAAATGAGTTGACTTGGAGCTTATTTGAGCGAAAAACGTGCGTTTGCTGGAGGAGAAACTTACCTTGGACTGAATAGAGGCAGAGCAGCAGAGTGAAGGTTCCTAAGCACACTGTAAAAGCGCTCCCTGGTCGTGTCATGTTTGTTGACGCGTGTGTTTGTTGTCTGTTCCGCCGGTTTGTTGATTTCAGAGCGTCTCGGTTCAGAGCTGACTGATGCTGCGTTTAGGTGCGGTCGGAAATGCGAGGAACTCCGACCAAGAAGGCGGATGATCGGTCAGGTAATGAGTAAGGGAGCCGGGTATTTTTCGGTAATGCCCGGGTTACCGACGTGTGACGTCGTTTGGAGGGGCGGGGACATCGGAGAGGAGGGTTTTCCTGCATGTTAATTCACGGCAGGCTTCGGTGCCAACCGGGCATTTCTTTCCTGTGAATGCGCAACAGTTCCTCCAATGATTCCTGGGTTTAAATGTTCAGGAATTCCCAGAACGATGGAGAATGTGTCTCCAAAACATTAGAATAATCCTAAAACAAAAATATGTCCTCATACTAAAAGATTTAAAACATAAAGTTACAGGAAATCCCCAAAGACACTGATTTTAGAGTTTAATTCCAACTCCTATTTCACAATGAACTATTTGAATTTCACAATGAGATGTTTCACGATGCGTAAAAGCCGGGGTGTAAAAGGAGGTGGAGATTTGAATAAACCCCGCGGATTATTGACGGATTAATATCCATTCTGATTCAAGGTGAAAACAAACGTGCATATAACTCAGATTTCACGTTACAAAAGATCGTTACAGCGCTGTTATTCGGTGGTTATTTATAGGCTGCGGTGCTTCGGTGAAAGGATCTGGAGTCACATAGTTGCTCCCGGGCTCGCTGCGTCAAATCCGCAGGAAAAAAACGTGAAAAACTTGAGGGCTTTAACAAAGCTGGTGGCTTGGAGTAAGCTGCGTGGGAAAAACCTCTTTCTTATTCTTACTTTTTTTTTGGCCTTGCCTTGCCAGCTCTTTGGGAACAGAGGAGTCACAGTGCAGTGTGCAGCCCACCTCAGCTGTGAGGCCACTATTTCTTACTGTGAAGGACACTTACACATTGGTTCCCAATCTAGGGCCTGCGACCCCCCCCCAACCCCCCTCCCAGCCTCCCCTTTACCAAGTCTGAGACTGTCACAACTGAAACTGACCAGCCAAAGGGATAATATGACACTGTCCAGAACCCAGTGCAGGTTTAATAAACTGTTCGGTGCTTTTATTTTGAAGGCTCCAACTATTGATCATTTCGGTGGAAGCGTTTTGTTTCAGTCTAACGTGCAAATCAATGATAGTGCTGGGGGTGGGGGACACATGACCCTCTGCCCCTGGACATGAGGCCGGTGGGCAGTCATTCAGTAATCCCTGTGTGACGGTGATCTGGTTAACTCTGTCGCCATCTAGTGGCCATTAACATTGAAATCTACTACAAATGAGTCACACCTCAGCTGTTTACTCAAATGTACCAAACTCTGTCCTGCTATAATAAAGGCGTCAGTGTCGCTTCAGTTGTGTTTATAATTACATTTTCAGTTTATTTTCAGTAGAGTTAACATACACTTCTATCTATTTCGTTATGCTTTTTTTACAAAACCTACTGAAGCCCTTTAAGGATCAATTATTTTCATTATATGTTGTTGGCTAAAGAAACAGAAACTTTTTGTAACGCGATTACACCTAATGTCATGACATGTCACTGATGCATTCAACAATAAGTGTGGTAAGATGTTACGTAACTCCGAGTCAGCTCACGTTCCTGTCACGTTCAGGGAGGGTACAATGTATCATAAATCCACAAAAACTCCCTAATTTATCGGGATTAAAGAAGGGAGACATTTGTCGTGGAATCATATTGTTGTTAAAATGTTCTTCCTAAAAAATAAGCCGTGAAAAATAACAATAAAGACGCTAAAAAAATGTGGCGGAAAAAAGGCATCCTGCTTTAAGGGAGTGGAGACTGACACAGCTCTGACGTCACGCATCATCTCGACCAATCAGAGAGCGGGGATGCAAATGACACATTCTCCTAGGAAGTGGAAGCGGAGATGTCAAAGCTGCAGTGGCTACTTTACTTCGGGGGCTAGTGCGGCTAGCTGCGGCTCAGAGAGGCGGATGAGGGCGTGCTACACCCACACGCAGGCTGACCATGCTTCAGAGACACCTTAGACAAACAGATGACATCTGAATAAGAGGGTCGCTGCGGGGGCTTGTTTTGTCTCCTTTTGAAGGCCAGCCGACCGACCGTTTCCTGGCTTCGCGTGAGTACGTCGGGGAGATGCTGGTGTCGTGTCCGATGTGGCATCAGCGCTCGGGTGATGCCGCCACATCGCTCGTTTCACGATTAACGGCTTGAAAAACTGACCGTTGAACCTCTTTTTATTCAGTTTATTTTGACACTCAAAGTGATTAGAAAGAGCAGCGCGGGCGTGTGGACGAGCTGCGTTTGGTGACATTACTGCAAAAAAGCCATCTTCGGGATGGGTGGACAGAAGAACAATCGCTTCGACGTGTTGTTTTTTTTTTATTTCTGAAACGGAGAGAATAAAACTGCGTTCATCCTGGTTGAACACAGCACACATCCTTTTTTGTCGTCCATTGATTTTATTTTTTTAACTAAACGATGTGTTTTTATGGCGGCGGTAGAAGCGGCTCTCCTGCCTGTGAGTCGTGACGGTTATGTACGTTAAATAAAGCTAATATTAGCAGCTGTTTTCGACCCCTTTTCAACTGTTAAGTTCACCGGCTGACACGGCGTCTGCGGGCTTTAACCGGGCACGGAAACGGTCGCGGTGTTTTGTTGAGCGGTGGACAGAGACGGGTGCGGGCTGCGCTAGCGTGGGCCCGTCTTATTTATTTACCGAGGCTACATTTCTGCAGCTGGGGATGGTTGCGGCTCCGCGTCTGTCTGGGTTAGGTCGAGTTTTTTATTTACACGCGATGTTTGGATGAAGGCGCGACACGAAACAGAACCGAGCAGGGTTTGAACCCCTGCTGTTTGCTCCCTGAACGCACAGGACAGACCCGAACAGGCTGAAACATGTGGAAATAGTTTGGTTTGTTGTTGTCATTTTTGGGTTCTGGGGTCTTTTGTTAGTCATTCTTTTTAAAAGCTTTTTGTAGCTTCACAAAATCAAATGTAAAGTTATTACCAGCTATTATTGTTTTATAATTCCTAACCCTGTAAAACAACATTTGAGATGAGCAATGGAACAAATTAAATTTTTCAGTATTTTGCCCCTCTTAATCTTTCTTTAGAGAAGTGTTTTGAGAATAATTAGTGTTTTTCTGCATGTCAGTCTGTTGTTTTCTTTCCAAGCTAAGTCGGGGGTAAATACTTAATTGGATGTCCTACTTATATATATCATTTTAATAATGTTTACATGAACACTACTCTAGTAACCTGCCATTGAATTGGAGCATTGTAGGGATTTCACAGTTTCTCTGAGGAGGCCAGACATTTTAGTTTTACCGTAAACAAGAGTTCACTGTAAGGTTGGGAAATGCAGGTGGGGCAGAACCGCTCAGCAACTCTGTGGTGTTTCAGTTGTGTTTATATTTGCGTATTTTGTGTGTCCCCCCCCTTCCTCCCTCTCTCCCTCTCTCTCTCTCTCTCTCAGCTTTGACCACATGACTGTGACCTCGCCTCTCCTCATTCCTTCGCTGTCGGAGCCGGTCGTCACAGGAGGCAAACTGCACCGTGAAGTGTGAGTGGGGATACAGGTTTTGTTCCCTGTGAAGGCGATGAAGTTGGTTGCAAAGTTTCCCGGCTGCTCGGTCGTCGGGACACAAAGCGTTTTCTATCTTTTGCTCGTTGTGTCACAGCTTCCTCGTTTTTGCGGCTCTGTGTCCTTTTTCTGTTCTCTCAAAAGTTCCTCTTTGTTTTCTGTGATTTCTGCGGCGCGGTGGCTCTGCTAGCACTTTGACTATATCTCTGAATGATTTTATTGCAGTTATTGAAGTAGTTCTTTGTATTTAAAGTCTGGTTTTAGTCTGCGTGATAACTTGATATCTGAATTTTTCCCAAGTGGGATGATTAGAATTCCTCTTATCTCATTTTTTTAAAGATCCATTATCACTCTCGTCTTCTCCGTACAAACGTTTTCTGTTCACACTGTTTGAATTTAAATATAATGCAGGCGATAAAGTCAAATAACATCGATTTCTGACTTTCTCTCTCTAGATTCCCACAGAACAGTTTCGACTGAGCGACAGGAGGAATATTTAGGTCAGTTCACACACCTGACATGTCTATTTTTTTATCATGTTCCTAATCTCCTCAGATTTTTAATCCTACTTTAACAGCGACTTGTTCTGTCATCTTTTTTTGCTGATGTGAAAACAAGGAAGTAAACGTGCGTTTGAGTGCGATGCAGCTCTGTAGGCGTCGCTCATGTAAATGTGTCCGTCTGTTGACGAGGCTGCTTCTGTTTTTCCAGTCCAACCATGAGCGCCCACGAGTCGGACGTGCACACCATCTCCCCGGAGCTGCCGGCCATGTTCGACGGCATGAAGCTGGCGGCGGTGGCCACCGTGCTCTACGTCATCGTGCGCTGCCTGAACCTCAAGAGCCCCACGGCGCCGCCGGACCTCACCTACCAGGACACGCCGCTCAACCGCTTCCTCCTCAAGTCCTGCCCCCAGCTGACGAAAGAGTGAGTCCCTGCCGCCGTCCTCGCGTCTGTCGGTCTGGGCTGTTGCCACGGCGACGGGGCCGCTGCGGCTGCTCAGCCGTAGCGAAGGTAGCCGTCCGTCTGGCGGCGGTCCCGTGTTTCTGATGGAGACACGCGTCTTTACCGGAAGCTTCTGGGTTTACAGCCGAGCATCAGAATAAACACGCCGCTGGACTTTAAGCCTTCAGATTGTCCCTCTCGTGTTTCGGAGGATCAGCTGATTTACAGGGAACAGCTGGATTTGCATGTCTGATGAGGCGGCGGTCGCCCTCGGGGGGGGCTCGGATGTCTACTACCGAATTCTCCGTGTAGATTTATTATGAGTGATGTAAACTGGGAAGAAAGCATTCGTCTCTGTGTAGGCTTAACCAGGCTATCAGTGTTGAGGGGCTCCAATGCTGCCATTTACTACAATCAAACAGACGCCATCACTAAACTTCCTTCGGCTCTTCTGTGAGGACCTCCAGCCGCTCCGCCTCCAACCTCATGACGTCATCCGTCGTCCTGGGTCGACCCTGCGCTCCCCTCCCAGGTGGCCGTGCCTGATACACCTCCAATCAGAGGGGTGGGGGGTGGCGGTGGTGGTGGTGGTGCACCCTAATCAGAAAGCCTCACCACAACTGCTTCCTCTTAAGACTGCATCTTCTTTCTCATTTTGTTGCACAGCAGGCAAACTTTCGGGGGTCCTCCTATTTTGCAGTTTGAGGTGTTAAATGTTACACTTGAAGGTTTGGATCCCGATTTACCTGATTGAAGCATCGACCGTGTCAGCTGCTTTTAAACTTTATACCTTTTCTGTCTGATTTATTCCAAAGAGTCACTTTGTTGTGCAGCTCCCGACTTTTTAAAACGTCCGTTCACCCTGCAGTCTGCAGTCTGCAGTCTGCAGTCTGCAGTCTGCAGTCTGCAGACTCTCGTCTCAGTGCGACTCTGCTTGTTTCCCCTTTATTCGCCCCTTCGTGTACGTCCTGCTGTTGATGTGACCTCCTATATGAACCCGTCCTCTCTGTAGGTTTGCTCTTCCCAGGCGTTCATCACGAGGGTCTGCTTATGTAACCGATTGTTACTGAGCCCTTTGCCTTTCAGCTGCAGGCTCGGTGAGTCATGTTGCCACCTGAACGGTCAGAGTTGTGTCGCGCCGGCCGTCGCCCCGTCCACGCCCCGGTCACCTCGCGCTCCTTCACGCCCTCTCGTGCGGCTTTGACCAAGACGTTTGAAGCCGCGGAGCGTGTCCGCGCCGTTAACACCGGCGTGGGTCTGCGCTGACACATTGGTGGCTCCGAATGACCCTCTGTGGTCTTGCATAACAGAACAATTACCCAGTGGAAAGCACGGGAGGGGTTGCTGGGAGGTTGTGTTTGGGAACATGCACACAGGGACACCAAGCAGAAACCAATAACGCGGTCGCGAACTTGAGTTCTTGCGCTTTTGACCTCAAAAACGTTGTTTCATCTGTTAGAGTGAACTCAGAAACGATTGAAGCTCTGAGTTTTTTTACTCAACATGAACTTTTATCGATGATAAAGAAATAGTCTGGTGTGCTTGAGTTGACCGTTGCATCATGTAAGCTGATTGTCGCTGGTAAAGTTGCCGTGACATTACAGTGAGGTCAACTGCAAACCTGTAACCTGGTCGATAAGAGTCCCTCAGTATGCGTGAACGTACAGTTCGAAGTCCAGAAGGGAGCGGACGATAAAGTGACTTCCTGATGCGTTCGGGACGACTTGGTGGCGTCACCGCGTCAGGAAGTCCTTGACCTGTTTGTTTGAAGGAAAGCTTCACAATAACATGTATTCAACATGCATTGACTGACTTAACCAATCACAAGCTCCTTTCTGACCCGTGACCTGAACTTTAGACATTTGCCTCCTCAAACTGCACCAACATGCCGTCATTCCCAAGATCCTCTCAACACATCAAGTAGCGACTGAAGTTTATTTACATTGGATTTCAAATCGGGTTTTTAAGTAAAATAGTAGTGATATCAAAAAGGCTGAAAGTCAAAAGAACAGAATTGGCCACCTATTTATAGAATGTAATGTTAAAAAATTGGTTTAAATATTCATTTTCCTCCCTCTTCCGACCCCGGCTAATCTGGCTTCGCCTCCCTCGTCCCATCACAACAATGACGTTATCCTCTTTCCGCGGCGATTAAGCTCGCCGTAACCTTCCTTCCATAAAACTGTGGCTAAGCCCCAGCGACAGTTCCCGTCCATGCTGGAGGTGATTACGTTATCACCCAACGGACCCAATCGGCTGCCTGAGAGACGGTCGCCTTGCATAAGAGGGTGTTTTCCAGGTGCACTAATGGTGCGAACCAGACTAGAAAATGAGGAAACAGTGGGTGAAAGGTCTTGTGTAACGTTGATGTAACTGAACACTGGACTGTCAGCAGAGACTCGCCGTCTCCTCTGTGTTTTGGTCTGTGCTACACACACACACACACACACACACACACACACACACACACACACACACTGACACAGCGGGTGTCCACATCGCAGCTGTGCTTCAGGTTATGCTGATCTTGTTTATGGCTTCGCCTCTGAGACGGTCGACTCTTCACTCCATCGTCAGCAAACGTGACACGAGAAATCCCAGAAAGGACGTTATGCAACTCATGGAAAATGAGAGAAAAAGCGCCCAAGTGTTGACTTCAGTTTCCAAGTGGCATCAACACCGTTTGCCTTTTTTTCTCAGCAAGTTTCTTAAAAAATAATCTGTCTCTAAACTGTTACAAAACATTAACTCAAAAGCACTTTTTTTCCCCCACTTTTGAGATCTTTCGGTGTGACGTCGACGATGTGTTTCTGCTCGCGTCTTGTCCCTGAAAAGTAGCACCTCAGAGGGTTGCTCCTCGCCGTCGCCGCCGCCATCCTTTTGTTCTCAGCGTGGAAAACGAGGTGGTGATTCATGATAATGCTCGACGCACTCTGCTCAATATTTCAAAAGAATATTACGCAATCCAAAGTCTGAACTCCCACAGCTGACTCCCACTGAGCCGGCGCTGGAGTTTGCATCCCGAGCATGACTTAGAGAAACACAGCGACGAACGAACATAAACACCGATGGCTGATGGAGCGTCTGCAAGGCACCTTTGACCCAGAATGAGAAACGTACCAGAAATGTCGACGTGTCACAAACTGTCGGTGTCGGCCTGGTCTGCAGGACTGACATTGTGTTGGTGTCACTCGATGCTTTTAACCGTGAGCTTTTTGCCGACGATGTCCAGACTCGTGTTTCTGGCGGAGATTTAATCGCGGTGTCGATTTTCACGTCTCTTTTTTTTCTTTTCAGGTACATTCCACCGTTACTGTGGGGGAAGAGCGGCCACCTCCAGACGGCGCTCTACGGTAAACTGGGCCGCGTCAGCTCGCCCAACCCCAGCGGCATCCGGAAATATCTGCCCATGCAGGACGGGGCCACGGCGACCTTCGACCTGTTTGAGCCGCTGAAGGACCACCGGACAGGAGGTGAGGCGATTGGTGGGAATCTGCTCGGTTTAAAACCAACTTCTCCAATGAAATGCGTCAAAGAGCAACGCTGAGAGAACAAGTTTCAGGCGTCGGTGGCTGGTTTTGTTTTTCCGGTGTCTAAGAATTCACAACTGGAGCTAAAAACACCAGAAACAAAACGTGAACCAGCTTTTCAAACGCCATAAAGTCGTCTCTGATCAGTGAACAGCGGCTCATGTTACAGCAGAGATCTGCAGTTATTGCAGCCTCATGTGACCCACACCATCAACGATGCAAAGTTTCCGCCCCCACATTCTGTAGCTGCGCCGCTTCTGGTCAGGAATGAAAGGTGGATTCACACCATTTTCCAGGAACACTCCATTGGTCTCGTGACCTCAGCCGTTTGTCATTCGATTCGGTGCATCATTCCTGTCGCCGTGACCTTGAAAATACTGCAAACAAAGACTGGACCAAGCACAGCTTAAAGGTTGTTTTTGTTGTTGTGGACTGATCTCATTAGCAGCTGTCTTGTTCAGACAAGTCTGAGTCACAGCCGAGTGTGAACGGCTCTCCTGAGATGATCTCACAGCCCCCCGGACGTCGAATAACACGATCCTCCTATTGATCAGAGAGTCTCTTCATTCGTTCGTCTCGGGCTTCACACACTTTCTCCAACCTAAAGCGTCGATACTCGATCCGTTAGTACTGATACTATCAGTACTGAGGATGACTTCCTGTCCTCTTACCACTGATTGGTGCTCGGTGGATTTGACTCTTATGGTAGAAAATAGAAAAAGCTCGATTTTTTTTTTTTCATTCAAACATCTGCATGTCTGTTCAGTTAGCATCTAGCAGATCAGTTAAAATGAAAAATGTGACTTTGACAAAAATTGACATGTGACTAAAACGTGATCAGCCAGAAATCCTCATCAATTAGATTACTAAGTAACTAATGCCAATGTGATGTTTTCTAGTTCTACTAATAGAATCGCCTCTCTGTACAAAGTGTGTGAGATGGATTTCTTTGTTTGGGTCCTCGTGTGAACTCAAACACAAACACAACAGCTTCAGTTTGTCAGCAGAAGCTGTTTGAGCTTCGTCCTCACATGACATGCGGCTCCAAAATAAAGTAGCATCACTGTTTACAAACTGTTGGCCTGCATCTATATTTACCTGTCTGATCGACTGGCTCGCCGCTCTGTATCCGACGTGTCTCTGCTCCGTCTGCCCGTCTCGCCAGACGACATCACCATGGTGATTTGTCCCGGGATCGGCAACCACAGCGAGAAGCACTACGTCCGGACGTTTGTGGATTACGCCCAAAAGGACGGTTACCGCTGCGCCGTGCTGAACCACCTGGGGGCGCTGCCGAACATCGAGCTCACGTCTCCGCGGATGTTCACATATGGTGAGGCTCATTATTGAGTTTCAGTGTTTCTGCTGCTTGATATGATGATGTTG